>CM055120.1:229525235-230009571 GCA_029206835.1 Rana muscosa
CTCCTGTGCGTGCACAGTTACTATAAGAAAAAAGATATATAGTTTCATTCTGGTGCGAGTGGTTCACGGTCCTCAGGAACTGGAGCCTCGTTGCATATCTTGGCTCCAGGGAATGCTTTCAGAGAAACTTCTTAACCATCGCCCAATCACCAGGAAGTATACTGTAAGTACCGGAACCTAGATCAGGATCTGTAATGTAAGAAAATACTCGTACATGGATGTTAGTTAATTATTTTACAAGAGCGGTCACATAATCCATCAAAGTATCATACTGTAATTGCAACTGTTATGGATAACAACCTAACAGGGTGATAAGATACGTGAAACGCTAATGTGTTACCTAGGGCCAACCATATTTATTTTGTGACTATAGCAGTGAACACAGGACCCTGATCACTCTCTATCACCCCAGGTACCCCATATTTGCAAACTAGCTCCAAAAGCAGCCATGGTCTTTGCCGTCTGATCTGCGACAGGCCTCTGGCCACCCTGAGCCTTCCGGGGTTGCCTGCTAGGCAAGTGTGGCAGGACTTACAGTACTGTTTAGTCATTCCTGGAGCTAAATAGTGTTTCTTTATAAGTGAGTTCATCAAAGTCTTTGAGAAATGGGTTGCTCCATGGGCCCATTGCACCACAGCTGGGTACAGAGCTCTGGGGAGACATAGGCGGGTTTCTACAGTGCAAAGATCCTCCACCTGTACTGCTACAAGGTGAGTTGAGGCATTGGGATCAGGGCATCCAGAACAGGGGGTAGACGGGTAGTTTCCACCTTCATAAGGTCAAAACAATATTCATCTTCATCTCGGGTAAAAGCAGGTAGGTCTGCGTTCTCTTCTTCCTGCTTGTCCAGAGACATGTCATGATACCCCCCTTGGACAAGAGGAAGTAGAGTAGCAGAGTAGAGGCACTGGCATCGAAGCAGAGCCACACCGTCAGGCATGAGGAAACTGCATCGCAACCATAGGACAAACACTTGGGTTGCACCTGATACAGAAAGACAAAGATATCGTGAGGGGCAAGCAGCAGAAGGGGATGGGCCAGAACAATGTCAGAAGTTTAGCCCAGCAGGGCTTGGGCAGACAGGATGGGCCACCTCTAGCAACAGGGTCCAGGCAGGCTAAATAACAACCAATAGCGTGGTTACAGAGTCCATGAGTTCGTGTCAACACCCATAAGGCGGGGCCCTGCATCACAAAGCCGCAGGCATCCAGGCTCATCAGTAACAGATCAGTCCCAAAAAATCATGGAGGGCCTTAGCATTACCGGGGGTAACTAAATCTATGACAACGAAAATACGTTTGCAGACAGGGGCACCCCAGACAGAAGAGAGCATGGAAGGAGAAGCTCACTCACTGCTATAATGTCCTATACTACTCTGGTCGGGTCAATCTGAGTCTGTTCCTTAAAACTCGCTATGAAAGCACTTGATAGTATGCGATAATGCGATTTGTAAAGCAACCTGGTATTGAAAGCATCACAGGGCATAGAGGACAAAAGGATAAGGGTGGGGGAAGGCCTTCTTGCAAGGGGAGGGACAACTGTAGGAGGACCCTCAACTTATAACTGCATTAGGGGCATAGCCCAGGGCGGGTCAGGGTGTGGGAGTCCGGACCTCCCACATTCCTCACATGCCCAGTTATGGCTACCATGAATATGGACATACATTTCTATGCAAACCCTAAGCAAAGTTCAACATTTAAATGACACTAGAACATTTAAAACCTAGCATCCCTTATGAAACGTCATTCCGTTACTACACGGAAGGTAAGTACTCTTTATGAACATGACACTATGTCATTTACCTCAAGACAAACAGATCTCATAACTCCTTAAAAGGCATAAACAAAAAATGTGCTTAATGAAACAACACTTATGTTCAATTTGGAATGAATTAATGGTTCAACATATCCTATAAGCAATCCAACGACTTAAAGTCAATGTCAAGAGATATGAGAAGAGATATCTCACCCATGCTCTAGAAGGGGATCTAATACATACTGCAGTTAGCATCAAAAACCCCTCCAGAGCATAAATATTTTCGATTAGTCAAGAACATGCCAAACCACACTTCAAGTATCAATGGGTTTCAAGTGCCGTAGCATCACTGTACTCTGCATTGAGATCTATGGGTCGCCCTCTGCTGCATATCTCTGCGAATGGATGATGCCACTATATGCAAAGCCAAAAAGTAACAAGAGCCCGCAGAGAAAAGAACCTCATTGTCAGTAAGTAACGTGTTTGGCTCGGTTTGGGTTGGGGCAGCGAAGTGTAAATGAGTTAAATCCAAAATCTGTATGTAACATGAAACATTGGTGCAAATGGGTAGCTCACTTTGCAAGAGAAATTCCCAGAGCTTAGTGAATATGGTAAAATTATACTTTGCAAAAAATAACTAAGTATGTGATAGGAAAATTTTAAATAAGCATTTTTGCTTATGCTTGGTTGGATGATGGAAATCAGCAGAGTTTCACATCATTCATTATACTCTGGGGAAAATTCTGAGGAATATGAACAGTCAATTTACCTTTAGTAAATCAACACCATGGTCAGAAATGTAGGCTTATGCCGCGTACACACGATCACTATTCTCGTCGGAAAAAATGTGATTTTTTCTCTTGGACGAGAAAAACGGGCGTGTGTAGGCTCTCCAGCATTTTTCCCGACGAGAAAAACGGCGAGAATCACGACGAGAAAAATTAGAACATGCTCTAATTTTTCTCGTCGTGAATCACGGCATTTTTTTCCTCTGCAGTTTTCCCATAGGGAAACACTGCTAGGGAGCCTACACACGGTCAGTTTTCTCGACCAAGAGAAAACATGTTGTGAAAAATGGCCGTGTGTACGGGACCAAGCCGGTCCTCGTTTTTCCTGTCGGGTTTCACGGCGGTGTTTTCACCGCCGTGGAACTCGATCGTCTGTACACGGCATTAGCCTTTAAGAAAAGAGTTAATCTTACCTTTTCTAATGGCCAGAGTTTACAAATTGGAATTACTCCTCATAAATATCAGTTGGACATGCCACTAGGTTCTGTTTTCCAAACTAAATTAAACAGGATTCACCAAAGCCCGTTGTGATAACTTAATGAAAAAAGAACTAGGAAGTACATGCGCAACCCAGGGAAGAAGAGCTAAAGGGGTGAGCAATGTGAGCAGCCAGCTCATTACAGTACTCCTCCTTACAGTCCCCTCACAGGAAAAATCCTCATGAATTTTAGGAAATAACTGGTTAAATCTACTTAACCAACTGCAAGTTAGTAGGTCTTCAAAAGAAAATCAATATCTTTGTTTGGACCCAAAGCCCATACTAACAACAAGGCACTAAAGTTTGTCTTACCCTTTTTAAAAACAAACAAAAAAATTTGTTAAAGTGGGTGTAAACCCACTTTTCGTTTTTTTTCTTTTTTTCCCCCACCTGCAAGAGAAAGGCATAATGAGCTAATATGACTAGCATATTAGCTCATTATGTACCACTTACCTTAGATCGGGGCCCCCGAAGCAGTCCTCGTCCCTCTGTCCAGCCGCAGACATCACTGCGGCGATAGCCGGAATGTTAGTTCCGGGTATCGCCGCACCAGCCAATCACAGCGCCGCTCCGGCGCTGTGATTGGCCGGAGCGGCGAAGACGTGACTCTGCACATGCGCGCATGACCCGTCGAATTCAGCTACGTTGTCGAATACTGCGACCTAGCCGAATTTGTAAATGGGATTAACCCCATGCGCATGCGCGTGACGTCACCGTCGCCGCATTTAAATGCAAATATCTCCTTAACCGTGTAGGTTAAGGAGATATTTCATGCACCTACAGGTAAGCCTTAATCTAGGCTTACCTGTAGGTGTTTGTTTAGAGTGGGTTTACAACCACTTTAAACATCATGGTTATAAAAACAAACAAACTGGAATACAAATGAATTGGAAGGCACAACAGGAGTATCGCCCCTTTGGGGCGCCTGAGGAACACTTCACACCACAGTGTATCAGTTCTTATCAGGCACATATTCTGAGTGTGTTAACCCTTTCAGGCCAGAGGCCCTAATACAGCACAGCTTGCAGAGGGACCATGTCTTCTTCTTTCTTCTACAGCTGGTGACATGGTCTGTTCCTACCTGTTGCGACAATCGATTCTGAAGCATTTTAAGAAAGTATTACTGAGCAAGTACTTTGCCTCCACCAGTCTGTCTCTCATTTAACTATGCACCCTAAAGTATATTCTATCCTTGGGCATAGAGGGCATAGAGGAAAGTCACCGACCTCACTCTGCAAGGTCTTGCACATCATGACTCTGGGCTCTGTCTCTAGGCCCTGTACAGCAGCAGACTCCAATATGGTGGCCCTGCCACCAAGTGGGGAACATAAAGTACTAAGTTATTCCCTCACTACCAGGACCCCTATCACCTTTCACCATCACCACTTCCACTGTCAACTGGCTGCTTCTTTCTTTTTTTACCCTTGCATACTAGTACATAACCTTTAATGTTGACTAGGTTACACTCGTTACTGCACCATACACTTTTCATCATAACCTGGAGGGTTAACTGTAGTTTCACTTCCAATTCCCAGTTCTTTATGATACACCATAACAATACATTAATAAACCCATGATTTTCACTCTTTAGAAAACGACAGAGACAACTTCTATCAGAATGAAAACTCTTTAATTTCAGTGCATTACACTTTTCTTATATAGATGGCTGTTCAGTTATATGATTGGCTGTGCATAGAATAGTGATGTGTGGATTTGCTATAGTGCCCTTAATGGTGTGCCCATACCTTTAGTATACAGAAGTCCTTGCGACTAGTCCATACAATTGGATGCCCTAAGAATGGGTCCCATTGGAGGGGGATGAGGTAACTAGCATACCAGCCTGTGCAGGGGACAACATTAATGCATTAAAATATGAAAAATCACAAACAAAACTGTGAGGTGTGGCTTGTGCAGAAAATGAGGATAATGGCAAAATAAGTTAACATTGCTCAATCAGATTCCCTTAAAGGGACAGGAGAACTAGAGGCCAGCATTAAACCTCATACATCATCATATAGGAAGGCTGTGGAAGGGTCCTCCAGCCATCTGGACCAGACTCTATCGTGTTTTTTTGGACACCCTCTGTTCACGTACGCTTCTTTGTACAAAGGTGGGTTAACATTAACCAATTGTTTCCAAAGAGAAGGAGGGGTTTCTCTCCTAGCATAGAACAAAAAAAGGACTATCATAATTCTTCCAGCTACAGTAGGGACAAAATCCTCCACCAAGCCCAGCAAACAAATTCTCATAGATAGTGTGAACGAGGTACAGTATGTGCTACATTTATATTAAAAGACCACCTCTCTCCCAGAAGCGAATAATCACAGGACATGCCCAGAAAATGTGGGGAAAGTGCCCAAGGGAATGACCACATCTCCAACACTCCTGGGAAACTGACAGATTACATTTCTGTAATCTATAGGGGGTAAAATATGCTCTATGAACAATTTTGAAATGGATGAGCCTGCCACTTAGGGAGGCCAGATGACGAAAGGACTATCACCATATGTCTTCCAGTCCTTGTTATCTTAATCTGGAATGTCCCGCAACAACCGCCACCTGAGGGTAGAGAGGTCAGGGAGGGAGGTCAAGAGGAGGTGACTATATAACATAGAGGTAGGTTTTTCCGAGCACTCTATCTGAAGAAGATGTTTCAGGTCTGGTTGCACCAGCATTAGTGCTCTGCTGGAGAACTGGCCATTGAAAGCATGGGACAACTGTAAATATTTGAAAAAAGAAGGAAGTAGGAATATTGTAGTCCCAGGCGAGGACAGCTAACAGTTTTAGGGAGAGGTCAGCAACAATTTGGGAAACCAATTTTATTTTGTATTTGGCCATAGTATGTGGATAAGGTAGCTGATAAAAATGAGGTAAAGTCAGGTTTAGCCTCAATGGGGTATGCAGGGAGATAGCATCTCATGGAAAACCTTTGCAAGCCAGACCCACTTTTTAGGCCTTGAAGGTGGTAATCATGGAAGGAGTCAGTGGGTGGGGGGTCTCTGGACCACGAAACAAATGATTCTAAACTTCCTCCATGGAGTGTACCACTGCTACCTCCAGAGTGGTAGAGGAGTTAGTCAAATTAGGGCACAGCCACCAGCGAGCATTCACCAGTTGAGAGGCTATAAAACATTTATGACAATCAGGAAGGGACAATTCTCTTCCAGAGAGGTGGGGCGCATCAAGGTGATTAGTTTGTATCGAGGGGGATGGGAGCCCCAATAAAAAAAGAGGAGAAAAGTTGGTGTAGTTGCCCAAGAAAGACTAGGGGATCTGCTGTGGGGAGGGTCGGAAAAGATAATCAAATTTAGGAAGAATCTTCGTGTTGATTAGGTTAATAAGACCTAAGAGAGATAAGGGCAGGTTTTCCCATGCTTTCAATTGAGCCTTGACAGTTTGATACACTGGGGCGAGATGTAGGTTGGCCATACATTATATGATTTTCTTGTACAATTTTCCTGCAGATTTACTAAAACCATAGGTTAAGCCTAAACACTTTCAACTTGTATGCAATTAGGCAGGCCCTTGCACTATACATTTGAAAGTAAATCTAAAGGAAATTGAATAGGAAAATTGTATAGTCAGCTTAAGGTGGACATAATCAGATATTTGATGGTATACAATCATACCCAGGTATTTGAACTCATCGACCCACTGAAGTTGTAAGGTGGATGGGGCAGATGGACAGGCCTCAGGGTCTATTGGGAACAGCAATGACTTCAATCAGTTAACTAGAACTTGAAGGGCTCTATTCAGGGAAGGGCCAGCATCATTAAAGTGATTGTAAGGGTAATTAAAAAAATAAATAACAAGCTTCTCTATACTTACCTGCTCTGTGCAATGGAATTGCACAGAGTGGCCGTGAACCTCCTCTTTTCGGGTCCCACATTGGCGCTTCTTGCCCCTGCCCACTGTTTAGTGCCTCATGGGAAACCGCTTCCCATGGTGGCGTCCGAGCCCCGCTGCTGCATTCATTGACACAGACAACGGGACTTGAACCCGCCCTCCACTCCCTCATCACTGGCTTTAATTGACAGCACTGGGAGCCAATGGCTCCCGGTAACCCAGAAAAACCAGCGAGACCCAGAATTGGGGGGAGAGAAGAGCTGCAGATGTGCACGGCACTGGCTCAGGTAAGTAAAAGGGGGGTGTGAGGGGGTATGCTGACACCTAAACATTTTTTACCTTAATGCAAGGAATGCATTAGATTAAAAATGTTTAGGCTTTACAACCACTTTAAGGAATAACAGAAGGTTGTTCACATACAAGGCCATCCTCTCCTCCAGCCAGGCAATCCTTAGGCCTTTTATATGCAGAGAGACTTGTAAGGCCTCAGCCACTGGTTCCATGGTGATGGCAAAGAGGGCTGGAGAGAATGGGCAGTCCTGCCGGGGTACCCCTGTGCAGAATGAAGGGAAAGCAGAGACTCCCCCCAATCTAATGGCAACAGTAGGAGGTTTATATAGAGTACCCAACCACCGTATGAAAACAAGGGGAAATCCTATTTGTCCAAGCACCTCCCACAGGTAAGGCTATTCAGCTGTGTCAAATGCCTTCTCTGTGTTGAAAGAGGCAACCACTCTAGATCCCATGTTGGAATGCTGGGCATGGTTGTTTGTAAACAGCCTATGTGAATTAATATCTGTAGATTTATGAGCCATAAACCCAGTTTGGTCTGGATCAATAACTGAATGCAACAGGCAGTTAAGTCTACTAGTAAGGAGCTTGTTAAAAATTGTGAGGTCACAATACAACAATGCAATGGACCTATAGGAGGCACAGAGGGTGGGATCTTTAGGGGATTTATATATATGGACGTCGTGAGCTTTACTCATAGAAGCAGGCAGCAGGTCATCCTCTAAACATTGAGCAAACAAAATGAACAATTTCTGGGCAAGAGATTCAGCAATAGTGTCAGGAACATACCCCAACAGTTATAGCCATGCGAACAGCTTAATACAATCACCTTGATGTCATGTAATATGTCAAGACACAGATTTGAATGTCTGTGAAACCTCCCTGTTCTAATTAAATAATCCTGTTACCATGATGTCATTAAAGCCAGGACAGGTGTGAATTGTTGTCAAATTGCTAGGGTAAATCTGTTTAAATGGTATTATATATGAGCGACAGATGGTACTGAAGACCCCTACTCCTCTTTAGGATGGTTATTCCAGTATGATGCAGATAGCATTTTGTGAATCATTTGTCTTCTTTGATGAATGTGTTCTTGACTGTCCTCGATAGAGTGCACCTTCTACTGAGGGTGCAGGAAGACTGCTGAGTCCTGATCTGCAGAGTTGCTGTTTAACCAATATTTAGATGTGTACTCACTGGGTGGTTGCAGCACAATTTAGTGAAATTTAAATAAAGACCAGTTGTGCAATTACTTACGGTAGCTAAAGAATGGTATGCATTTCTAATTAAATGTCAAACTTCAATCAATGACTTTTCCAATGTCAGTAAGAGAGAAGAGGAATGGCACAGACCATGCCTGTGGCACCTATACACCAGATATAACAGCAGTTGCAAGATACAAATGCTTTTTTTCTTTTCTTTTTCACAAACAACCAAAGGACATATTTTTCTAAATGCAGGATTGCTGTAAAGGCTCTAGTGTACTAAGCACAATTGTGACTTTACAAAATGTGTGGGAAAACGGTATAAAAATATTACAAAATTCTGAGAGATGGCATTTGCATTGCATATCCTAAAAGGGATCCCCAAGGTATTTGTAGTGTTCTTTCTTTGTGTTAAAGGCCAATTTCCATTTGACACTTTCCCTTAGGCAGATCAGAGGAAAAGACCTCTAAATAACAAAATCTGTAAACACAGCGCCCCCCTACAGGTGATCTAATAATTTTTATATCAAAGCAAGGGGTAATTTGTTTTCCACTGTTATTTAGGAGCCAGCAATTAGTGCAAAGTTAATGCCTGCTATCCTTCTCGGGAAAATAATTTATCTCCAGCTTTGAAAATAGACTTTCTTATAATTGCTCTGTGGGGATTTCTTTGATATAGACTGACATTGCCCATGTTTCAGAAATAAATAAATGATACACTGCCAGAGGGAGAAAACAGTATAAAGAGGATGATGTTGTAAGGTTATTCAGTGCTTTGTATTGTAGACATCCAAAATGTCTCAGTTCTGCTCTGTCAGATTAGGCAATTGGGGGATATCAAGTGCAGAACATAGAGAAATTATGAAGAAAATAATGAAGGCAGGCTTTCCAAGCAAAATGTCTCCTGAAACCTAGTTGAGAATTGAGAATTGAGGTAAAGATTTCAAACCAAGGGTGTCTAGAAAGAATGGAGTGAGGTTCTGAAATGCTTCCCAGAATATGCAAAATATTAACTAAGGACACCAAAAGTAATCTCTCAGAGTGCAACTGCACATTGCAAAGTGCACAGTCTCTTTCCCTTTAGTAAATCAACCTCTATAATAGAAAAAGTGATCATTTTCAAAAATCCTTCTGATTTTGAATAAAATTGATGAATCGCAAGTGATGTATACCACAATCTTCACCACTGTGAATGTCAAATAACTTAGGCACTCCCACAGTGTTATTCCATTCACCATCTGAAAACATGAACTCATCAGATACGAAGGGCCCTATCATAAAAGGTCCTAAAATGCTTCATAAGGTAATTCCCAGCATAAATACCAGACTTCTATCTCCTAATGACTATGATCATGAAATGGATCAGCAGGACTGTATATATTTAACACCAATGTTTAGGTTTACATTTGTGTAACGGCACCCCAAGTATGAAAGGAGTTAACGCCGTTTAGGATATCTCTGGACACACATCCACTGCCGATCCTCCACAGTCAGGCGACCGCTTCCCATAGGATTAATCCTTCCAAACATACGAGACAAACGCTCTGTATCTTTCCAACTAGACTGACAATCTTTAATGACAAACTCCCAGTTTTATACACACAGAGAGGAGGTTCTTACATTCTCCTCAGACAATACACCTTTGTCCAGAGCTAATTTACACAAGCTAATTAACTACAGTGATGACTCAGACACATGACCTTTAGGCTAGCCTCACTGTCTCCCAATACACATCTGACATCTTAGCAGACACAGGTGGGGGCTGGATGTGGTGACATTAGCATCTAACAGTATGTGTCCAAACATCATGAAGGAGTCACTTTTCAGTTAACCTGTTGATTTCATAATGAAACAGTAAATAGTTCTTTACAGATATCCTGGGGAATATTGTGGAAAAATATCACTGTCCCATTTTAAAGCAATCCAAGACATATTCTTAATGTCCATTATTTTCTTGCTCACCCTGTGCCCAAAGTGACCCCTGTCACAGTTTGTATTTAAATGCTATTTTTCTATCTGTGTATAGATATTAACAAGTAATTTTTTTGTACAGCAGCTTTTTATGTATTTATGTTTTATGGTGGTAAATGTTTTTAAAAGCATGTTTTCAGACAGCATGGTGTGAGAAAAATGTAGTTTACCAAACCTATATTAACAGACAGACACAGTTATATCCTGATTAGGGATGAGCCGAACACCCCCCCGGTTCGGTTCGCACCAGAACATGCAAACAGGCAAAAAATTTGTTCGAACACGCGAACACCGCTAAAGTCTATGGGACACGAACATGAAACATTTAAAGTGTTCATTTTAAAGGTTAATATGCAAGTTATTGTCATAAAAAGTGTTTGGGGACCCAGGTCCTGTCCCAGGGGACATGTATCAATGCAAATAAAAGTTTAAAAAACTGCTGATTTTTCGGGAGCAGTGATTTTAATAATGCTTAAAGTGAAACAATAAAAGTGAAATATTCCTTTAAATTTCGTACGTGGGGGATGTCTAAAGTATGCATGTAAAGTAGCGCATGTTTCCGGTGTTTACAACTGTCTCTGCACAAAGTGTCATTTCTGAAAGAAAAAAAGTAATTTAAAACTACTCCGGCTATTCATGAATTGTCGGTCCCGGCAATACAGAGAGAAGTCGTTGAAAAAAATGACAGGGGTCCCCCCCCAGTCCATTACCAGGCCCTTTGGGTCTGATATGAATATTAAAGGGAACCCCTGCCATTTTTTTCAATGACTTTTATCTGTATTGCCGGGACTGACAATTCATTAATAGTGCGATTAGTTTTAAATTATTATTTTTTCCTTCAAAAATTACATTTTGTGCAGGGAACCAAAATAAAAAAAATAAAAATGTGTGGGGGTCCCCCCAAATTCCATATCAGGCCCTTCAGGTCTGGTATGGATATTAAGTGGAACTCCGCGCCAAAATTAAAATAAAAATGGCGTGGGGTTCCCCCAAAAATCCATACCAGACCCTTATCCGAGCACGCAACCTGGCAGGCCGCAGGAAAAGAGGGGGGACGAGAGAGCGGCCCCCCTCCTGAACCGTACCAGGCCACATGCCCTCAACATGGGGAGGGTGCTTTGGGGGTCTGTGACCCCTCAAAGCACCTTGTCCCCATGTTGATGGGGACAAGGGCCTCATCCCCACAACCCTTGCCTGGTGGTTGTGGGGGTCTGCGGGCAGGAGGCTTATCGTAATCTGGAAGCCCCCTTTAACAAAGGGGACCCCCAGATTCCGGCCCCCCCTATGTGAATTGGTAACGAGGTACATTGTACCTCTACCATTTCACAAAAAAAGTGTTGAAAAATGTAAAAAAAACACTTAATAAAAAAAAAAAAAATTATTCCACCGATGTACATCCTTCCACGACCCGGACCCACGCTACCCGCCACTAACGCCGCTACAAACGATACAGCCTCCTCCATAGAAGGCTCCCGGGAATGACGCGTGAGCCGTGTGACATTTCTTTTATTACCGAGGGCGGGGCCACCCATGATGTGGACGGGTGACCCCACCCCCTCTGGCGCATCACAGGGTCCCGTGGATTTTTGGGGGGGAAAATCTGGTATGGATTTTTTGGAGGAACCCCACGCCATTTTTTTTAAATTACGCGGGGTTCCCCTTAATATCCATACCAGACCTGGTATTGAATTTGGGGGGACCCCCACACATTATTTTTTTAAAATTTTGGTTCCCTGCACAAAATGTCACTTTTATAGGAAAAAAAAGTCATTTAAAACTACTTGCGCTATTAATGAATTGTCAGTCCCGGCAATACAGATAAAAGTCATTGAAAAAAATGTGCAGAGACAGTTGTAAACACGGGAAACATGCGCTACTTTACAGGCATACTTTAGACACCCCCCCAGGTATGAAATTTAAAGGAATATTTCACTTTTATTGTTTCACTTTAAGCATTATTAAAACTTTTTGCATTGATACATGTCCCCTGGGGCAGGACCCGGATCCCCAAACACTTTTTATGACAATAACTTGCATATTAACCTTTAAAATTAACACTTTTGATTTCTCCCATAGACTTTTAAAGGGTGTTCCCCGGCTTTTCGAATTTGTCGCAAACACCCCAAATTGTTCGCTGTTCGCCGAACGGGCGAACAGCCAATGTTCAAGTCGAACTCATAAAGCTCATCCCTAATCCTGGTAGGCAGTTGTGCTTGTCATTGCCCGGTGGGCAGTTGCCATTGCTGACTTTTGTCTGGCTATATAAGCCTGCAGAAGCATAATTTTTTTTTATCTTTATAGTTTTAATATATATATTTTTTCTATATATACTACTTAATACATTGCCCAAAGAAATGTAAATTTTGTTCAAAAGGATTTTTTTTTTTTTTTTGGGGAGTGAGGTTCTATATTGAGGGATGTGCATTCATATACACCTTTTGGCTTGATATTTGGACTACTAGTACACACATGTTTAAAATTAAATTTCTTAGAAAATTATGCACTGCTTCTGATTCCTAATTGTATTTCCCTCTGCTGGTAGTGCATATTTGCATACTAATATGAGTATTGTCTATGAGTGCCAAATGAATAAAGAGAACACATGGGCACTTTATAGTGTCTTATTTTGCAGTGTATCTATTTTAAACAAACCCATGTGGAAAAGATATACAGTACCTCTAAGGTATCCAACCTGAAGAATAGTAGTATATACTGTATGTTTTTGTACAGTGTGGTCTAGCTGGAGGATAGTGGTTCTGGGTTAAAAACAATATGAACTACACTGAAAGTTGTTTAAATTGATATTAAAGGTTCACATTAAAAATAAATAAAAATAAATATGTTATACTTACCTGCCCCAATCCACCTCTTCTCAGGTCCCCCTTTGGCGCTCCCGGCCACTCCCCCTTGCTGAGTGCCCCCATATCAAGTTTCTTGCTTTGGTGGCACTCACGTATGCTCGCTCCCAGACTGCCTCTGTGTGTCCATAGAACATCCAAAGAGAGGCTCTGCCCTACCCAGCCTCACTGGCTGCGATTGACAGCAGCGAGAGCCAATGGCTCCTGCTGCTGTGTTTCAGTCAATGAGGAGGGAGAGACCTAGTAGGGATGCTGCTTTCGTGCACATCACTGGATCAAGATGGGGCTCGGGTAAGTATTGGTGGGGGGCTGAGGGTGGATGCTGCACACAGAATGTTTTCTACCATCATGCATAAAATGCATGAAGTTAAAAAAAAAAACCTTAATCCTTTACAACCACTTTAAGAATACTATCTTAAAAAGGTATTTTATACAATGAATACCCTTACTTTTGAATACATTTGTCAGGGCAATCTCTATCAACATAGATCACTTTTTGTGTGGCAATCTATTATTTATACATTACTGTTTACATGATAGCTTCCTTGATCTTACCAGAGTTATAGTATCCTTTTTGGTTCCTGTGAGCTTAGCCTTATCTTTTGTAAATTACTATTTCCATCAGCCCCTATGCACATGTAATGAACAGAGGTAGACCAGTTTAAACTTCAACCTAGGTGGTAATCATGGAGTAAATGTAGCCAACTGTGGAGAGGAAGTGTGTTATTCACAGGATTACCACATGAAAACAAAGGGAAAAAGCCAGAAAAATGAACTAATGCAGACACTTCTACTAAGAACTGGTAAGCTGCTGTCAGGAGCATATAATGCTCCTGTTTCTTGGCATCTGCTTCTCTCATTTCAGCATCCTGGTTTTGGCTGAATTGCACTCTCTCTATCTGACTGTCTACCTGCAGGGTGATTGATGTAGACACAGCCTCTGGGTGGAGACCAAACATTTTTTTAAGCCTGCTAAGCCCTTAGTGTCATGCTTGTGATAGTGTTTGCAACATTTGCTTCAAGCTCCCTGTTTGCTTGCCCTGTTCCTGTGCCTTGAACTTTACCTTTGCCTGATCCCCACTCTGCCAGCTATTTTGGATACCCCTATTATCGACCTCGGATTAGACTTTGGACTAATCTCTGCCTTTTGACCATGGATTTGATCCTGACTACTATCTGAATGTTGCCTGCCCTGAACCCGGATTGTCATTGGACCACTCTGCCTGCCTGCCAATGCAAGTACCTGTTTGCAGTGTGTAGTTCGTGCCTGACCCAGCATGGTAGCCAGGCACTATAGCATGTGTATAGGACCTGGGGGAAACCGAGTACCAGTAGGCCTGATTACCATATGGGAGAGGGGGCTACTCTAGGCGAAGAACACTGTCGGCTATTGTGTCTGACCTTTAAAGCTAGGGATAGACATGGCAGCTGCAATATAAAAAGTTTTTTTTTTAGGTTTAGAAATGCTTTAATGAGCTTGTAGTGAAGAGTCTACAAAAGGTATATATTGGGGTCTAGTGCCAAAAGAAGATGCCATCATACCATACTGAAATGTGATAATTTGTGTAGAATACAATGCAAAATGGGGGGGCATATTCATCACATACGTATGATTGTGGCAAACATAACACCACATTTACGGCAGCTAAAATCTCTGCTGCGCTGGAATTTAGAGAGCATAAATACAGTAACTAAACTGAGTGAAGTAGACTTGGGTAACTGGATACAATGGTTTTGCATATGTGGGTAATTCCAGCTTTTCCTGCCTTTCTTTGTCATTACTACCATGAGATACCCAGGCTGCCTTTTAAGCATATGTAGCTATAGTGACCCTGGGTTATAACGTATGTGTAGCGGGGTCCTCAATTTAGGGGTAGTGTTTGAGTGGTAGTTATGCTCAAACACCTAAATTGTTAGGACATTGTCAACCATTTTGTCTGCAGGAAGAGTATCGGTGTACCGTTCCCTGTGGCCTGCAGGTGGCGCTGCCATAGTGAGCCAGGGTTGAACCGCTAATACAGTGCTGTGCCTTGTGTGTCCCCTCTCGGCAACCATACAGTGGGAGTGGTCGGTCTGCTGTGTATGCTGGGAGAGGATATAAAAGGGGCAGACACTGCCTGTTTGGGGTCGGTCGGTCGTCGGGAGTCCTACTCCCAGGGAGTGTGTGTTCCTGTCCGCCCTGGGCACCTTTGGCCCAGCGGCGGTGGTCGGTGAATCAGTCCCAGGCACCTTTAGCCCTGGGGCTGCAACTAAAGGCCTTGGGCCCAGCACCTTCGGCTGGGGCCCATCAAGGATCGAGGAATCTCAGGGTGCCGCCTTGCAAGGGGACCCGCATCTTAGACGAGGAGGCCGGGGAAAGACCGTTCCGAGGGACTGGTGAGAAGTCAAAGTGAAGGAAGGGGCCCGGTAACTCTCTGGAGGGATGTCTTCTCCTTACAAAGAGGCCAAACTTTGAAAACCCAAGTTCACCAGGTCTGTGGCAGAGACCAAGTTCACCAGGTCTGTGGCAGAGACCAAGTTCACCAGGTCTGTGGCAGAGACCAAGTTCACCAGGTCTGTGGCAGAGACCAAGTTCACCAGGTCTGTGGCAGAGGCCAAGTGCACCAGTTTGTGTAGTGATTGTGCGGTTAGTTAAAGTACCATTTTGTCTGCTAGTCCCTATCTAGGGAGACTATCCAAATGGGCCAAGTCTGCTTGAGAAGCCAAGCAGTGAAGTGTATTACGTTTGTGCCTGGACCTCTCCCACACCTTATGCTGTCCTGTTCTTCCTCCAACCTTTCCTAACAGAGACTGTCTTTTAAAGAGAAATAAACTCTACGTTAGAGTTACGGCTGGTGTGGACATTGAAGTCATTGGGGGAAATAGAGACTTGTCTTTATTGACTATAGAGATAAGAACCATTCTTTGGAGAATCTGGCTGTGGAGACCCATCACAACACCGTTCAACCTCTTCACACAGGAGGGTACGGGCATATAGAGCTGGGTGTGCCCTTTCCTCCTGCGAGGAGCAAAAGACAAGGAGGAGAGGGTGGTAAGCGCTATATATATAAAACAAATTGCAGAGATTAACTTAGCAGCAAATAGAAAGTAGTATATTAACCACTTCCATACAGGGCTTTTTGTACCTATTCAATACCGGGCCTATTTTGGCACTTCTCTCCTACATGTACAAATCATCATTCTTTTGCTAGAAAATTACTCAGAACCCCCAAACATTATATATGTTTTTTTAGCAGACACCCTAGGGAATAAAATGACGGTCATTGCAACATTTTTTCTTGCACAATATTTGCGCAATAATTTTTCAAACGCCTTTTTTAAAAAAAAAAAATGGTTTCATGAATGAAAAAATAACAAAACAGTAAAGTTAGCCCAATTTTTTGGGAACATATGAAAGATAATGTTACGCTGAGTAAATAGATACCTAACATGTCACGCTTTAAAATTGCGCACACTCATGGAATGGCGCCAAACTTCGGTACTTAAAAATCTCCATAGGCGATGCTTTAATTTTTTTTACAGGTTACCAGGTTAGAATTACAGAGGAGGTCTAGTGCTAGAATTGTTGCACGCGCTCTAACGCACGCGGCGATACCTCACATGCGTGGTTTGAATGGCGTTTACATATGTGGGCGACTTACGTGTGCATTCGCTTCTGATCGCGCGCTACCGGGGACAGGGGCGTTTTAATTTTTTATTTTTTTTATTTATTTATTTATTTTACTTATTTATTTATTTTTTTACAATGATTTTACTTTTTTTTTTTTTTGATCACTTTTATTCCTATTACAAGGAATGTAAACATCCCTTGTAATAGGAATGTGTGTGACAGGTTCTCTTTATTGAGAGATGCGGGGTCAATAAGACCCCACATCTCTTCTCCAGGCTGGAAAGCATGAGATCAGTGAATTTTTTTTCACTGATTTCATACTTACAGCCGCAATGGCGGCTTTGTTTACATTTGAGACCCGGGCGTGACGTCATCACATCGCGCCCGGGCCTCCGACGATCATAGAGATGACTGGTGACCATCTGGTCACCAGTCATCTCTATGCTCATCACGTGACTCCACCAACGATGCCGGAAGATTCGCTCCGGGTCCCCGATCGCACGGGGGAGCCCGGAGAAGCACCGGATGACGGCGGGAGGGGAGGGTGTACCCTCCCGCCGCCTATAAGAACGATCAAGCAGTGGAACCGCCGCTATGATCATTCTTATGGTGCACAGAATCGCCGGCACTTCAAAAGGATATCTGAATGATGCCTCTAGCTGCAGGCATCATTCAGATATCCCCCTACAAAGCCGAGGACGTCATATGACGTCCACCCAGGATGGGAGATCCCATCTGAGGACGTCATTTGTCTATGGCTGGGTAGGGAAGTGGTTAAAGTGGTTGTAAACCCACTTTTTTTTTTTTTGACAACCTGTAAAAGAAAGGCATAATGAGCTATTATGACTAGCATAATAGCTCATTATGTACCACTTACCTTAGATCGGGGCCCCCGAGGCAGTCCGCGTCCCTCTGTCCAGCCGCAGACAATAGCCGGAATGTTACTTCCGGGTATCGCCGCACCAGCCAATCACAGCGCCGCTCCGGCGCTGTGATTGGCCGGAGCGGCGGAGACGTCACTCTGCGCATGCGCGCGGGAGGCGTCCCACTCGGCTACGCCCAGCGATTGCTGGGAAGTAGCCGAGTTTGTGAATGGGATTAACCCCATGAATGCGCCGTTGTCTACGACGCGCAGGCGCCGTAGACAGCGGCGCCTGTCATTTTAGTAAATATCTCCTAAACCGTGTAGGTTTAGGAGATATTTCTTGCACCTACAGGTAAGCCTTAATCTAGGCTTACCTATAGGTGCAAGTTAAAAAAGTGGGTTTACAACCACTTTAACATTAGTACTGGTAAAATAGGTAGATAGGCTTTAGCAATTGTGATTAGTATGTGTCCCAAAGCTGCAAATAACAAACCAAATCTGCTTTAATTTTAAATAATTTTACAGTTTGTTCACAATGTTAGACCCCTTTAACACTGGAAGCATTTTTCAGGTGCTTTAGCGCTAAAAATAGCACCTGTAAAGCGCCTGAAAAATACCTCATCCCAGTGTGAAAGCCAGAGTTCTTTCCCACTTGGGCGCTGCGCTGGCAGGACGTTAAAAAAAGTCCTGCAAACAGCATCTTTGGGGCGCTTTAGGAGCGGTGTATACACCACTCTTAAAGCGCCCCGGTTCATTGAAATCAATGGGCAGAGCCGTTGAAGCGCCTCGGCAGCGGCGCATTGCGGGCGCTTTTAACCCTTCATTCGGCCGCTAGCAGGGGTTAAAAGCACCCCGCTAGTGGCTGAAAAGTGTCTCTAAAATGGCGGTAAAGCTAACGGGGCCACGCTATCAGTGTGAAAGAAGACAAAAGGCAGTTATCAGTGTGAGATCCAGGGTAGGGGGGCAACCTGGTGCAATGCACATTGCACTCCTTATTTCTTTTTTTTTTACTTTGAGGTTTCACATAGTGATACTTCATTCAGGTCTCTGCACAGCAGTGCAGTGATTTGCACGGCAGCCTGCATTTTTCCACACTGCACATCACATCAGTTGTTGTGTGAACAGGATACATGTAAAGCACTCAAGTGTCTTTGCAGTGATCATTGGGTGCTGGCCTGAATATACCTTTGGTGTTATCAGTTTGAAAGTCTGGGACATGCAGGCAGTGCCGGCCCAAGACATTGTGCTGCCTGGTACCAAGAATTAAATGCTGCCCCCCCCCCCCCCCAAAAAAAAAAAAAATCACGCCCACCAAATACCCCACATTCATTATTTTATCTCATGATAACTAAAGTGGACCTGTCATGGCTCTATACATGTAAAGGAGTATAAAAGGACCTATGCGTGTCTGGTGGCCGCGATCGCTCCAGAAAGCCAGAACGGGGATCTGTTAATGTAAACAGACAGATCCCTATTCTGACAGGGGAGGAGAGACAGATCTGCTCTTCCTAGTGATTAGGAACAGAGATCTCTCTCCTCCTACAGTCAGTCCCATCACCCCCCCCCCCCAGTTAGAAACACCTCCCAGGGAACACATTTAACCCCTTTCCTGCCAGTGACATTTACACAGTAATCAGTGCATTTTTATAGCACAGATCGCTGTATAAATGTCACTGGTTCCAAAAAAGTGTCAAAAGTGTCTGATCTGTCCACCGCAATGTCACAGTCTAGCTAAAAATCGCAGATCACCAGATCCCGCTACACTAGTAAAAAAAAAAAATAATAATAATAAAAATGCCATAAATCTATCCTCTATTTTGTAGACGGTATAACTTTTGCGCAAACTAATCAATATACACATTGCATTTTTTTTACCAAACATATGTAGAAGAATACATATCGACCTAAACTGATCAAGAAATGTTTATTTTTATTTTATTATGCTCCACTAGACCCTAGTCTCTTTATTGGCTACAGCCCTTAACCCTTCACGGATTTGCTTTTGGAATTAACTCTTCACGGACTATGTTGTGTTCTTTTTGGACTCTGCATTAGTTTTCTTTTTAATTAATTTTTCATATATTAATTTTTCACATTTCAAGGTTTAACATTTATTTCACACATGGTTTTAACCACATAGCGCTGCACATTTTTTGAACACATGTGACCTATCTGACCCCTACACTGACCCCCTGACACACCTACGTGACACATGCACTGATCCACCTGACTCCTACTTCCTGCACTACTCACATTACACTGACCCACCTGACCCACATGACCATTACCCTGACCCCTACACTGACCTACCTGACACCTACACTGATCCCTACACTGACCTACCTGACACCTACCTCACTCCTACTTCCTGCACTACTCACATTACACTGACCTGACAGCAACACTGACTATTACACTGACTGACACATACACTGACCCACCGACCTTACACCTACACTGACCTACTACACAGACCCACCTGACTCCTACAGTAGGAGTCCTACTTCCTGCACTACTCACACCTGACCCCCTCCCCACAGCTCAGTGCGAATCCATCCTTTGAGTCCTCCTTACCTTTGTCTGCTCTTCACCAGGACTCTCCTCAGGACCTCAGCACTGGATGTGCAGAACTGCTTCGGCGTCCCAACTTCCCGCCAGCGCCATCCACCCGCAGCCCGCTCCATGGTGTCAGACGCTGCACGCCTGCACCTCCATGATTCCATCTCCACCGCGCCGTAACAAAGCAGAGGAACAGGCGGAGGGGAAGACAGCTCATACTTCCAGTGCTTGTCTGCCGCCACCATGTTCGTGTTTCCCGGCGCACTGTGATTGGGCGTATGGCGGTCATGTGCGGAGGCGGGACTTCTAGAGCGATCGCTGACAGGCCAGCCCCACGCCGCACATGACCCCCATTCGTCCAATCACAGGGCACCGAAAAATTAGTAGGAGACACGGAATGTCGTTGGCTGACGGGCGGCAATTTGCCGCCCCCCTTAAAGTGCCGCCTGGGACCGGGGTACCATCGGGTCCCATGGTAGGGCCGGCCCTGCATGCAGGCATTCTGGTAGTACAGCAGAGATTAATTTATGTTTGGTATCTCCAGACCTGAGTTACTGAAAGGCCATATGCATTAGGCAAGCCATTTCCATACCCTTAAAATAATTCTATTGTGACAGAATTATAGGGGTTTCCATTGCAACCTCCACATAAAAATTATATTTTATCGGTCATTTCCTGACCCTCTAATGTTAATACTTTGAATTGCCTACCCAGAAGAAGTTTTTAGGTCAGAAAAGTCACAAGTTCTATGGGATCATAGACAGAACTCCTTAAAGCGGAATTCCCACTAAAAAAAAAATATTAAAAGCCAGCAGCTACAAATACAGCAGCTGCTGACTTTTAATATATGGACACTTATGCTGCATACACACGGTCGGAAATTCCGTAAAAAAAAGTGTGATGGGAGCTTTTGGTTGGATATTCCGACCATGTGTATGCTCCATCCAACTTTTTCTGTCTGAATTTCCGCCAGCAAAAGATTGAGAGCAGGTTCTCTATTTTTCTGACGGAAAAGGTTCTTGTCGGAAATTCTGCTCGTCTGTATGCAATTCCGACGTGCAAAAAAACACGCATGATCAGAGTCAAGCAGAAGAGCCAAACTGCCTATTGAACTTCATTGATCTCAGCTCGTGGGACCTCTTGTACGTCACTGCGTTCTTGACCATCAGAATTTCCGACAAGGTTTGTGTAACCATGTGTATGCAACACAAGTTTGAGCCAACATTCCGTAAAACACGGTTTACTTGTCGGAAATTCAGCTTGTGTGTACAGGGCATTACCTGTCCAGGGCGCCCATGATGTCGGCAGCTGAAGCCGATCTGTCGCTCGAGGATCGGCAGCTGCCGCCACCATCCTCGGTAAGGGAATAAGGAAGTGAAGCATTGCGGCTTCACTTCCCAGTTCCCTACTGCGCATGCGTGAGTCGCGCTGCGTTTCCTCACTGCTCCCTGCTGTCTTCTGGGACCTGTGTGTCTCCCAGAAGACAGCGGGGGACAGAATGGCACCGGAAGTGGAGTAGATCTATGCCAGGAAGTGGGAACAAATAACCTGTATTCGACAGGTATCTGCTCCCTCCTCCCCCTGAAAGGTGCCAAATGTGACACCGGAGGGGGGGTGGGAGGATTCCAAAAAGTGGAAGTTCCATTTTTGGGTGGAACTCCACTTTAACTCTAATAAATAAACACTCATGACTGCAGAACCTGTGGTTTGAATGGGCCTTGGCCCTTTATTATAGGTATAATAAAATATTCAATATTATTATCAACAACTTCAATTAAAGTAAATAATGAATTTTATTAAAATTAAATTAAGCACTTCTCATGTCTTAGTATTAAACATATTCTATTATCATAACTATAGCTCAGCTATATAAGCTTGAGCTATTACTTAAAGTCAAACACAACATCCTTTTAAACAGACAGGCATATATAAGGCCGACAAAACATCCCCTTTCACTGAAAGGGACAAAACATCATAACTGGGGCCACGACAGGGGGGTGGGCGGGACTCTGTACTCTGTCTTCTGTACTCTTTCTGCTGTCCGCCCGTATTAATGATGCATCCTCTTCTTTAAAGAGGTACTTGCTCGTGATAGAGGACCGTTACTAGAGGTAACTGTCGAATCATCTTCCAATCAATGGTAAGTATATATATATATATATATATTGTGAGGGGGTTAGCTCGGCAGCGGGTGTGTGTGACCCCCGAGATGGGCTCCCCACACAAAAACAGGCCCAGCAAACGGAGGTTGTGGTTTTCAAAATCAAAAAGGTGCGGTTTATTTTCTATTTACAGTGACAAAACACAGCAAAGCAAAAGAAACATAAACAAAATAAATCCTGGTCAACTTGACCTCTGACTAAACATACAGGTTTCCTAACTAACAACTGGGATCAGCCTAGTGCTGTCCTAGTCCCTAAGTCCCTGGTTTTAAATGTCCAAGCAAATAGCCACACAGGCTTTGTCTCACCGCACAGGGGTTCACTCTCCCTAGACAGTCCACACAGGTCTGGGTCCAGGCATGAGCTAACATCTAATGAAGCTGGGAGTTCTTATAGAGGCCTAAATGAGCTGACAAGCTTCAGCTGGTCTCATCAACTCCCTGTCTGCACGACGCCCCACACTCTCCCTAGAGGTATGAGTCATCCATGAGCCCACTAGCCTCAGCTGGGCTTATACAACTCTCCACCTAGTTGTATAAGTCGGCGTAAAGCCTGAATCTGGGCGAAATATATCTACCCCCCTGGATGCAACCAGGTGACTTTACCTTCCTGCTGTCACAATATATATATATATATATACAGTGCCTTGCGAAAGTATTCGGCCCCCTTGAACTTTTCATCCTTTTGCCACATTTCAGGCTTCAATTGGGACACAATTGTGAAGTGGAACGAAATCTATTGGATATTTTAAACTTTTTTAGCAAATAAAAAACTGAAAAGTGGTGCGTGCAAAATTATTCGGCCCCTTTACTTTCAGTGCAGCAAACTCACTCCAGAAGTTCAGCGAGGATCTCTTAATGATCCAATGTTGTCCTAAATGACTGATGGTGATAAATAGAATCCACCTGTGTGTAATCAAGTCTCTGTATAAATGCACCTGCTCTGTGATAGTCTCAGGGTTCTGTTGAAAGCGCAGAGAGCATCATGAAGACCAAGGAACACATCAGGCAGGTCCGTAATACTGTTATGGAGAAGTTTAAAGCCGGATTTGGATACAAAAAGATTTCCCAAGCTTTAAACATCCCAAGGAGCACTGTGCAAGCGATCATTTTGAAATGGAAGGAGTATCAGACCACTGCAAATCTACCAAGACCTGGCTGTCCCTCTAAACTTTCAGCTCAGACAAGGAGAAGACTGATCAGAGATGCAGCCAAGAGGCCCATGATCACTCTGGATGAACTGCAGAGAACTACAGCTGAGGTGGGAGAGTCTGTCCACAGGACAACAATCAGTCGTACACGGCACAAATCTGGCCTTTATGGAAGAGTGGCAAGAAGAAAGCCATTTCTCAAAGATATCCATAAAAAGTCTTGTCTAAAGTTTGCCACAAGCCACCTGGGAGACACACCAAACATGTGGAAGAAGGTGCTCTGGTCCGATGAAACCAAAATCGAACTTTTTGGCCACAATGCAAAACGATATGTTTGGCGTAAAAGCAACACAGCTCATCACCCTCAACACACCATCCCCACTGTCAAACATGGTGGTGGCAGCATCATGGTTTGGGCCTGCTTTTCTTCAGCAGGGACAGGGAAGATGGTTAAAATTGAGGGGAAGATGGATGCAGCCAAATACAGGACCATTCTGGATGAAAACCTGTTGTAGTCTGCAAAAGACCTGAGACTGGGACGGAGATTTATCTTCCAACAAGAAAATGATCCCAAACATACAGCAAAATCTACAAAGGAATGGTTCACAAATAAACGTATCCAGGTGTTAGAATGGCCAAGTCAAAGTCCAGACGTGAATCCAATCGAGAATCTGTGGAAAGAGCTGAAAACTGCTGTTCACAAACGCTCTCCATCCAACCTCACTGAGCTCGAGCTGTTTTGCAAGGAAGAATGGGCAAGAATTTCAGTCTCTCGATGTGCAAAACTGATAGAGACATACCCCAAGCGACTTGCAGCTGTAATCGCAGCAAAAGGTGGCTCTACAAAGTATTAACGCAAGGGGGCCGAATAATTTTGCACGCCCCACTTTTCATTTTTTTCTTAGTTAAAAAAGTTTTAAAAATCCAATAGATTTCGTTCCACTTCACAATTGTTGGTGATTCTTCACAAAAAATAAATTTTTTATATCTTTATGTTTGAAGCCTGAAATGTGGCAAAAGGATGAAAAGTTCAAGGGGGCCGAATACTTTCGCAAGGCACTGTATATGTAGCGCTACCCCCAGTTAAGAGAGCCGCTGGTTTGATTTCGGGCCCTGTATACAGTACCGCCAACCCCCGGCAATCTTACTCGACCCACTCTGGCACAGTTAGACTAGGGTTAAACTTATACTACATTCAAATGTACTGCACTTAATAATCTCTAAACAGTCAGACAACACGCTGAGGGGAGAGATTAAATATAACAGCTTTACTGGTAGTGAATAACATAGAGTATAACACCCAACATGTAATATATCTTTCAGAGCCTTGCATTAATTAGTTCAATAGTTGCAGCACAATATAATGGCGCAGCGCAGTACTCCACCACGCGTAGCTATTATGGCGTGCGCGTCCTATGGCGCACTAAACAATCTCTTACTCTCCCCACCTAAGTCAGGCCTGACATGAAGTAAATCTCAGTCACTTCCCTAAAGGATTTCTTTGCATGCCAGCTTTCGGTGGTGCACTTGACGAACTTATACTTTTGTAATCCAACAGGCAATAACGTGAATTAACTATACTGGGGAGGGACACTCCAACTCTGTCCCGCTACCGGTTCCTCCCGTGAAACAGCAAGTAAACGAACTGTGGGCCTATACAGTCACTAGGCCTGAGCAAGGCACAGTCTATAGGTCTGGGCAGGTGCCCGCTCACCGCTCCGGACGCGATCCCAGTCCGGGACTTCCACCTGCTGTGTATCCGCCACAGCGTCTGCAACGATCGGGTCCCCGATCCGACAGATGTCCTCGCTTGACCAGTCAGGATCCACCCAGGCTCCGCAGTGGGGGTGGAAGGCTCTTCGGATGTTACGCAAGGCCTCAGGCTTCAGGCCTTGCACCGCAGCAGATCCGCACAGGAAGCCTCGTTGCTTGCAGCGCGGTGTCCAAAGAGGCAGAGCTCCGCCTCGCTTCTTCCTTAAGTAGCCCCTCCCATGAGTCTCTGCGGTGGAAACTTCCGCCCTGGGGCCGAATGGGGTTCTGGGTAACGTAGTTGTGGGGCCATTAACAGAGACCCCGCTACACACTCCCCCCACTTAAATTCTTTGGTCCCCAAAGATAACATAACCTTAAACTACAGATCGTACAACATCAATCAACTTTTCATATGATGTCGGCAGAGGAAATTCCCACCAAAAACGAGGTAGTAAACTCCCCTGCCCACAGGACACACTGTCATCAGTATCCTGTCTAACTGTGCCAGAGAGTGAGCTGGGGTTGTCTCCCACCAAATGAACAGTGGGAGGTTCAGGGTCTTCCATACTCCTTCTGGCAGTAACTACAGTGTCTGCCGCACTCTCCCCCATTTGTGGGTAAGTCAATCTCCAGGGAGGTTTTATGGCCCTCCGTTTCCTCTGTCCTCTTGGACTTTCTGTTGGAACAGGCTCTTCTTCCGTAACTGACTTGGGGATCTCCTCTGACTCGGGAGCATTGGGCTCCAGAGCAGGGAGATACATGGCTTCCCTTGGATCCTCCTCTGGGGATAATTCGCAGGCACTCTCCCAAGCATCTGACCAAGGACTGGACGGGATGAACTCAGTAGCTTCTGCATTCAGTTTGGAGCTCACTGGAGGTGATGGGCACCCGGCTGACTCCTTCACCGGGGCCCGCTGAAGTTTTCCGGCAGCTTGCGGTTATTCAGTCTCTTTTTCTTAGGACTGGAACACACTCTGGCAGCGTGGCCAATCCCTCCGCAGTTGAAACAAGTCATATCCCCCCTATCCTCCAGGGATGCAGGCGCTGAGGTATTCGGAAACAACTCCCTTCTTGGGCTTTCCTTCTGAGATACCTTTGACTCCTTTTCCATCAGGGAGGTCAGCATTCCCAGCACTTGGGACATTTGCGACTTCAAGGTATCAACCTCTGCATCTCTTCCCAGGGTCATGGCCGTCCTGACCATCACGGGAGGAGGATTCACCGTCTCAACTGGTTGGCTCCTCTTCTTCTCCTCCAGCATGGCTTCTTCTTCTCTGACTACTCGAATCAAGTCAGGGTATTCCAGGCTCTTCCCGTCCTGTCTAGTACGTAGCGTCAGTGCGATGGGGTCCAGGGGCTGAGATCCTCTCATCACCTGCTGGACACGAGCCTCATCCACCTTCTTCAGGATCATCTTATGCAGAATCTTATCCAGGCACTTCATGAACTCTGACAGTTTCTCTCCTGCCTTTTGGTAGCAGTGTTCTAGCTGGTACGTCAGCTCCGTGATTTTCTCTGTTCCTCCGAGCACATTCTGCAAAATGTCCAGATAGTCCTGTGCATTACAGTCTGTCTTGCTCATTTTGAGGTTGCGTATGGCCTCTAAAGCAGGGCCCTTCAAGCTCTCAGCAATTCTCTGCTTCTTTCTGTGGTCTGGAACTTCCCACTCCTCTAGGGCCTGAGTTGCACCGTCTAACCACTCCTCAAACCCCTCTTCGCCTGAGGGTACAGGTTTCCTCCCTGAAAACATTCTGAGGTTTCAGTATCCTGATATTTGGTAATCTGTAGCATCTTTCTTGCACTGGGCTATGATTTCCCCTAGGACCGCGCATAATTCGGTGCTGAGGGTGCCCTGCGGCGACCCGGGACTCTCTTCTTCTCCCTTTTTTCAGTTTTTGAGGTGGGTGGTGACAATTTTGGTGTCTGAAACCACCCTCCTGTGGTAGGCAGTGGTGCGTGTATTAGGTTATAGGTTTGATCATCAATCGCTCCTATACTTGGATTCTTGAAGTCTTCTGGGACTCCATCCTTCCACTCTATCAGTGCGTGCGTCAGCAAAGAATTCGACCTGATATCCACTATCCATGCCTTCTGGTGCGGGGACAGTGACATCACTAGCTGCTTCACCGCTTCGTCTTGCCAGATCCCTGGGAGTTCTATAACTACTATCCCGGCTGGATCTGTGCCGACTGCCTTGCACCACTTTACTACTTCTAGTGGGTCCATGCTGGTACTTCTTGGCGTGTTATTTGCTGCAACAGGATCCCGGACGAGCCCCCACGTGTAGCGCTACCCCCAGTTAAGAGAGCCGCTGGTTTGATTTCGGGCCCTGTATACAGTACTGCCAACCCCCGGCAATCTTACTCGACCCACTCTGGCACAGTTAGTCTAGGGTTAAACTTATACTACATTCAAATGTACTGCACTTAATAATCTCTAAACAGTCAGACAACACGCTGAGGCGAGAGATTAAATATAACAGCTTTACTGGTAGTGAATAACATAGAGTATAACACCCAACATGTAATATACCGTATATACTCGAGTATAAGCCGACCCGAATATAAGCCGAGGCACCTAATTTTACCACAAAAACTGGGAAAACGTATTGACTCGAGTATAAGCCTAGGGTGTGCCTCACTTTGCCTCACTGTGTCCATGCCTCACTGTGTCCATGACTAGACTGACGTTTAACATGGGAGTCAAGTCTTTTCAAACTTGTAGAGGAAGAGTGGGGCTACATGTGTGCCAAGTTTGGGGTCCAGAGGACCTACAACCGGCCGGTACCGGGTCCCCAAAGTCACCAGAGAAATTACCGTTTAACATGGGAGTCTATGGAAGGGGTGCCCGGATTTGAAAAATCGGTGCTCCCCGGCCGTAGGTCCCCCGGACAAGACACTTTGCAAACTTATAGAGGAAGAGTGGAGCTACATGTGTGCCACGTTAAGGGGTCCAGAAGACCTAAGACCGGCCGGTACCTGGTCCCCAAAGTCACCAGAGAAAATACAGTTTAACATGGGAGTCTATGGAAGGGGTGCCCGGCTTTGAAAAATCGGTGTTCCCCGGCCGTAGGTCCCCGGGACAAGAAACTTTGCACACTTATAAAGGAAGAGTGGGGCTATATGTGTGCCACGTTTGGGGTCCAGAGGACTTACGGCCGGCTGGTACCGGCTCCCCAAATTCCGGGAGATCAGGCGCAAAAAGGTGACTCGAGTATAAGCCGAGGGGGGCATTTTCAGCACAAAAAAATTGTGCTTAAAAACTCGGCTTATACTCGAGTATATACGGTATCTTTCAGAGCCTTGCATTAATTAGTTCAATAGTTGCAGCACAATATAATGGCGCAGCGCAGTACTCCACCACGCGTAGCTATTATGGCGTGCGCGCCCTATGGCGCACTAAACAATCTCTTACTCTCCCCACCTAAGTCAGGCCTGACATGAAGTAAATCTCAGTCACTTCCCTAAAGGATTTCTTCGCATGCCAGCTTTTGGTGGTGCACTTGACGAATTTATACTTTTGTAATCCAACAGGCAATAACGTGAATTAACTATACTGGGGAGGGACACTCCAACTCTGTCCCGCTACCGGTCCCTCCCGTGAAACAGCAAGTAAATGAACTGTGGGCCTATACAGTCACTAGGCCTGAGCACGGCACAGTCTATAGGTCTTGGCAGGTGCCCGCTCACCGCTCCGGACGCAATCCCAGTCCGGGACCTCCACCTGCTGTGTATCTGCCACAGCGTCTGCAACAATCGGGTCCCCGATCCGACAGATGTCCTCGCTTGACCAGTCAGGATCCACCCAGGCTCCGCAGTGGGGGTGGAAGGCTCTTCGGATGTTACGCAAGGCCTCAGGCTTCAGGCCTTGCACTGCAGCAGATCCACACAGGAAGCCTCGTTGCTTGCAGCGCGGTGTCCAAAGAGGCCGAGCTCCGCCTCGCCTCTTCCTTAAGTAGCCCCTCCCATGATTCTCTGCGGTGGAAACTTCCGCCCTGGGGCCGAATGGGGTTCTGGGTAACGTAGTTCTGGGGCCATTAACAGAGACCCCGCTACATATATATGTTGGAAGGCCAGCATGGTGGCCTGAATTTATGGGAGGAGCCCGGCGGCTACATAGCCAGCCCACTCCTCCACAAGCCTTGTCGGTATTCCTGTGCGCACCATGTGGTTTCCGGCGCAACGTCATTACGTCATTTCAGTGCGACCCTTCAGCAGCGCGGCACAATTCGAAGCACCCTCGTCCCGGGATTCGGCGCCGTACGCACGCCTGGCTCGGCCATCACAGGTAGGCTCCACTTCTCATCCTGTGCATAGATGCCATGTCGGAGATTTTTCTCTTAAACCAGCAAAATCTCCCCTTAGACCCCCACACAGCTGGTCGTTCACCCGGCCCCGCAATCCCACTCACGGCCGCATCTCACCGCATCGGGCATCCGGTACTCACTACCGTTGCACCCGCAGCGCCCCCCCCTCACCCCACTGTTGTTACCTTTGTTCCGTCAGACGCTGCATCAGGACCGAGTCCAGGCTGCATCCGTGCACCGACTCACATCAGCGCACTCCCAGTCCCCTTGACATTCGCACTCATAGTGCACCAGCAATCCCACTTTTTCACAGTCTGTGTTAAAGTAAGGATCAGCTGCGCAGTGCCATACTGCCAAATCCCTCCAATTCCCTAATGCTCTGAGGTGCAGCAGCAGTTGCAATATAGCCACTGTTATTCATTTGTTACATTTAAATTGACTATAGCCACTTTTTTTTTTTTTTTTTCTCTCCCTCTCTCTCCGTCCTCCCTCTTCCTTTCCCCTTCTTCTCATTTCGTCTTGTTTTGCTTTGTTTGTTTGCATAGAAATTGTTTAGTGACATGTGTAAAACAGTAACAATAATATAGTCATACACCTCACTGTCATCAACGCATAAACACCGGAAAAAAAAAAAAAAAAAAAACACAGAGGGGTAGTATGTTCACAAACACAGGGGGAAAGGGGTAATACTAAGTCTTACACCCTGCTTCATAGCCCACACGCAATGGGCATGCCCACCTCAGAGCAAGACCCCTGTTGTTTTCAGCCCCCATTTCCGCACATGCTCCAGAGCCCGGTGGTTTTTCAGCCACTACTGCAAAACGTACCGATTCACGTCTCTGTCATGGGTCATTTCGGCCACTCATTTAGCAGGGACACAGCTGTTCAAGTTTCACGCGCATTCTCGGCAGCTTCGCCCTAAACACGCACCAGTCCTGCACGGCCCCATTTCGGTACATGCTCCAGAGCTCGGTAGTTTAGCCTCATAGCAAACGTACCGACCCGTGTCTCTGTCATGGGACATTTCTGTCACTCACTTTCACCATCGTTACCGCATTCGGTTCGCTCAATTAGGTACAATCAAATCAGTCAGTACCCCCTCGTCACGTGTTGTCTGTTGTTTCTCCCCCAGATCAGTCAAAACCAGGTCCATCCTGCACTAGGTTGGACGTCATTTCTACAGGTAAAAGGGAAAAAAAAAAAGAAAGGGAAGAAATTATTATTATTATTTTTTTTTATTTAAAGGGGGAGAAATCCCCCTTAGAAACAGAAACAACCCCGATTGTCGTATCATCCCTTACAGGTTCCGGTCACCACCCCAACCTCGGAGGACAGGATATCCTATCCAGGCCTGATTTACTTAGAACCATGTCTCAGGCCGGCAGTGAAGATCTCACCGCCCCTCCTCCTCCTTCTCCCGCCTCAGAGAGCGGCAGCACACGTTCCCTCAGGGGATGGACCATCCCCAAGTTGACCGCAGAACTGAGACGCCGGCAGGTGCCCTTCCCGGCCACAGCCAGGAAAGCAGAGCTCTTTAGGCTCCTATTTCCGCCACCAGCCTCAACCGACCTCCCCATGCCAGCTTCACCTGGACCAAGCACGCAGCGGGCATCCCTGCACTCTATTGCCGCAGCTGTCACTCAACTCCACACCCTGGTAGCGTCCTTGTCTACATCAGTCACAGCCATGCAGGCCAGAGTGACGCTCTTAGAGGTCCACCCACCGACCGCCACTCCCGACCTACCCGTAGTCCAGGTCCCGACACCCCCTCCAGCTATCCCTACAGGCAAGTGCCCCGTTGTCCTCCCAGCACATTTGGTCCCAGCCAGCATTAGGAAGGACATCCTGGATGACAAGGACATTAACCTTGCCTCCCTACTCATCGCAGTCCACGATGTAGCGGATAACAAGGCCTACACGTGGGGAGACGTTTCTGTGGTCCTCAAGGCCAAAGACCCGAGGCTGAATCGCAAATTGTCAGTACCAGAATTTGCGCTGGCCTTCGGGACTCTCAGGGATGTCCTGTGCTCGGCCTCCCCCAACAGACGGGAAGAGCTGGACCTATATCTCCACACTTTGGTGGATCTAGGTTACAAGTACGGAGGATTTTCGTTCTACGACTATCACCGCTCCTTCTCAGCCAAAGCAGCTGCTAGGCTGTTGCAGTTCCAAACAGCCACAGACTGGAGTCTTATGGATACCGAGCTGTTCTGCCGCCACTTCGCTGGCCTACGCTCACCTCTATGCACGAACTGCCAGTCCTCTACCCATACTGCCACTTGGTGCTCCAACACCACCAATGTTCGCCCCCACGAAGTCCCCTCTACCTCAAAGGCAGCTTTAGGCTTACCGGCCTCCCAGCAGACGGCCCAGGTGGACAAGTTCGGACGCCCAGTACTGACGGCAGGGGGAGCAGCCATCTGCAATAATTTCAACTTCGGATCCTGCAACTCTAGCCAGTGCCGCCTGCTTCATGTTTGCCTCGTATGCCACAGGGCACACCCCAAGACCCTGTGCCAGGTCAAGCAACAGAAAAAGTCTTGACTAGGCCAAGTGAACGTTCTGTGGCTGGAGCACTACCTCACTTCACACCCCACCCCCTCTCTCACCACCTTCCTCGTCCAAGGGTTCACATCCGGCTTCCACACAGGCCTCATCTCCCTACCCCACACGTCTCACGAATGCAAGAATCTGCATTCAGCCGCCACAGACGAGCAGGCCATAGATCAACTGTTGCACACCGAGCTGCAGCGAGGCTTTGTCATAGGCCCCTTCACTCAGCCCCCTTTCAACACCTGGAGAGTCAGCCCTATTGGGCTTGTCAAGGGCAAGTTCTCAAATAAAGTTCGCTTGGTGTACGACCTGTCTGCGCCTCATTCTTCCCCCATCCCCAGCCTGAATTCCTTAATCCCCTCCGAAGAGTTCTCCCTTAAATACACCTCCGTGGATATGGCGATCCAAGCCATAATCAAAATCGGCACAGGCGCCTGGCTCTCCAAAGCCGATATCTCGGATGCCTTTAAGCTCCTACCTATCCATCCGTCCCTCTGGTGCTGGCACGGCATGAAGTGGAGAGACTCTTACTACTTTGCTACCAAGCTGACTTTCGGCTCCAAAAGTAGCCCCTGGCTCTTCGACACTTTTGCACGGTCTCTCACCTGGATACTGCTGCACCAAGCCCAGTGTCAAGAAGTCATCCACTACTTGGACGACTTTTTGCTGATTGAACAGCCTGATACACCCCCGAAAGACCTAGACAAGTTGAGAGTCGTCTTCGGAAATCTCAATGTTCCCATCGCGGAGCATAAAGTAGACGGTCCAGCACACTCGGTCACCTTCCTCGGTATCATTCTGAATACTATCACCATGCAAGCCAGCCTCCCCCCCGACAAACTGGCCCGCATTAGATCAGTACTCCAAACTTTCACCCGCACGCGGGGGTGTACCAAGAAACAGTTGCAATCCCTGCTGGGAATGCTTAATTTCACAATAAGGATCATCCCCCAGGGACGGTCCTTCGTCTCACGTCTCCTAGTTTTCCTTTCCCAGTCACAGGATCCCGAGCAGGTCCTTAGTTTAGACACCGCAGCAGTAGCGGACTTGTTGATGTGGGAGGAGTTCCTCACCAGTTGGAACGGGATATCCATGTTCATACCCGCGATGTCTCCCCTCTCCCCGCAGGTAGTCACAGACGCCGCAGCCTCCAAAGGCTTTGCGGCAATTTTTGGCCACCACTGGTTCGCAGGATCATGGCCGCCAGAGATTCTAGCAATCCCAGGCTTTACTCAGACTTCCTCCCTGTTTGAGTTATACCCAGTGGTAGCAGCCGCCCGGTTATGGGGCCACCATTGGACAGGACAAACCGTAGGCTTCACCACTGACAACCAGGCCACTGCCGACATTGTCAACAAAGGTAGGTCCAAGTCGCTTGCCACGATGTCCTTCCTGCGTAGGCTGGTACAACTCTCGTTGCAACATCAGTTCAATGTTCACTGCACCTTCCTCCCAGGCAAGTGTAATCTTGCCGCAGACGCTCTGTCCCGTTTTAATTATACGTCCTTTTTTCAGCAGAGACCCGGAGCCGACCAGACGTCAGCCCCTATCCCTCCTTGGTCTCAGCTGACCCTGGACTAGGACACCACCTACAGCAAGCGTCACAGCTCATCAATCAGTCCCTGTCTTACAACACCTTAAAAGCCTACCGTGCAGCCTGGGACGTTTTCAGCAAATTTCTGGCACCCCGCTCCGATAATACGGCCATAGACGTCAAGCACATACTGGCCTTTATCTCATACTGCCACAATAGCTTGGCCTTATCCCACAACACCATCCGTCTGTACTTAGCAGGCATTCAGCACTTTCTGGCCTTACAAGATCCCGCAAAACCCTCATTATTCACGTCCCACGCAGTCAGAGCCGTCCTGCGCGGAGTCCAGAAACTACAACCCATTGTCATCCCCAAACGTCTACCTATAACCGGTGCCATCTTTAGGGACATGTCCAACATCCTCGCCACATCTCCGTTTGGCCTCCTCCCTAGCTTGGTCATACAAGCGGCCATCTATTTAGCTTATTATGGGTTTCTACGGCCTAGCGAGTTCACCTGCAATAATCCCACCGGCCAAGTCTTGCGCAGACGTCACTTAGTTCGCCATCCGACTCACTTCACACTCCACCTTGCAGTGTCCAAAACTCAACAGTTGGGCGCCGGCGTGGATATCTGCATATATAAAACAAACAATGCCTGGTGCCCTGTGGCCGTTTTGGATTGCCTACTGTCATACCTACCAGCACAAACAGACTCTACTCCCCTACTCCCTTTCCCGACCAAACCTTTAAGCACCTGCCAGTTCGTCAAGCACGTGAGGATCCTTCTACGAAGACTACGTCTCAACCCAGCTCACTATACAGCTCACTCCTTTCGTATCGGGGCAGCCTCGGCCGCCTCCCGCCATGGGGTGCCAGATCACGTCATTAAGAAGCTAGGCAGATGGAAGTCCGCCTGCTTCGCCCGGTACATTCCTAACCCTCAGCTGGAGATCGCACAAGCTTTTTCCAAACTCGCTCAGTAAACAATTCAAATAAAATGATATCCCTACCTGAATGTTTTGCCCCCTTATTTTGGCATACCGTCCGTTAGGCCAGGGCACACTTCAGGTCTATCCATGTTGTAAGTCCGCGTCAATGTGTATTACCCGTATCCTACCGGCCATAGGGCTCCAACCATAAGTTGGAAGGCCAGCATGGTGGCCTGAATTTATGGGAGGAGCCCGGCAGCTATATAGCCAGCCCACTCCTCCACAAGCCTTGTCGGTATTCCTGTGCGCACCACGTGGTTTCCGGCGCAACATCGCCCACCCTCCCATCCCCTATTAAAAGCATCCTCAGGAAACCATTTCTCTCCACAATATCTACCACTAATCTTGGGTATGCCCCCTTATTTTGGCATACCGTCCGTTAGGCCAGGGCACACTTCAGGTCTATCCATGTTGTAAGTCCGCGTCAATGTGTATTACCCATATCCTACCGGCCATAGGGCTCCAACCATAAATATATATATATATAGATAGATATACTGTATATAAATATATATATATATTTTTAATAACCTTTATTAATTGTAATGATTACCTGTCTATCATGATACCATAGGTGGTGGGGATTTTTTTGGCCCCACCCTTCACCTTTAATCCGCATGGTACCTCTAGGTGCCTTGGTGCTTGCAGCAGAACAGAGACTCAAGACAACTTTGAACTCTTTTAAAGAAATCTTTAAAGAAAGAGGAAAACAGCTGAAAAATATTGTAGAAAATAAACAAAGGGACCCTTCTTACAACACTTTACCAATCTTCCAGCACAGTTTGGCAAAAATAAGAGAAAAGTATCAGCAAAAGTTTACTGATCTGCAAAACAAGCTAGGCCTAAAAATGTTTTCCTTTAGCGCCAAAGTTTCAGTAGTCTCAGCTTTTGTAAACGCTTGGTTGTGAATTTTTTTTTTCCAGTATCAAGAACAAATCTAAAAATTAATAACAGGTCTCTCATTTTAAGAGACCGCAGCAATCTTGTAGGTGTTCCCATGGTGACTGATGCTGAGCAGGCGTGCATCAGACAAGTTACTTGATTTCTCCACTCAATAGAAAACCCTCCAGAGTGCAGCTTCTTAAGTGCAGCCAACTCCAGCACCTGTGTCTCCCTAATAATAACTGGACACTTTCCATAAATATGCTCCCTTTTAGGGGCCCCTTTATGAAGCAGATAGCACCATTTAAAGCCCACCTTTAACCAAAATAGCCACCAAAGTCTCACAGGAACATTGGGGGTTATTTACGAAAGGCAAATCCACTTTTTACTACAAGTGCAAAGTGCACTTGAAATTGCACTGAAAGTCCACTTGGAAGTACAGTCGCGGTAAATCTGAGCAGTAGATCTGAAATGAGGGGAAGCTCTGCTGATTTTATCATCCAATCATGTGCAAGCTAAAATGCTGTTTTTTGTTTTCCTTGCATGTCCCCCTCGGAACTACAGTGACTGCACTTCCAAGTGCACTTGTAGTTTGCACTTGTAGTGCCAAATGGATTTGCCTTTAGTATAGGGTGACCAGACATCCCCGGTTTCTGGGGACAGTCTCCGGATTGAGGACACTGTCCCCGAACCAAGTCTGTCCCCGGTTTTGTCCCCGGATTGGATTTGAACAGGGGCTGGGGCAATTTCAAAGACAGTCAGTGCAGAATTAAAAAAAAAAAATAATAATTTGAATTAGACCCCACCCCCCGCTCCGCCACTCCTACTTGTTTAGGGGGGTGTATTTTTTCCCATTTTCTGATGATCATGTGCTGGTCGGAGCAGAGGGAATATTTCTTCAGTTTCAGGTGCATGCCCATTCAGCTCCGCTCGCATATTCTTCTGCCTTGGCGGAAGTCCCGGCCAGCCGCCTGCCTGCTTGTCTCCTTGCCTTCCCTTGTGGAGTGATCTTCCTCCGCTCCCCACCCAGTAGTAGCCGGGGCCCAGAGAGTAAGGCTTGACAGGCTGTGAGGTGGGCGGCGATGGACAGAGAGTCGCTGATTGCCGCCATTACTAGTAAAAATAAATAAAAAATATGTCCCTGGATTTCATTTAAAAAATCTGGTCACCTTACTTTAGTAAATAAACCCCATTGTATCTAAATTTGTGCCAGGCTTCCCCAAGATGCTGTAGAGAAAGTATTCCTGTCTCCCTTTACAAATATTTGAGGTGTGATCTGGTCTCTTGAAGGCATGGCTGGACTCAAAATATATAAATCTCCAGGCGACTAAAATGTGTTTTTGTTTCTGTGACACAATTTCGAAGTTTCTGCATACCCTATCAGATAAGAAATATACAGATCTCAGTTATTCAAATTCTCTCCCCCTACCTTGGCCTTTTAACCACTTGTCCCCCGCCCACTGTCAATTGACGGCGGGTGGAGGATACTCTCGTTCTGGGAGGACGTCATATGACGTCCTCCCTTTAAAACGAGCTAGGAGGCGCGCGCTCGCCGCCAGCGGCGCGCGCCCGCCGCATTCACAAGGCCCCGGTGCGCGTGCCCGGCGGCCGCGATTGCCGCCGGGCACCCGCGATTGCCCGGGAAACGAGCAGGAAAGTGGATCTCTGTGTGTTAACACACAGATCCACGTCCTGTGAGGGAGAGGGGACCGATGGTGTGTCCCTTGTACATAGGGACAACCATCGGTCACCTCCCCCAGTCAGTCACCTCCCCCCACAGTAAGAACACATTGAGGGAACATATTTAACCCCTTCCCGCCCCCTAGTGGTTAACCCCTTCCCTGCCAATCACATTTATACAGTAATCAATGCATTTTTATAGCAGGGATCGCTGTATAAACGTGAATGGTCCCAAAAATGTGTCAAAAGTGTCCGATGTGTCCGCCGCAATATCGCAGTCACAATAAAAAATCGCAGATCGCCGCCATTACTAATAAAAAAATAAAAAAATAAAAATGCTATAAATCTATCCCCTATTTTGTACACGCTATAACTTTTGCGCAAACCAATCAATACGCGCTTATTGCGATTTTTTTTTTTTACCAAAAATATGTAGAAGAATACGTATCGGCCTAAACTGCGGAAAATTTTATTTAAAAAAAAAATGGGTATTTATTATAGCAAAAAGTAAAAAATAGTGTTTTTTTTCCAAACTGGACGCTCTTCTTTTGTTTATAGCGCAAAAAATAAAAACCGCAGAGGTGATCAAATACCACCAAAAGAAAGCTCTATTTGTGGGAAAAAAAGGACACAAATTTTGTTTGGGAGCCACGTCGCACGACCGCGCAATTGTCATTCAAAGTGTGACAGCGCTGAAAGCTGAAAAATGGCTTGGGCAGGAAGGGGGTTTTCGTGCACAGTAGAGAAGTGGTTAAGGATGCTTGGCATCAAAAATGTTAACTGATCATTCAGATGGCTTGGACGCAGTGTCCTTATACAGTGGGGAGCCACTATCCTATTCCTGTTTGCAGAATCTCCCTGACTTGTGCAGTGTCTGTAAAGTAAGCTTCAGATGTAACATTGCTGCAGCGTGTTTCAAGTACCTACAGGACACAGTAATATTATTATTGTTATAGGTATTTATATAGTGCTAACAATTTCCGCAGTGCTTTATATGTAGCGGCCTCACCCCCTCTTTCTGGTCTAGGGGTATGTTGTACATGAGGGTGAGATGCGCTACGGCCCATGTCCTCCCCATTGCTGTGGGTGAGGTGAAGGCCAGTACCTGTTATTCTCCTCGGGCCTGTGTGTCTCTTTAAGAACCAAGTCCTACTGTACTGACACTCCCCTTTGCTCCCATTAACCAGAGTTCCACACACTGATAGAGGGTCCAACTCTTGTTTATTAACACACTCCAATAAACAGTCCTTTTCCAGCCGACTGGTTGAGACCCAATAAACAGTTCAATACGGTGGGGTGAGCAGGTCGAGGCACTGTCCTGATAAGTAAACTAAACCACTGTGGATTCACCAGCGGTTGCTAAAGCCCATTAGCTTGTGAAAGAACTTAAACCTTCAGGGTCTCTACCAGCGACCCCAGAGAACAGAAACAGGAGTACCTTCGCTGCGTTGTGGCCCCTATCAGGGGGGAGATGTCCCTCCAAGAGAGTTACCAGAGGCCCCTCTGTCACCGGGTTGATGCTGCTCCGTTTCTTCAGAAGGGTGACCTCTCCGGCCTCCTCGCCTCAGATACGAGCCCCATCCACCTCAGGGACCCTCGGACAATCCCGCCCTTGCGGGACCCAGTCAAAGTCACTGAGCCCCAGGCCTCCGATGTAGTACCTCACCCCAGGCTTAAGGTGCCTGGGATGGACTCCAACACCGCTCCGGCCAGGCCATGGGCACCTAGGCCGGAACTCTGAACCACCAGCACCCAGGCCTAAGGTGCCTGGGCGCTGGATGCAGAAGAAGAAGACCTCGTGGCGAGGGCGTCTCTCCCCTTTATATCCTCCCGTGACGCCACAGCAGGTTCCCCGCCCCGCTGTACCACCGCCGGAATGGGACAAAAAGGAGACAGCACTGTGGCAATGATTCTACCTTGACCCGCTGGAACATCACCACCCACAGGTCAAGGAAAATAGCACACCACCAAGTCCTCCACAATTTGAATGGTGTAAATCCTTTCATAATTAGCACATCCTGGATCATACTACCACCCAGGTGTACCCCCTAAATTTAGACCCCCGCTACACTCTCCCCCTAGTGATTTGACGCTGGTCCCCCAGCGTCTGGTGCAAACCCATGTCTCCCAAGGAGTGGTAACATAGGCCTGACCCCAGAGGCCATCCCTCAAATTTGAAATCCCAATTTTTGCCAAGACCTGCTCAAGGGAAGGGGAACATAAAATAATAGAACTTTGCAATAAAACCATTTGAACATATACAAAATTACAATCCCTCCTGCAGAGGGGAAAGAAAAAAAAAAAAAAACATCCTAACACATTGGTGTAACTTGGAATGAATGGGTCTATCAGCCGAGAGACCCATTCGCTCCAATGAGCAAGGTGGTGCAAGTGTAAAAAAAAAAAAACAGTCGTTGCACAACACTGCCACCTGGTGACAGTGTCGCGGTGATGACACTTGGTTGAATCTTCCAGACAACCCTCCTTCTTCTGATTGTGTCCCTATTCTAATTCTACCCCAATGTCTTTGCCTTTAATGCAGGAAGAAAGAGGGAGAACAAAACAAACGGCTCCCATTTCTCCAAAGAGTGAAAAAGCCCAAAAACAAAAAAAACCAGGGCACAGTTCTTGTATTCTGGGAAACCACTTCCAGAAAGTCCAGCAACAAGAGAACATACAGGAGTCTTTTCTCCTACAAATAGAACTTAGGATGCGGTAAGAACTGGAGCTTCAGATGCTTATCAAAGGTTTCAACAATGGCCTCTCCATCCGTCCGGTAGATAAGCACCTTGTCTGCATGGATATGACGGCCCAACATCCATTCCGCTCTGCAGTCCTTGAATTGTTTAGACACTGATGGTGAACAGGACAAGTACCGGCGGGCATGAGGCACTTTAAGCTTCTCCCAGACGAACTTGTCATACCATCGCTGCCGCAGGACTTCGACCTCAAAAAGCAAGTCCCGAGGCAAGTAAGGATACTCCCATCCATACTCACAGGCAACCCTCTGACTGAAGAGCCTCTGCAGTCGGGCCAAAGGTGGCATCGTGGCCTGCTCTCCTTCTCCGGGCGGCACAATGGCTTCTGGATGCCGAGGTACTTTAACTACCTCTGATGGGTTGAATCTCGGTGCCCGCAGTGATGCACGCTGTGTTCCTGCTACCAGAACGGGTGATGCTGCGGGTGGTGGAAGAACAAGCGGAGGACTAGGCTTCCTCCTGAGCTCCGGGGCTTCCGCCCGGGGCTTACTGTCTCCTGTGGACATAGGCAGATCCCGAGATGCACGTAGCACGGGCAATGGCTTTTTGTCCCAGCCCTTGCGGTGAAAGAGTTTGTCAATTTCACCATTATCTCCACAGTCCGACAGCGATTCCAGGTCGGAAGTGTCATACATCTCTGCGGGTAGGTAATTCCCAGTTGACACGGAATCACCCTCCCTTACGGGCTCCATCGACTGTGGACTCCCGACACCTCCAACCACCACCACAGTCCCAGCCCCTGGCTCACCTGGACCTTTTGAAGAAGCAGGATGTCCAGGACTTTTCTCTCTACCGGCGCCATCCAGGCCAGGCAAGCGGCGGGGTGAAGCTCGACCACGACCACAGGAGGCCTGTACCAGGCCGACTTTCCTCTTCGGAGGTGGGAGCAGGAAGCTTGTGGCGACCGAAGCAGCATCCTCTGATTTTTCTCTCTCAGTCTCTGGTTGGGCAGTCACGTCGCCCTGGTCAGTGCGTACGGGAACCTCCGCAAAGGCCTGGATCTCCCCTTCCGGAGTAGCGGTACCTGTGAGGCAGTTGAGGCGAAGGCCCGGGGCCTTGCTGTGGATGGCTCCACCTCAAATAGAAACTCCTTGCATGCCTCGCAACGCCCGAATGGCTTCAGGTTGACCACCAGTCCTGAGCATCCGGGACAGATCACGCCGAGGGCCTCCGTGTCTCTGCAAGTGTACAGAGCCAACTGCCCTCGGGGCCTAAGTCTTATCCCCGTGTTTGTAAGGGGAGCAGCAAAAGCAGTCATCTTCGTGGGGTAGGGAACCTGAATCCACGGGGAACTTGAGGTCATCCCGACTATCTGCTGCTCCATCACGCACTGACCACGCGCCGGAGTCTCCACGTGTATCTCCTCACATGGCCAGACTCCTCCCACAACTTGCACATTTTCGCGGGCTTCCACCAGTCTCCGCCCACGAACTGTGCAGCTACGGGGTGCCTCATGGCGCAGTGCAGTAAAAGCCCCCACATGTAGTACGTCACACGGCTGGACTTCTCCCTCTTCTCGCTCTTATGCATGGGCTTTTCCCGTCTTAGGGTCATGTCCACGACTTCGAGCAGGGATGCACTTTATATGTAGCGGCCTCACCCCCTCTTTCTGGTCTAGGGGTATGTTGTACATGAGGGTGAGATACGCTACGGCCCATGTCCTCCCCATTGCTGTGGGTGAGGTGAAGGCCAGTACCTGTTAATCTCCTCTGGTCGCTGCAGGGCAGAAGTGCTAATTACTAAGCCACTGTTCTAAAGATAGTGCCATGGATGTCGGTGGGAGGAACCACTGAGCGCCGTGGGGTACCAAAGAATGTCAGGTTCTCAGCGGAGGAAAGTTTATTTTGAACGGACCAGCGTTCAGCAATGCAGGCAAGAGTAGTACTGTACAGTGCCTTGCAAAAGTATTCACCCCCTTGGCTTTTTACCTATTTTGTTACATTACAGCCTTTAGTTCAATGTTTTTTTTTTTATCTGAATTACATGTGATGAATCAGAACACAATAGTCTAAGTTGGTGAAGTACAATTAGAAAAATATATACATAAAACTATTTTTCAGAAATAAAAAACTGATAATTGGCATGTGCATATGTATTCACCCCCTTTGTTATGAAGCCCATAAAAAGCTCTGGTGCAACCAATTACCTTCAGAAGTCACATAATTTGTGAAATAATGTCCACCTGTGTGCAATCCAAGTGTCACATGATCTGTCATTATATATACACACCTTTTTAAAGGCCCCAGAGGCTGCAATACCTAAGCAAGAGGCACCACTAAACAAACACTGTCATGAAGACCAAGGAACTCTCCAAACAAGTGATGGACAATGTTGTTGAGAAGTACAAGTCAGGGTTAGGTTATAAAAAAATATCCAAATCTTTGATGATCCCTAGGAGCACCATCAAATCTATCATAACCCAATGGAAAGAACATGGCACAACAGCAAACCTGCCAAGAGACGGCCGCACACCAAAACTCACGGACCGGGCAAGGAGGGCATTAATCAGAGAGGCAGCACAGAGACCTAAGGTAACCCTGGAGGAGCTGCAGAGTTCCACAGCAGAGACTGGAGTATCTGTACATAGGACGAAAATAAGCCGTATGCTCCATGATAGAGTTGGGCTTTATGGCAGAGTGGCCAGAAGAAAGCAATTACTTTCAGCAAAATGACACGTTTTGAGTTAGCGAAAAAGGCATGTGGGAGACTCCCAAAATGTATGGAGGAAGGTGCTCTGGTCTGATGAGACTAAAATTTTACTTTTTGACCATCAAAGAAAGCGCTATGTCTGGAGCAAACCCAGCGCCCAATGCTTCTGCGTTCCAGAACGCTGTCTTCCTTCCGGGTCGCGGCCGCGGTGAGCTTCTGCGCATGCGCGAAGCGTCAGGTAATTCTGAGGCTTGGTCAATGCATGCGCGGCTTGGCAGAAGACCCAGCGACCGCACAGGCGCCTGACGGCGAGTCACCATGGCGCAGGTGCGAGTGGAAGACACGACGGTGACGTCACCCAGGGGGGGGGGAATTCAAATAGCCTGCCAGCCACTGCCTCTATGGGATCTCCTGCGGGCAGTGTGCGGCAGCTTCCCCAAGCCCTGGGCATCCTATAGGAGGTAAGCACTAGCTCTGGTCTGTGCCTTATCGGACAATGGCGGCTCTTAAAGAGACAGTAGCCTGGCTTTCTCTCTTTCTCTGGTCACCATTGGTCTCTCTTCCTCCCTGTCCCAGGACTGTGAAGAGTTTCCTACAAGCGGTGGGTCTTTAGCCCGGTCTTTCTCTGAGGTGCCATGGGCAGATAACTGCCTTCATGCTGCCAGCCCTCACACTCATTCTGTTCAGCCCTTCTAGGTCAGATCATCAACTTGGACGGGACGACAGAGACCTTGCCAGGCCACAACATCAACATCATCATTCTTCTTTGCAGAGCCTGCTGGGGATGTGGGACTCAAGTCCCGTAGGGCAAATTACTGTGTGATCCATGTTATGCCTGGGCAGTCGGGGAGAAAGAGACGGAAAACCAACAGATGGAGTCTCTTGTTAAGCGTGTGGTGCACCCTAAAGGAGTGGGGTACAACCTGCACGCGGAGCCAGTCCACCACTCTATCTAACTCCCTGGCTGACAAGGCCCAGGAGGAACGGGGCCCATCCCAGCCTTATGTTGCATCTCCTGGGACTTCAGACAGCGAGTTGGAGGGAGACGAATTTGTTGGAGGCTTCGACTTTGCTCTTGTTTCTCCACTAATTAAAGCGGTCAAAGAGGCCCTTAAGTGAGAAGATCCCTCCACTCCCCCAGCTTAGCAAAGGAAGTTCTTTAAACACCTAGGGAAAGAACATTCTAATATCCCGCTCCTTTCCAAATGAAAGGATATCATTGACGAGAAGTGGAGCAAGCTAGATAAGAAGACTTCTATGTCTAGCAAAACCTCCAGATTATACCCCTTCAAGGCAGAGGAAATGAAACATCTGGAAAACGCTCCCCTTATAGATGCAGCGCTGATGCGACTGGCCAAACATGTCACTCTTCCCTTAGAGGATGCTGTATGCTTAAATGATGGACTCGAGAGGAGAATAGACCAAGACCTCAAGAGAATTTACGGGCTAGCCGGCATGGCTTGCAAACCCGCCCTGGCTCTCGCAGCCACGTCTAAGGCTATGGAAGCCTGGACAGAAAAGGTGGACTCCGTGCTCAAGGACATTTTTGAGGAACTGGCCAGGGGCTCGGCAGTCCAAGAATTGAAGCTGGCAGTGGCCTTCCTGGGGGAGGCTTCTATCAACCTGATCCGCCTGTTGACTCGGACTATGCTATCCTCGGTCACGGCTAAGCGGGCCTTATGGTTGATCCAGCATCTAAGCAGGCCTGGTGTAGGATCCCCTTTGAAGTTTGGTTGGATAGCGCCATAGCCCAGGCCACGGGTGGGAAGTCGGGCTTCCTGCCCCAGGATAGGTGTCTGGTCAGAAGAGGCCCCAGCGCAGAAGACGCAGCACTGAGCATTCAAAGGGAAGCACGTTCTTACAGGCCCGGCCGGGATTTCAGAAGGAATTGGAGCAGAGGACAGATATCCTTCCAAAAGTCTGCTAAAAGCCAGGTGTCCAGTGGGCGTGGGCCGGCTAAGTTGTTTTGAGATTGGGCCCGCCCAGGCAGGTCTGGTGGGGGCGCGTCTGCTTCTCTACCTGCACGTCTGTGTGGCCTCAATATCGGACTACTAGACCATCAAGACGGTCTCTGCAGGCCACACATGGTCCTTCACCAGTACTTCCCCCCAGATGTATTTCCACCCTGCTGCCTCAGTCAGAAAAAAAGAAGCAGGTGTTACTGTCCTACGTGGATTTGCTAAAAACACAGGGAGCAGCGGTGCCTGTCCCGAAGGGCGAAGAGTTCCAAGGAGTATACTCCCCTCTCTTCTTAGTACAGAAGAAAAACGGTTCATGGTGCCCCGTGATAGACCTAACTTACCTAAACAAGTTTATAAAATACAAAAGATTCAAAATGAAGACTTTGTCTACCATCCAACAAGCCGTGCAGCCAGGCGATTGGCTAATCTCAATCGACTTAAAAGATGCCTATTTCCATGTGCCTGTGGCAGAAGAATTCCGCAAATACCTCCGGTTCAGAGTCGGGCAAGAACATCTACAGTTCACCTGCCACCCTTTCGGGTTGACAACCTTACCCCGAGTCTTTTCGAAAGTTCTTCTGGCTGTGGTGGCCCTCATCAGAACAAAAGGGATACGCTTGTACCACTATCTCGACGACCTCCTGTTACTGTCCCAAGACAGGGAGCAGCTGTTGGTCCACAGGGAGCAAGTTATCTCCACACTGATCAAATTCGGGTGGCTCCTAAACCTGGAAAAAAGCCATCTGGAACCATTCTAGCGCCTGATATACCTAGGGCCCAGTTCGACACAGTGGAAAGCACCATCTCTCTCCCAGTGGAAAAGATCCCAGTCATTCGAGAGAGAGTTTCATGGGCTCTAAGCTCCTCACGCCTGAGGGCCTCACAGTGCCTAAAATTTTTTGGCACAATGGTCTCTATGACCCCCATGGTCAAATAGTCTCCGTGGAGGTTTCGCCCTTTCCAGACAGGGTTTCTCCAGCAATGGAACTCAGGGGACGACAATCAGTCAATTCACATAACTTCAGTGATGAGGAACAGTCTCTTCTGGTGGCTCCAGCGCAGGAATCTGCTCACCTGCCACTCCATTTCCCCCGTCTCATGGGTTATTGTCCCGACCAATGCCAGCGGTGCCAGATGGGGAGCCCTTTGCAGGCCAGAACTTGCACAAGGCAAGTGGGATGCCCGTCTTCACAACCCGGGCTCAAATATCCTGGAACTTTGGGCAGCCTGGTGTGCCCTTCAATCCTTCACTCATCTCCTGAAAGTGGAATCAGTGTTATTGAGGATGGACAACACCACAGCGGTCTCCTATGTGAAGAGGCAAGGGGGCACTCGGAGCTCCACTTTCCTCCAAGAAATCAAACCCACCATGTCCTGGGCTCAGAGAAACCTGGCCAAAATTTCGGCAGTCTTTATTCCCGGAGTCCAGAACGTCCAGGCGGACTTCCTGTCCTGCACACAATTAGACAACAACGAGTGGTCTCTTCATGTGCAGACGTTCGAATGGATCCTGTCCTTGGAAGTCAATCCCAAAGTAGATCTATTTGCATCCCCCTGCATCTTCAAGAATAAGAAGTATTACACTCGGGGCCGTTGCAGCCAGGCCTTTGGAATAGATAGCCCTGACAGACCGGTGGAGCTTCAACAGTTATACGCCTTTCCCCCGCTCCCGATTATCCTCAGGTTCTTACGGAGACTTCAAGCAAAAGCTGTCGAGGTGGTGGTGATAGCGCCTTAATGGTTGAACAGGCCATAGTTTCCCCTCCTGACCCAGCTCAGCTTCCAGGACCCGGTGCCTCTTCCTCTCAGGCCGGACCTTCTTTCTCAGGGGACAGTCCTGAACCCTTGTCCAGCATTACTGAGTCTGATGGTCTGGTTCTTGAGAGGGAGAGGCTGGAATCTCTCGGGTGCACTTCAAGAGTGATTTCCACCCTCGTGAGCTCAAGGAAGGTGAGCACGAATAAAGTCTATGGGAGAATATGGGCCAAGTTTGTTGAATTCTTATCCCTTACGGGCAGATTATTCAGAGACCCAGAAATCCAGGATATCCTCAGCTTCCTTCAATCTGGCCTAGATCTGTCTCTATCCGTCAGCTCTCTTAGGGTCCATGTCTCAGCCTTATCGGCCTTCTCCGGAACATCATGGGCTGTTCACCCTCTAACCCGGCAGTTCTTCCGTGGGGCAGCAAGACTTAAGCCCCAAAGAAAACCAAGATTCCCCAAATAGGAACTTCCCCTTGTCCTCGATCCTCTGTCTGGACTCAGTACCGCGGGATCTGCCCCACCTTCTATTAAAGACCTTCCTGCAAGAGTCGCTTTCCTAGTGGCCATCACTTCAGCCACAAGGGTTTCCGAGATCGGGTCCTTGGGTCATGAAGAACCATTCCTGACTTTCTTCCCGGACTGGGTGGTCCTCATCCCTATGCTCGGCTCAAACCTGAAAGTCACTTCAGTGTTCCATGAGACACAAGAAATCATTCTACCTACATTCAGGACCCCAGGGACCACCGAAGTTCATCCTCTGGATGTAGGCAAAATACTGAAGGAATACCTGCAAGTTACTTCCTCCTTTAGATGCTCCGACTACCTGTTTATTCTGCACTCCGGCAGTAACAGAGGGAAGCGAGCCTTGACCAAAACGATTGCGGCCTGGATCGTCCAGTCCATCCAGCTGGCTTATAGGGCTAAGGGCTTGGCTCCTCCAGAGGCGGTGACGGCACATTCCACCAGGGGTATGGCAGCTTAGTGGGCAGCAGCCCGGCATGTGGCTCCGGACATCATATGTAAAGCGGCCTCATGGGCCTCCATTAATACCTTGTCACACTACTGCATAGAGCCTGCTTCTCTATCTTCTGTGAACTTTGGTTTAAAAATCCTGTCGGGCAAATTAAATTTCTTTTGATCAGCATACCCATCCGTGTGGTCTGGCTAGTTATCTCACACACGTAGACTGCCATGGAGTCTGTCAGGAAAACTTATTGTCAAATACTTACCGTAATTTTCCTTTTCTGATGGACTCCATGGCAGACGGATTTGCCACCCATTGGTCAAGAGTTGGCTAGTTACGGAACACAGTCTCTGGCTGTGAGCTCAAATGAATCGGAGTGGGGTCCTATAGCATTGGAGAGGAGGCGGTGTTAACCCACACGTAGACTGGCATGGAGTCCATCAGGAAAGGAAAACTACGGTAAGTATTTGACAATACATTTTCCGTTTTATAATGAGAGCTCAGCATTTACTTTACAACAATCTTTTCTTCTTTCCATCGTCCTCCATTCAAAAACCTCCACATAAATATTTTCATACATCTTAAATAAATTCCCCTAGTTCCTTATTTGAAATGTTGCATAAATAATGTTCACATAGAATATTTCATATTTACCTGACCAGAAAAAAAATATATTGGGCAATTCTATTTTATTCTGGTCATAAAAAAAATCATAAAAAAATGCAATAGATTACCTTTACTAAGTCCTTAGTGTACTGTATATGTTTATGTTCTTTTAGTGCAGGAGTGAAGGAATTTTAAATATAACCCGCTAAGAGTAGACTATTGTCAGCTTGCTTACTATCGGTAACCCACAAAATATTAAATACATGTTTAATAGCTACAAAGAGGAGAGAATAAATATATCTACCAGGAGTTTGTGTGCCAGTCTGTATATAATAATAATGGGAGGACCTTGATATCCTCTGTATCTCCCTACTTCTCACAGATTTGGTTTAAGCAGCTTTCCCTACTAACAAGATGTCTGTTAGCCAGTGCTTATCCAGACTAATCTGCAAAGGATTACGGGAGTGAAATCCAAACCACAGAGTCCAGGAGGATCTTGATATTCTCTGTATCTCCCTACTTCTCACTGATTTGGATTAAACAGCTTTCCCTACTAACAAGATGTGTGTTAGCCAAACAGGGTTATCCAGACTAATCTGCAAAGGATTATGGGAGTGAAATCCAAACCACATAATCCAGGGAAAGAACAGAAGTGCAAGAACAACACACAGCACGGAGGCATCTAGTGGTAGCGAGGGTGATAATACATTTAAGTTTGAAGTTGTGGTCAGCATGGTGGGATTATATCAGGGGTACATGCATATTATGACTGAACAGAGGTTGCAGTAGCAAGAAGTAAAATACATTTTTATTCCACCCCCCCCCCCCCCCCCATTTCAGCCTGATATAGAGATTCCGCGTACACAAAATTAATATAAATGGTTCAATAGCATAATAGCGTAAGGATAAACAGCAGTAAAGTGTTTCAAATAAAATGTTTACCTTGAAAGTAAAAGCAAATAAAGAATAAACGTTGAAGTTAGACTTTTTGGAGATGCCACTGCCATTGAGCAGATGCACATCTGAAGGTTTTGACAGAAATAGTGAATACAAATGGAGCCAGGACATGGCTGCAATTGGGCAGATGAGGTGTGAGATTTTATTTACTCTGGGTGGTGTTGTTGCCCATTAAAGTGGTGCAAGTACTGTGCATGCGCAGCAGCACCTTTTGGATATTACAAAATGGGTCAAAAACAGGTATTTAATAACATGGCTTTGCTACTGCAAGGTGGACTTCAACAAAATGGCATCGTTAGCACTCATGCAAGATATCCATGGTCATGGAAAGTAACAGGGCAAATAAATACTGGTGAGCTAATATTCCCCCAAAGTAGCACAGGTTCTGGAATCTCTTTAAATTGAGGCAGAAAATTTAATTTAATACAGAATACCAAATCAAAGCATTAGTATATCCTTAAAAAATGTTCTTTTATTTAGGTGGGCAAATTAATCATAAAGTTATAATCAAGTTATGCAACGCATCCAGATACTGCTAAGGGGGTGAGGAATGCATTTTCAAACATCTTCTATTCAGAATATTTTTCAACATATTCACTGATCTATTCCGGGGAATATTCTATAATAGATGTGCCACTAAAGGGGTCAATTCACTAACATTTACCGCATGTGATAATGTGGTCACGTGTCTAATTTGCATAAATTATCACATGCGGTAAATTAAGTTAAATTCATTAAAAAAAGTTTACGATTATGCGGTATTTAGAGCCAGAGAGTAAAAAACTATGTGATATTTACCACCAGGGTTTTGCTGGCAGTATCACATGCAGTATTTGTCAAAAAAGAGCGCGGGGTCGGGGACAAATAGCTGGTTGCTAAGGAGCGGGTCAGGAAGCCGGCCGCCCCGCCCTTAACCACTTCAGCCCCAGAAGGTTTTACCCCCTTCATGACCAGGCCATTTTTTTGCGATACGGCATTGCGTTGCTTTAACCGAAAGTTGAGCGGTCGTGTGCGACGCTGTACCCAAATAAAATTGATGTCCCTTTTTTTTTCACAAATAGAGCTAGTAGTATTTTGGTGGTATTTGATCACCTCTGCGGGTTTTTTTTTTATACGCTATAAACAAAAAAAACTGACAATTTTGAAAAAATTACAATATTTTTTACTTTCTGCTATAAAACATACTCAATAAATAAAAAATAAATAAAAATGTATTCATAAAGTTAGGCCAATATGTGTTCTGCTACATATTTTTGGTAACAAAAAATCCAAACAAGCATATATTGATTGGTTTGCATTTACAAGCTATGGGATACATTTATGGATTTTTTTTACTAGTAATGACGGGACTGCGACATTGCAGCAGACAAATCTGACATTAAGTGACACTTTTTGGGGACCAGTGATGCCAATACAGTGATCAGTGCTAAAAAAAATGCACTGTCACTGTAAAAATTACACTGACAGGGAAGGGGTTAACATCAGGGGCAATCAAACGGTTAAATGTGTCCCTAGGGGGTGTTTTTCTAACTGTGGGGGATGTGCTTTGACTAGGGGAAAACAGAGATCTGTGTTTCTGTTCAGCAGAAACACAAGATCTCCATTCCCCCCCCCCCCCCTGGCAGAACGGCGGTCTGCTTGGTTTGCATAGGCAAACGGCCATTCTGCCTCTCCTCAGAACTTTCGGCAGGTCCCGGTGGACATCAAGACCGCCGAACCCGCTCTGTGAAGAAACGAAGGATGGCCACACTCCCATACACAATGCAATTTAGGATTTATTGGAAGAGTAAAAACATCAGCACACAATGGTACATAAGCAGGGGGACACGTGTGATGCGTTTCACGCGGCTTGCCTGCTTTGCCAGAACCCGCTGATTGGCTCCAGCTGGAGCGGGTCACTGGTGGCACACGGCCCAGACCCCATGCACGAAGTCACGTACAGGTACGTGATTTCACGCAGGATGGCAGTCCTGCTGCAGTATATCTGCGTGGGGCGGTCCAGAAGTTGTTAACAACGGATGACACATCAGCTGTTAGCAGGTTCCCGCTGAATGTAAAAAAAAATGTTGACAATTAAAAACGATTAAAAAAAGTGCGTGGACTCCCCCTGCCAAAAATGTAAAAAAAAAAAAAAAACGCGTGGGGTCCCCCCAAAATTCATACCATACCCTTATCTGAGCATGTAGCCCGGCAGGTCAGGAAAGGGGGGGGCAAGCAAGCCCCCCTCCTGAACAATAGCAGGCCACATGCCCCCAACTTTGAGGGATGGGTGCTTTGGGGCAGGGGGGCTCTTTCCCCCACCCCAAAGCACCTTGACCTTATGTTGATGGAGACAAGGGCATTGTCCCCATAACCCTGGCCGGTGGTTGTGGGGGTCTGCGGGCAGGGGGCTTATCGGGAATCTGGAAGCCCCCTTTAAAAGAGGGCCCCCAGTCTCTGCCCCCCCCATGTGAATGAGTATGGGGTACATAGTACACCTACACATTCACCAAAAAATTGTCAAAAAGTAATAAAAATACAGAGACAGTTTTTTAACAATTCCTTAATTAAAAAAAAAAAAAAAACAGTATCCCCCGATGTAAATCCATCATCGATCATGCCGTCTGCCTCACCGCTGATCCGAAGAAAAAAATAATTGCTCTTGCCGTCCATGAAGGATGGCCCCCTACAGAAAGCTCCACCGTTTGACAGTTCTTATATAGGTAAGGGGCAGGGCCACCTGTTGACCTGTTGACATCACCTGGTGGTCCCACCCCTTGTGATGTCACTGACCCAGCACTGGTCTGTGTGTTTTATCACTGTTTGACACTGTTTTGGTAAATGGGTAGGGGTACTATGTATCCCATACTCATTCATATAGGGGGGTGGGATCTGGGGGGCTTCCAGATTCTGATTAGCTCCCTGCCCACAAACCCCACAACCACCAGCCATTTTTAATTGTCTGCATTTTTTTTTTACATTCAGCTGACAGCGGGGAACCTGCTGACAGCTGATGAGTCATCTGTTGTTAAGGATGCGATGGCCAACTTCCTGCCCAGCTATTTAGCAACCAGCCTAATGCGGTAAATTATTGCATTAAATAATGCAGTAATTACAGCTATATCGAACAAATACTGCATTTGGTATTTAACACAAAATTCTTATTGAATTGAATACTTGCATAATTGTTACCACATATGGTATATGACCGCATTTTATTAGCCGTTGTTTAACTTTTAGTGAATTTACCCCTAAGACTTTATTTTCCAAAACATTCATGTTGAGACATTAATCCACGGAACCCCACGGACACCGCAGTGATTTCCAGAACCATTTACACCATCGAGGAGAGCTGCTAAAAAGGAGGACAACCAGGACCAGATCCCTGAGGAGTCAGGACACTCACTAAGGCGTTATTACATCAGAATTGAGGTAAGCGCTCTGTGAGCACTAAGATCTGGTAGAATTTGTCTGATAAGAAGATCCATAGAAGATCATATGTTTGAAGACACTTTTCAATATATTCATACAAGAACTTTTTGCACATTATTTTGCATACATTTTTTTGCACATGGTCTTTTGCTATTTATTGGCACTTTTGCACATCCGTAGTGTATTGGATTTGGATTATTGTGTTAAAACATTTGCATATTTGCACAGCTTTTATATTTTATGTAGGTAGTTGCGCTCATCACTTTTTATTCTATTTTATCTTGGTGCACTTGTTTACACTATAGATTGAGCCGCAGTCTCCTAATACACATATTCACTATTTATTGTTAGTTCACGTGGTAGCGCGAGAGACCTCACATTTACTTAATGTTGAGGACATGGTACTTGTATGAAGACATGATAAATGCATATTGTTTTGTCCGTAGTAAATGTGACAATGCTACCTGAATTAAGATAGAAAGGTAATGTTAAGTATGGCTGATTTGTGAAATACGTTTTGCTACTGATGTTTGAGGGCCCAAATAAGTATAATATTAGAAGTAGAAATACTAAAACTGAAGCCCTGTGTGAGGCAGAGAAGAGCTCAGTTTCCATCTCTGCCCTCAACCCATCCCCTCTCCTACTGTATATCTGTGTGTAGCGCTACCCGCCACCCCAGCTCCTGTCTCTATAGGCTCACTCACAAGGATGGGCGTGACGTGGCTACCATATCCGTACCCTCCAGTTTGCGGAAGCGGATAGTTTTTTTTCTTTTAACGGGTCTTGTGGTATGCCCCTCCAAATGGGTTCTGTCTCCTATGCATAAGGGACAGAGTCTTTCCCTTCCCAGAAATTCCGCTTTCCACACAGTAATCACTTTTCAAACAAGAACTTTATTTCTCTCAATGGCAGGAGAGAAATATAGGTGTGAGGGATAGAAAGAGAATTCAGGCATTCAAAGTTCTCACCACCACTCGGTCCCGAGTGGGTATTCAAAACCGGACAGTTCTATTTGCAATTCTGGCAACCGGTGATAGCTCCCCCGGACAGGCGTTTATGCACTAGCAGCCGGAGTGCAGCTCGGACACTCTACCTTCTCTCAAGTAGCATCCCTCAGATTCCCTCTATCTAGGGCGACTCTGGCCGGAACCGCCAGGGCCGATGACCGATGCAGTCCCAGGGCTAAGGGTGCCTGGGACTGGTGTGCAAGTAGCCTCGCGGTGGGGGAAGGCCCCGCATTTCCCCCGCTCCAAGCGCGCGCACCCAGGCTGAAGGTGCCTGGGCGCGGAAAGACCCCGCACACGAGGACTCCGCCGCTTAAATACCTCTCCCCAGCATGCACAGCGGGCCCAAAGACCAACCCACCATACGGGAGCTGTGGAGGGACATCCAAGCGCCACCTCAGCATCTGCCATTCCACACTCAGAGCTGGTAACAGCGCCACCTAGGCCTCCAAGGGGGAACTACACACAGACGCAAAAGTGACAAGACAGAGTAATCACACATCTGAGTTGAAGACCACTCAGATGACCCCTAAATTTGGCAACTAGGTCCCTGCAATCTAGCACCCCGCTACATGTGAAAAGCAGGAAATTTTTTCACCATCTAATAAATGTGTATAACATGTATGTCTAAATGTAGGGTGTGTGAGAAATTTTATAAAGCAAAGGAACTGTTTAAATAAAAAAAAATTCAATCCTAGTTGAAATTGTTAATTTTTATTATGTAACTCTAGGATTAAAGCGGCTGTATACCCACAGACCCCCCCCCCCCCCCAAAAAAAACAAACAGGTAAAGACATAATGAGCTAGTATTCACCATATACTAGCTCATTATGAAATACTTGCCTGGAATGAAGCGTCGGCATCAAATTCCGGTCCCTGCTGAGGGAGCTGACATTTTCCCCTCAGCGTTTCTTCCAGGTTCGCGGCTCCGGCGCTGTGAGTGGCCAGAGCCGCGATGACGTCACTCTCGCGCATGTGCGCGGGAGTATAATTTCCGGCAAGGAGCTCTGATTTTCCAGTAGCATCCACCGGACCTTCAGAGTGAATTGCTCAGCTGATGTCAGCGGCTGCATGCAAGGTGAATATCATTATAGGCTTACCTGTAGGTAAAAATGTGCTGAAGGGGTGAAACAAATCTAGCACACTCAACCCAGACTTTACCTGCTTTTCTTTTACTTGGCTCCTCCGCAGGAAAGAATGAGGCACACCGCAATAGCAGCCCGTACCCTCCTGGATGGGGAGGTTGAGCGGTGTTAGTTTTCGGGCCTGCCTGCGGCTGGTGTTAAAATCCTCCCGAGCTGATCTCGCCTCTGCATTTAGCCAGAGGCAAGTCCTTAATTCTAGTAACTGTCCACACCAACTGAAAGTCCAACCTTTATATTTATTTCACCACAGATAACAAATAGTCTCTATGAGAGCAGACAGGTTGATACGAGACACAGGTCAGATAAGGTGGGAGGAGGTCCAGGCACAAACTCAATTTAGGTTTCTCTTACTGTTCTGCTTTCAAGAACAGGTTTGGGTGCACGGTCTCTGCCACAGACCGGGTGAATATGAAAAGTCACTGCCACTGACTTGGTGAAGTTGGTCACTGCCACTGACCTGGTGTGCGTAGAGTCACTGCCCCTATGACCTACAGAACATGCACTTCCTTCTTGAAGAAACGTGGCCCTTGTTAAGGAGAAGAACCTCCCTCCGGAGAGTTACCAGAGGCCCCCACTGTCACCACGACTCTGCGCTGGGTCTTCAGAAGGGGTCACCTCCCTGGCCTCCTCGATCCTGGATATGGGTCCCCTCGCAAGGCGGCACCCTGGGAGCCCTCGATCCTGGGCAGAACCCAGCCGAAGGCGCTGGGCTCCGGGCCTCCAAATTAGTACCTCACCCCAGACTGAAGGTGTCTGGGATGGAACAGGAACTCGGCCTCTGGGCCTAGGGCACCCGGAGGCGACACACGCACCACCCAGGCTGAAGGTGCCTGGGCACGACGACCCCACTGGAAGATGGCCGCCCCTTTTTATACCCTCTCCCGACAGGCACAGTAGGTTCCCCGCCCCGCCGTACTGCTACGAGAGGGGACAAAAAAGACACAACCTTATATCAGTGGTTCAACCCTGGCCTACGGCAACAGCGCCACCTGTAGGCCACAGGGAACAGCACATCAATACTATCTCCCCGGGATAGAAATGGTCCAAGAAACCTGACAATTAGTGTATCTGAGCCTAATTACCACTCAGATACTCCCCCTAAATATAGCACCCCGCTACACAAAGAAAAGAAAATGGCTGATTAAATGTTTAACCAGATCTGTTCCTAGAAGTTAAGAAGTTTCCAAGATATGTATGGGATTAAACAAGAGGTTAAAATAGAAAAATCAGTATGGATTTGGTGATGTATAATCTTTGTGCAAAATGTGATGAACACACTATAAATGTTATCGTGAATGTCATTTCAACCATGGTGAATTACTCAAAACCTTTGATGGATGTCCATGTGATGATAATTAATTAATTAATTTAAGCTCATTAAATATTGGTAAAAAATAGTGCACTTATGAAACAACAAAATAGTGGCCATTAGTTTTGTACTTTGTGGAAAGTGTTTTGTATATGTGTTGTGTGCTAACCATCCATTTAATTCTAGGATTGGAAATGTAATAATAACCCACCTTTCATTTTGTTTTGTTCCTAGATTGTACTGAAGGGCATCAATGTATGGTTGATTGAACAGAACTAAAGATGAAGATTACAGCCTCCATGGATAACCTGCGTTGTTTTATTGTTGTTGATGTTTTGTTTATGTAATATGTGAATGTAATGACAGTTTTTGTTAGAACCGATTGTAAACAGAGTAGCTAATAATTTTGATGATACATGATGGGTATTTAAAAGTTTTTCTTCTCTAATTAAGTTGAATCCGAAAAATTGATTAGTGTCTGATCAACAATATTGTTTCATCATCTGGAATGGTTTACATATTTTTAATGCTTTGGAGGGTGTAAGAATACCCCAAAATTTACACAAAAAATACAGTTGTACATCGTTCTGTATTTTCCCTTCCTGTGTGTATTTAAGCTTGATTATAGTAGCATGTACTTTGGTATATTCTGCTATAATCATTGTAGTGGAACTGTAAGACAGAACCACTGGCGGAGTAAAAAACAGAATCAATAGAATGTGCACAGTACAGGGCGAGATGTTTAAATGTTTAAACTTGGGGTTTTACACATAAGTGATGTTTGATTTGAAGTACCGTATATTTTACTACATGAATGACAGTTTGAATTTAAGCCAAACATATAAAAAGTAATTTTATCCTCACTCATAATTGCTGGTTTCAATCAAAGATAATCATGATTACTGCAATTGTTGCAAATTTTAAAGCAAGTCCTTCAAAATAAGGTCCTCTAAATATTGATATACACATTGTTATATCTGACACCCAGAGATCTTTTGGCCATCACATTTAATACACTTGATTGAGTTTTCTTGGTAAATTATTATGAAATGAGATTCCCAGGTTTGATTTTCCTCAATTCTCTCTGATTGCTTGGGCGTGGGACTGGCATTTAGAGTATAGTGACACATTATGTATCAAAAAACAGTTAGCCTGACAGAATGTCTTTAGAGTGTGGGAGGAGACCGGAGTACACAGAGAAAATGCACAAATTAAGTCGTTTGAAGTTGGGCCTATGGTTGGATATTGTTTAGTTTAGATACAGAGTAATGTAGAGTTCAGGTGGGAGATGGGTGGTGGTGTTCCTGTACCAATATTTCACCCTTGACGAAAAAATCGTTTTTCTTTTAGTGTTAGGCCAGGTCACTAGGGATCATTGATTTGCCTGTTCAGAAATCTATAATGGGCTATATGGGCATTGTTGTTAGTTATGGGATGTTGGACTAACAGTCTTGGTAACATACCTGCCTTGATGTCAACAACAACCATATTGGAGAAAGGAGACAAACACTTTAGGCAGAGACTTGCAGAGCTGTGCTGTGACAAGTCAAGCTCTCTGCTAATCTACTTATAGCAACCTCTCCCGAAACAAATTTCAGGCTGGTTTTATCTGGGTTGACGGAGAACTTGTCAGAAGTTATCATGCTGATAATAGAGCAACGAAACAGCAGAGACACATGGGTCTCAGGGCTTTGAAGAGAGATAAGAATGCACTAAAGATATATGTGCTTAGATCAAATTTCATGAATCAGGTTTACATTCACTTTAAAGTGATATTAAAGTCTTATTTTTATTTTTTTTATAACAAACACGATATACTTACCTGCTCTCTGTAATGGTTTTTGCACGGAGCAGCCCAGATCCTCCTCTTCTCGGGACCATCGCCGGTGCCCTTGGCCCCTCTCTCCTGCCTGGTGCTATCACAGAAAGCAGCTTGCGGTGGGGGCAACCATTCAGGCGCACTCCCAAGCCACGGCTCTGTGTGCCTATTCACACACAGAGCCATGACTCGCCCCCGCCCACTCCATTTTCTAATTGGCTCACAAGCTGTCATTGACAGCATTGGGAACCAACGGCTCCTACTGCTGCCAAAAGACTATCAGAAGCGCGAGTCCCCAGAGAGCCAAGGCTGATCGCTGGATCAAGAGGGGTCTCGGGTAAGTATTGGGGGGGCTGGGAGGCTGCTGTACACAGAAGGTGAAGGTAAAAAACCTTTTGCCTTTAGAACCACTTTTACAAAGATCGTGCTGTACTTAGAATGCAATAGTCAGCAGTAAGAAATATAAAACACAGTGAGGGGAATTTATCAAAACTGGTGCAATCAGAATCTGGAACAGCTGCGCATGGCAACCATTTAGCTTCTATCTTTAGCTTGTTCAGCTTTGAAACTGAAAGCTATGAGATGATTGGTTGCCATGCACAGCTGCTCCAGATTCTGTCTGCTTTAGTTTTGATAATTTCCCCTAAGGGCTTATTCAGACAGTAGCTGAGACAGGTCCTGTATGGTAAGACACTTTTTGCTGCATCTGCATCCACCACAGAGCTTCACCTATAGAAGTAGGTACACAGATCTGAATGCAGACACTGTGCGTTCATCCCTGCCTGTCTGCATGTCAAATTTTGACATTCGACTATGTCCATGCAACTGCTGCGTCCCCATTGACTTTGACTGGACTGCCTGCACAGGGTTGCACAGAACACCATGCATCCCCACGCAATACACGGCCATCACACTGGGCATGGATGCATATGCTCCATGAGGCCTAATTGTCATGTGGGCCAGATAGCAGGAAAGAGGAGACGTTGGGTAATTAAAAGAGAAGTATGGGATTTTTTTTTAAATGATACTTACCTAGGTGGATGCTGCATTTGTCCCCCACTGGCTCTAAGGCTGAGAACTGAGTAATGAACCACCGCCGATCACTCAGTTCTCAGTGCTCCCTGAGCTGAGAGCTGGTGACTGTCAGTGTCTGGCTTTCTGCTCTGCCCCCTCCCTGCACTCACTGATACACTGGGCTGTGGAAGGGGCGGTAGCGACGGCTCTGGATCTCATGGGCTCGCTGAGAGGCTGAGCTGGGTGCCAGTCCAGGCATGTGGGGGATGTGGTTGGATCCGACCATGTGGTTGTGATCTTTCCTCAGCCTGGACCGGCTCTGTGACTTCAGCTGACAGCCCACTGTCAGCTGAAAATGGGTCACAGGAGTGCAAAACAATCTGTACTGCTCTGATCCACAGAAGAAGAAGTACAGCCAAACAAGCAATAAATCTATCACACGACCTGTCTCTCTGTTCCTGTTTGGCATTACTTGTGACAATTGATAAATGTCCACATTTATGTTGTGAACTCACCCTGAGGACCCTGAGGAAGAGCACAAGGCAGGCTCTTCCTCAGCCCAGGCTTTAGATCCAGGCTCTTTCTCCCTGAAGCTGGCAGCCTTCAGGCACCCATTGTCCTAGTCCAGAGGGCCTCCACTATCCCCTTCTCATAGTCCCGGGCCTCCAGACACCTCCTGTCCTGGTCAAGGGCCTTCAGACACCCTCTCCTAATCTGGGATCTCCTCTGCACCCCCCGCCCCCAGTCCATGGCCTCCTCTGCATCACCCCCCAACCCAGGGCCTCCTCCGCACCCCCCAGCCCAGGCCCTCCTCTGTACCCCCAAAGTCCAGGGTTTCCTCTGCTCCCCCCAAGGTCAGGGCCTCCTCTGCACCCCCCAGCCCAGGGCCTCCTCCGCACCCCTATCAGCTCAGAGCCTCCACTGCACCCCCCATTTCAAGGCCTCCTCCACACCCCCCAATCCAGGGCCTCCTCTGCACCCCCCACTACAGGGCCTTCTCTGCACCCCCCAATCCTTTGCCATACCAACCCCAACTTCCTAGTTCAGGGCCTTCTGCACACAATCCACTCTCCTTGTCCCAATAAATGCCTTCCAGTTCCAGGAAGGCTCTCCCATATAATTGTACTGCAGCTGGGATGCCTCACTCAGAAAATACATGGGCTGTTTGGGCACTGGGCAGGACTAGGAAAGCAGGGGTACTGCTTGCATCTGGTGCCTCTGCTCTAGGGTGTCACTGCCACGGTTCAAGTGTAATGGATAGACAGCTGCATTGTTTGCCTAATACCGGAGAATCAAATAGGAGGGAGACCGCACAGGCGCACTAGCCCTAAATCACCCTGCTCCTCCCACCTGCCTGTCCTATAGAAAAGCATTCCAGAGTGATGCTGCAGCTACTGTTGCTTAGCAACATAGCAAAAATAGCTGAAGCAACGCTCTGGGATTCCTTTCTATAGCGTGGGTGGGCGGGAGGAGCAGAGTGGTTCAGCTCTAGTGCACCTGTGCAGTCTCCCTCCTATTTGATTCGCTGGTATTTTATCAACTATGCATTAGGCACTGCCTGTTCATTACACTTGATTGGGTGGTAGTGACACCCTTAGAGCAGCGGTTCCCAGTGCGGGTGGGGGTGAAAACCCCCGGCGACGCCCCCTAGATGAGCCTGTGCCCCCCCCCCCCACACGCCTCTGCATCAATATAGACCAAAATCTCTAAAGAATGTTTCTAACACCTTGTTGAATCTATGCCATGAAAAATATAGGCAGTTCTGAATGCAAAAGGGGTCCAACCAGGTACCAGCAAGGTGTACCTAATAAAGTGGCCAGTGAGTGTATATAATTAGTTTTTTTAACCCTAGCAAAAATAAATGGAAACACATTAAGTTAAATAAGAATGACCAAATAATATACAAAAGGAGCAAAAAAGACTGAAAATGTGGGGCACAGGGGCTTGCAAGCAAGCATACTTGCTGCTGAAACAGAAAAAAGGAATCCTAGAAAGGACTGTTAGGTGTATGGACTGCTCAGAGCTGCACGGCCACAATTGCACATTGTCTGCATTCAGGGCTGTGCAGCCACTCCTGCACAGCTGTCAGATTTTGACTGTGTCTGTGCAGCTGCTGTGTCTGCATTCACCTCTATAAGCTGCTGGTATGCTGCACACTGGAAGATCCACCTGAAACCCAAGATGGCTCCTGAGTCCTAACCTCATCCTTAGTAAATGGCCTTACAAAAAAACAAATAGCTCAGCAGTTAATTGAAAGAACGTTTCTAAGAGGGCCTTTTAGTAACCTAACTTTAAGAAATTTTATTTTTTTAAGGTGTTGTCCTGAAAAAAAGCCTAATTCTTACAGAATGATTAATTGTTTATCTTTCCCTAAAGGGGATGTTTGATAATGAAATATGTGATTCATTGGCATCTTTATTCGTATGTCACTTTTAAAGTATTTATTTTTGTAGTGTCTAAGGCCCCTTTCACACGGACGGATAGAATGGTGCTTTTAGCTTTTCTAGTTTTCTACCGCAGCTAAAAGCACACAATGCTTTCCTATGGCCCCATTCACACACAGCGTTTAGCTGCGATTTCGTTACATGCAGTTCGGTGCGAATAGAAAAAATAGAATTGAATGCGTCCAGGTGCGATGTAGCGCAGCTATCTGCACATAACTGCAGGTAATCGCAGTGCACTGTGTCAGCTGCGGATAGCAGCGTGAACAAAAGAAAAAAACAACAGGAAGCACATCAAAATAAAAATGGTTGCTATGGGGATGACAATAATGGCCAAACGCAGCTAAACGCAGCCGCATGTAAACGCACGTAAACGCAGCTAAAAGCAGTGTACAAATGCAGCTGATCGCTGTGCCTGGGGTCTTGAATTTCAAAAGAAAGAAACATGCTTTTAACTGCGGCAGAACAGCCGCCCGTGTGAAAGGGGCCTAACTGTTTTGGTGTTGCGTTTAATTCTGAAAAGATAGATTTTATAACAACTTGCTTTGAGCTTTGTGTTAATATTATTTATACTAATGTTATGAAATTTAGAATAATTGTAGTGAAAGTAATTATGTTAAGAGCAATAGATATTTTTATTCTGAGAAAGATTAAAGTAATTTTGAATTTTTTTTTGCAATTTTTTGCTTGATTACACTTTGCTAAAATAATTTTTCCAATGTATTTCCCAAATATTTTCAAGGAGGTTGGTTTTGTCAGTGACCTTAAAGAGGAAGTAAAGCCCAAAAAAAAAAAAATACACCCTGCAAGACAAAGGCATAATGAGTTAGTATGCATAGCATACTAGCTCATTATGAAGTACTTACCTGAGATCGAAGCCCCCGCAGCCGACCTTGTTCGCCTCCTCCGTCACCGCCATGTCTCCCAGAGTGACTTCCGCATATCGTGGCTCCGGTGCTGTGATTGGCCGCGATGACGTCACTCCCGCGCATACGAGCGGGTGCCACCACTAACGGCATGATTGCTGTTAGAAGCGGTACGCTCAGTGCGCATGCGCGCCGTTGTCTACGCCGTAGACATCGGTGCATGGCTTTTGCAAATATCTCCTAAACCGTGTAGGCTTAGGAGATAATTCTTGTACTTACAGGTAAGCCTTAATCTAGGCTTTCCTGTAGGTAAAAGTGGTCTGTAAGGGTTTACAACCACTTTAAAGTGTTATTAAACCCAGAACCCAGCATTCACTATATCTGGTCTCCCACAGTACACAGAACATGTAATATTTTAGTAAATATAAATTGCTCCATACCTTTTCTCAGCAGCAGTAAATAGTAGTCTTGTGACTTCTATCAGTGTGCTGCAGAGCACTGGTTAAAGCTTGTAGGAGGTGTTTGCATTCTCCTCTGACAGTCCTATGAGGCTACATGAACCCTGACCCTCTGTCGGGACAGTGCTGGTTGGTCCTGTGCTGATCGCATGCACCCCCTCCTCCAAAGAAAAAAACACTTTCTAGCTATGCATACAAATCTGAGCATGTGCAGAGTGCCTCCAAGGCTCTTTTCTATCAATCATCAGATGGATTGGGGACAGTAAAAGAAGGGGAGGATCAGAGAATACAGGATCAAACAGCCTTTTTACACAATGCGGAGGACTCATGTGGACCAGAACACCCGGACTGGATCCAAGCCTGCCACAGAGGCTAGAAAAACCCGGCCCGGATTCCAGGTTCAGTCTCTTATAATGGAACGAATGTGAGGTGATATATACCAATTATCGATAACCTCACCTCGCATACCATCACAATAAATATATATATATATTCTATATATGCTTTATGGCATTAGCGTCATGGGTGGCACTGTCTGCAGCACATTACGGCATTGGCGGCATGGGTGGCACTGTCTCTGCAGGCAGCACATGCGTTATGGCCCATAACGCATGTGCTACCTGCAGACAGTGCCACCCATGCCGCCAATGCCATATTGTGCTTCAGACAATGCCACCCATGCCTCCAATGCTATATTGTGCTGCAGACAGTGCCACCCATGCTGCCAATGCCATATTGTGCTGCAGACAGTGCCACCCATGCCATAATGTGCTGCAGACAGTGCGATCCATGACGCTAATGCCATAATGCATGTGCTACTTGCTGACAATGCCACCCATGCCGCCAATGCCATATTGTGCTGCAGACACTGCCACCCATGCCACCAATGGCATAATGCCATTGGCAGCATGGGTAGGCACTTTCTCTGCAGGCAGCACATGCGTTATGGCATTAGCGTCATGGGTGGCACTGTCTGCAGCACATTACAGCATTGGCGGCATGGGTGGCACTGTCTCTGCAGGCAGCACATGCGTTATGGGCAGACAGAGCCACCCATGCCGATGCCGCCGATGCCAATCATGCCATAATGTATGCATGCTGTTTTTTTTACTTTAAATTATTTATCTGATCAGGTTGCCGGGCCCCCCTGCTGGCCGGGCCCAGTACGACAGCGCCAGTTGTACTGGATTATCAGCGGCCCTGCCATTCACTAACCAATTCGTTGAGCGGGTGATGGGCTCGATATTGGCGATTGCGGAGGGCCCCCTTTTGATAGCTGGTGATTACATTACAACACGGTACTTGATAACTCCATTGATAGGTTCCGCTGTTCCACACTACCCCCCACACCCCTTGGTTCCTTTCTCACCCAATTCGACCTAGTGGAAGCCTGGAGATGGAAGCATGCGGATAAGAGGGAACAGTCTGAGTCGCATTGATTTATGTTCGGTTTCATCCGATTTGCATGCACTGATAACTGGGGTCAAGTACCCTCCTAGGGCGGTGTCTGACCATTCTCCCTTGATGGTGTATCTCGCTCTGGGCACCCCCTCCTCCTACAGGGTCTGGCGGCTGAGCCCATTGTGGTTGGGTTGGCTGACCAGGCTGTTGTCGATCAAAGTAGTCCAGATTGGTGGATGCTGATGGAGATCTTAGGGATGCGGAAGGGGCTTATTCTGTGTCTCCTACTTCTGAAACACACACTGTCTCGCGGTATAAAGCCAGGGACTTAGACTTGGTACTCTTGGAATGTACCCAAAAGAAGCTGTTGTATCAAAACCAATGTCTCTTCGAGTTTGGCGACAAAAACAGTCGCCTGCTGGCCTATCTCTTTAGACCAGACTATCAGCCATTCAGCATCCCAAGAATTAAGAACTCTAAGACCCCTTTCACACTGAGGCGTATTTCAGGCATTTTAGCGCTAAAAATAGCGCATAAATAACGCCTGAAATAATCCTGCCCCAGCATTCTCAATGTGAAAGCCTGAGGGCTTTCACACTGAGGCGATGCGCTGGCGGGAGGAAAAAAAATTCCTGCAAGCAGCATCTTTGGAGCGGTGAAGGAGCGTTGTGTATACTGCTCCTTTACCGCTCCTTCCCATTGAAATCAATGGGACACCGCGGCTATATCGCCCGCAAACCGCTGCTGTAGCAGCGGTTTGCGGGCGGTTTTAACCCTTTCTCGGCCGCTAGCAGGGGTTAAAACCACACCGCTAGAGGCCGAATATCGCGGCAAATCCGACGGTATAGCGGCGCTAAAAATAGCGCCGCTATACCGCCAGCCACCTCCCCGCCCCAGTGTGAGAGGGGCCTAAGGGTAACGTGTTGGAACAAAACAATGAGATATTAGAAGCATTTGTCACATTCTACTCCTCACTGTATGCTACTAGAGCTCACTACACTATTGTTGAATTAGATGATTACCTGTCTGATATCACTCTACCAAAACTTCAGGATTGCCAGGCTTCACTGCTTGATGCTCCCCTAACAGCTGAGGAAATAGGGGAGGCAATACAGTCCTTCAGAGACTTATTAATCCCTCACCTGCTTAAGGTATACAATTTTTCTACTGAGGACAGGACAGTTACCGCCCTCTATGTCTGAGGCGCTGATTGTCCTCATTCCTAAACCCCATAAAGATCACCTACTTTGCGAGTCGTATAGGCCGATTTCACTCATCAACACAGATGTTAAGATTCTGGCCAAGGTGCTCACCCAGCGATTGAACACGGTCATTACCACTATTATTGGAGCGGACCAGACTGGGTGCATCCCTGGGCGATCAACCTCCATCAACTTACGTAAACTTTTCACCAATATGCAAGCTACTCATGATATAGTGGGCTCTCGGGCAGTGTTGGCCCTGGACACCCACAAGGCCTTTGACTCAGTGGAAGGGCCATGCCTCCTAGAAGTCTTGGCTAAGTTTGGTTTTGGTGACACTTTTATTAGATGGGTACAGTTGCAGTATCTGAGACCTACTGCCAGGTTGCGAGTGAACGCCTCTGTATCTGATTCCTTACCAATAAAGAGAGGCACCAGATAGGGGTGTCCCCTATCGCCGTTGTTGTTTGCATTGGCGATAGAGCCTCTGGCTGCGCTGATAAGGTCCAGTAGGGAGGTTGTGGGATTGACGATTGGGGGTCTGGAATAAAACGTTTCTCTCTATGCCGACGACATGTTAATCTACTTGTCGGACCCTCAGTCGTCTCTCCCGGCCCTGCTGGATATTATTCAGGGGTTTGGTCACTTCTTAGGGTTTCAGGTTAACTGGGAAAAATCTATCATATTTATGATAGATCAGACATTGATAGTATTGCCCCCCTCCTGCCCACTGCAGACAGTCAGCTCTTTCCAATATCGATATATAGGGGTTGTGGTACAACATCCCATCTCCTCTTACTGTATATTAAGATCAATCTAGACCCCCTTATTGGTAGAATGAGAAACACCTTAAAGACGTGGAATACTCTTCCCCTGACATTACTTGGTAGGATAAACATTTTTAAAATGATTTTCCTGCCGCGCTTCTTATATATTCTAAGTAACTCACCATGCTATGTCACTAAGGCCAAATTTAAGCAGATAGACTCAATCCACACCACTTTTATTTGGTGGGGAGGGACAGTTCGGATTGCTAAAAATACCCTGCAGCTACCGGTTGTGGAGGGAGGTCTTGCTTTACCATGCTTACAGACCTATTACATTGCTTCACAATTGGCACATGCGCATTGGTGGTTCTACCCTGAAGCCAACAATGCGGCCACTGCTCTGGAGGCAGCAATCCTTACCTCCTATGAGTCCCTCCAAAACCTGATACACAGAATGTCCCTACGGGGGAGGGAGGGTACTAGCATCCTAGCGATTACCCTACAGATTTTTAGGCTCTCTAGGATGCTCCCGTCCACCGCGCCTAATACATATTCACCGAACACACCACTATGGGGGAACCCAAATCTATGTGATTTTTTCAGTAGAACTGATGGGGGATTCTGGTCCAATAGGGGAGCAAAAAACGATTATGCATCTATTTTCAGACAATGTGTTCCGCCCTTTCGCTGAATTCCGTAGGGTTTATAACCTCCCACACACGGCCTATTTCTTATACTTGCAGATTCGACACACCGCTGCAACACAGTTCGGTCTCCGTAACATAGTGGTTCAGCTGTCTCCGCTAGAACGACTATTGACTGATCCTTCTCATTCCAAGCTTGTTTCTACTTACTACAGGACTCACCTACACTCCACAACAAATAGGCTTAGCAACACGGCCAATAGATGGCGTGCTGACATACCTGAACTGGCAGAGGATATTTGTCAGGAAGTTCTTCCTCTCCAGGTTCCCGCTGTCTTCTCCTCAAGCGATAAGGTAATCCAAACTAAATAGTTATATAGATCCTACTTCACCCCATGCTTGCTATACAGATTAGGTAAATTGCCTTCTTCATTGTGCACTCGATGCGGCATGGCTGATGGTACCTTCTTTCATCTAATGTGGGAGTGTACTCTGATTAGAAAGTTCTGGTCGGAGATCACAGCCTTTATCAGCTCTGTAGCTCAGATACCTAATATTTTCAACCCCCTGCGATGCTTGTTGGGGCATATCGACGATGAAGGAATATCCAAAAATGTACAAATCTTTATACGTATTGTGCTGTTCTATGCAAAAAAAGCAATAACAATGCACTGGAAATCTCAATCCTCGTCCACTATTGCTTTCTGGCTTACCCTTATTAATCACATCATACCATTATACAAGTTGACATTTGAAGCTACAGGATGCCAGAAAAAGTTCTCTAAGATTTGGGATTCTTGGGTCAGTTCTGACCGTACCATAACACCTGCTCCCTGATTTCTTGACTGATTTCTATGCCCCTAAACTCTAATTGATATCACTTATTAGGAATGGAATAATGACTTTTATGTTGCTCTGTTTATATTCAATGTATACCAGACCTATGTATTCTGTTCAGGATTGAGCGCTGTTAGCTCCACATGTGTATTCATATGTTTTTGTTTTTTTGTTGTAATTTTTTGCTTGTTTTTTCCTGTTGTATGTGGAAAAAAAAAAGGAAAAAAAGAAAAGAAAAGAAAAATTTACCCTTAAAAAAAAAAAAAAAAGAATTGGTGAATTGTCTTGCCTATATAGAGGTGAGAGCACGGACATTGAGCAGCATAGATGACTTCTTCAGAGCTACAGTTAAAAAATTACTGTAATTGGATCATATCTCCATTTTTGGGGTTACTGAATTCTTTAGTTGTGGGAATGTATCTGCATGCTTTATAATGACCACATTTAAAACAACCCTTAGGTTGATCAGACAGCCAGGTGGATCTCGGCCGCTGAGACTTTATCCAGATAACTATTGTAACATGGGGGACCATTAGTTCTAGTAGTAGATATTTTAAGGGCCTGGTAGCCCATTTTTAATCAAAGGCAAATAAAAAGTCTGTAACATATAAGTTTCCCATGCAAGGGTTCTTCTCCAGTAAATACACAAATTGAAAATGCTAGCCCACCTGGCTTTAAAGCTCTCACTCAGCTTTAGTTGCAGTACCTCTGCTGTTTATGCTGGTCACCCTGACCATAGGTGCTTCTGTGCAGACCGCTTTACTCTAGCACCCACAGCTCCACTCTGGCTTTAGTCCTCAGGCCGTTTACTGCCTCTTGCAGACACACACATGCTCTGGCTGCTACCTGCAGCCTCTCTGACTCCTGGAGAGGACTAGAGTCCCCTTGAATCCTGTCTATTCGGTGGAGCAGTCTCCAACTGGGAGCCCTGAGGTATTCCTATACCTCCATTATAAGGCCTATGTGCACCTGAGCACACACCCTGCTGGTCATCCACAAAACCTAGACACAGGGTTGGAGATTCCGTCCCACCCAAGACACTATCTGGAATCTCAAAACTACAGAGCCCCATCCAAGAATACCAAAACTCAGAGAAAGCTGAAATAACAGTTTTCTCCACTCCACAGCTATACTCTGTAGTCCTGCACGGAGCTAAAGTGCACACCCTGTGTTCTTTAACTGACCAATTTTGTAGTGACATAGTCTCGTCCTGTCACACTGTGCACCAGTGCAAATCTTTCAAATTATTACCCCTTCTGTATGTAACCATGGGATTCTTTGGAAGGATCTTGCATAAATCTTTATCATCATGCAAAATCCCCCAATATCACTTAATGATGTTGAAAATCTGTCATAAATTGATTCGAATATGTACCTATGATTCACATACCTGCCTAGGGGTCTGCTTTCCTTTCTTTTGGACCCAATAGATTTTTTCTAGGGACATCCTTGACTCTGAGGTAAGACTTCTTTGAATCACATGTTTTGTAGCCCCGTCTACGGAAGTGTTCCACTAGTAAAGCACTTTCAGCTTGAAAAGCTTCTTCAGTGGAACAGATCCCTTTGGCCCACATAAACTGACCTATTGGGATGCCACATTTCAGAGATCCTGGGTGATGGCTATCCCAGTGGAGTAGCGCATTAGTTGAAGTTGGTTTACTTTATGATATATACTAGTCTAGCCCCTCTTGCATCTCTTTTGATGGTGAGATCTAAAAAGTTATCGCTGTCATAATGGATCTCACTCGTGAAGTACATTACAATGTTGTTTATGTTTAACTGGGCCACGGACTCTACAAAACATTCTTTCAGGCCTTTCCAAAGGAGGAACACATCGTCAATAAAAAGACCCATGGGAGTATCCATGAGGTAAAGTTGCTCATTTCATCAGTGAATACCCGAGTGCATTCCCACCATCCCAGGAAGAGGTTGGCATATGTTGGTGCACAAGCTGTGCCCATAGCGGTTCCTTTCTTCTGCTGATAAATTTTAGCATTAAACACAAAAAAAGTTATGCTCCAACATGTATTTAAGGAGTTCAAAGAAAAATTCTGTGTGTGCTCTAAAGACCATTCCTCTGGCATCTAAGAAGGTTTTGCAGGCTACTATACCCAAATTGTGGTTGATATTACTGTAAAGAGATTTGATTTCTAGACTAGCTAGCCACATATCTTTCTCTAAAATGATGTCTATGAGTCTGTTAACAAAGTCTTGTTTATCTTCAATATACGAAGGTAGCTCATAGACAAATGGTTTCATAATAAAATCAATGTATTTGCGAGCACCATCTGTCAAATTACAGTTTCTGGACACAATTGGGCGGCCTGGTGGTTGTTGCTGGTGTTTATGCAAAGAATGTTAGTGCGAAGAATGTTGCAATGGTAGGGTGATTGTTTAAAATAAATGAATTTTCGTCCTTGGAGAACAGTTTACTATCAACTCCACTTTTTTGGGGATAATTTTCAACTCTTGCAGATATTCCTGAGTTGGATCTTTTGATAAGATCTCATAACTCTCTTCATTACTTAAAATGTCATAACACATTTTAAGGTAAAACAATATTTCCATAAGGACAATATGCCCTCCTTTGTCTGCTGGTTTGATTACCAGTGACTGGTTATGGCGCAATTCCTGTAATGCAGTCCACTCAGCAAAGGTAAGGTTAAAATGCTTATGTTGCCCACTCCTTTTTTCCCACAGGGTCTGTAAATCTTTTTCACCAACTTTACATGAAGTTGGCTATGACTTCCTTGCGGGAAGGGTGAGGTATGGTTGTTTTTTAATCTATATGAGGAGAAGGGTCCTATGACCTCTTTATTTCCTCCCTTATCCTCAATCTGCAACAATTCCAATAACCTCAAAGTTTCTATATCTTTAGATGTCAAATTTTCACTTTGCTGAAAGGATTGATCTTTATATTTCTTCCTTAAAGAGGAAGTAAACCCTAACGGGTTTTACTTCCTCTTTGTTTCCCTGCAAAGGTAAAACATAATGGGCTACTATGCATTGCATAGTAGCCCATTATGTGACACTTACCTGCAGGAGAAGCCTGCGATGTCCCCGTCTTCCTCGCTAGCAGCGAGCGTCCATTCTACACCTCTCTTCCTTCCGGGGCCACGAACTCAGGCTCTGTGACTGGCCGGAATCGTGTGACATCACTCCCGCGTATGCGCGCGGGAGCCGCCACTCACGGCATCACCTGAGCTAGAAACGGCACAGCGTGTCATTTTTAACTCCGGCACACGCGCAGAAGAAATCGCTGTACGGTGATTTGCAAATATCTCCTAGACCTTAAACTAGGCTTACCTGTAGATTAAAGTGGTTGTAAAGGGTTTACAATCATTTTAAAGTGATTGGATACCTAGAATTGACACCCTATGAATGATGAATATGTAAATGAAGCTGCCCCTTGAAGGTGAACAAGTCACAAAAAAGTTGGAAAAAATATATAAAAGGTGGCACTAAGCAAATACAAGTGAATATACAGTATATATCATTACCCCAAATCATGAACATATATCACTGCAAAAAAACACATATATTGGTGAACATATAGCAAGCTAAAAAGTCCATTAGTGATAGTGTTCCCAACACCAAAAAATGCTTTTAAATGAAGCTTCTAGTTCTTCCACCACAGGTGCTCAATGGAAAGGTGGCAACTCACCACAGGCGTTTGACCACTTTTTAAGGTAGGTCAAATTGCGCATTTGGAATAACAAATTGATTCCCACTGCCAACACCACTCCGCTCCAATGGACCCTCCGGATGAAGCTAGGGAATACAAATTGACTCCACGGGAGACGAGAGAGAAAGTTTTATAGTGTAGTATATTTAATAAAATTTAAAAGCAATGACAAAGTAGTAGGTTGCACTCACATGTAAAAGTGCCTGCCTGGCACTAGGGAAAAAAGTGTGTGCGGATCTGGCTGGTTCCTAATGCAGTAGCGTGCATTCCACGTCCCACTCATAGGGGTAAAGCCTGGTGTGTGGTGACAAATCAGAACCCGGAAAGTGACAAATCCTCCGCTCCGATGTACTTTTCACCGTAAATAGCATCTTCAGAACGTGACCTCATGCCACTTCCAGCTTGCTTATATACATATGGGATGGTTGCGATTGGTGAGACTCCTCCAAAATGGAGGAGAGGACAAACCTATAGCGCAAATTTTTCCTCTAGGGATGCCAATCCGCACACTATCAACACCATTATAAAATAGCCAACCATTTAGAATTTACACAAATGTTAAAAAACATAATTCCGATTTTAATGGAACAATGATCCTGTCACATATATATCTAAATAAACTAATTTGAATAAACTAATTTGAATAAACTAATTTGACATACCACAGAGGGGAATTTCTCTAAGCAGTGCCATCTTGTGGATGCTAATCTAATAGTGTTGGAAATAGCCTCATGTGAATATAAAGGTATGTTTGTGGACAAATAAAAAAACAAGTATGCAAAATATTATTAAAATGATTATATTAAAAAGATTATAAAAAAAAATTTAAGAAGCCGATATATGGTAAAAATTCCCCTGTAGCTAGTATATGAAAAAAGGGGGAAAATAAGTAATGAATGAGATATCCACCATATGTAGTGAAGCCAATTACACAGAGACTGCTTTTACAAGCAGTGGGAGGGAACGTCCCCCCTCCCACCGTCTTCCATGGTTTTCTCAGGCTCTCCTGTCCCAACAGGGAACCCGAGAATGCAGCCGGTGGTTCCGCCAGCTGACCATAGAGATGATCGGAGACTAGAATGGCTCCAATCATCTCTATGGCCTAAGAAACCGGCAGCTATGAGCATTTCATGACCTAGGTTTCGCCGGATATAAACAGCGCCATTGGAAATTTGGGAAAGCATTTTATTACACCGATCTTGGTGTGGTCAGATGCTTTGAGGGCAGAAGCCTTGCTATCATAGGGGATATTTACATTCCCTGAGATAACAATAAAAATAATAAAAAAAATAAAATTAAAGGAACAGTTTAAAAATAAAACAAAAAAGCAAAATAAGTAATAATGATAATAATAATAAAAAAAAAGAAGCATCCCTGTCCCCCGTGCTCACGTGCAAAGGCGAACTCAAGCATCGGTCTGGTGTCATATGTAAACAGCAATTGCACCTTGCAAATGAGGTATCACTACGAAGGTCAGATCGAGGGCAGTCATTTTAGCAGTAGACCTCCTCTGTAAATCTAAAGTGGTAATCTGTAAAGGATTTTAAACTCTTTTAAAAATGTATTTAGTTTGTCACCGCTGCACGTTTGTGCACAATTTTATGTTGAATCTGTCTTATTAAGTTTCAAGCATTTTTAAAACATATCAAATAAACATAGGCAAGAAATAACATACATGTATACATTAGGATCGGAAGGACACTAATAGAACGTGTATCACATAAGCATAATCAGGTAGATATTATTAAGGAATGTAGACATAAGTGAGATAAATCAAGTACTTGTAAATCAATTAACCAGTAGACCACTATTAACAGTGGTGTAGAAAACATAAAATAGGCTCAACACATATGGCCTGAACGTGCAGTAAATCTACCGGTAAGATTACTATAGTCTTATAATGGTACAGGAGAAGGAGAAATAAGGGAAAGAAAGAGAAAAAAAACAGAGGGTGGGGGAGGTATGTAGGGTATGAGAAAGAAAGGGAAGGTGAGGAAAAGGTATATCACGCTACTCATAAGAGGGCCCAGGGGAAACGGTAGGAGCTGTATCTGCTATAAAAGAGTCAAAATCAGCAGAGAACCTAAAGTGTAGTCAAACGGTCCACATAATAGTGTGGGCCTCACTCTTATCAGCATCCCACGCTAACATCCTTTCAATATGTTCGATCCTGTCCATTTCACAGGCCCAATCAGCTAGAGAGGGGACCACTGGTTGTCGCCAAGATATAGCAATAACTGAACGTGCAGCCGTCAGCAAATGGCGAATTAAGCTGTTCTTGATTTGTTTGTATGACTCCGGTATCATAGATAGGACCGTTAATCGGGGTTCATTGGCATATTTTTCCCCTACAAGTTTGTCATATAGCTGGAGAATCTTGTCCCAAAAGGGGGTAACACGTGGGCACGTACCCCAAATGTGTGTCATGCTGCCCGGGGCCTGCAAGCATCTCCAACACAGTGTTAATTTTGTCGACTAAAACATTTTAGTCGACTAAATTAATACTATTTTAGTCGACTAAATGAATACTATTTCAGTCTACTAAAATACGACTAAAACTAAATCAATTGAGATGACTAAAATACGACTAAAACGAAATGTCAGGTCACCTGAAGCCAGGTGACAGATGCACACCGTTGGGGTCAGGAGTGCACCGCTAAGGTAGTGAACCCTATGGCTGACTGCTGCGGATGGAACACTGGGTGATTAAGGAAGGCAGGTCCACTGGAGCACTAACAGGGATCCCACAGGGAGCTAGAGCCTAAGATTCCCCAGGGCGCAGAGTCTAAGATCCAGCAGGTGTTCACCAGAGCCTCTAGTGGTGAGGATAGACTGGGCTGCAACTGGATCCAGGTCGCGGCCCCCAGAGTCCCCCAGCTCACACTCACAGTAGGCTATAGAGGATAGAGGGGAAGCAGCAGCTCAGGATACAAGAGATAGTGAGGGGATAAGCCAAAGGTCGGGGCGACTAGCAGACAAGGATAAACAAAGGACACACCAAAGGTCAAGGTCACAAGCAGACAGGGATAGTCGAGAACAAGCCAAGATCGGTAAAACAGAGACAGACGTAGCACACAGCAAGTAGGAACCCAAACACACAATAGCTTAACAAACAACGTTGATCAGCACGGCTGGCTTGCAGTGCACAGGTTAATATAGTGTTCCCTGATAGGGCCTGGGGTGGAGCCATGCTTAGAGGAGAGATTACTTAAGCAGCCAGGTGAGAGTGGCTGGCCTCTAAAGCAGGACACATGGAGAAGGGGTAAGCTGAGAGACAAACATTACTGCATAACCATGACACTAAAATGGCATTTTAGTCAAAAGAATAAAATGAGACTAAAACTAACATGCTATTTTAGTCAAAAGACTAAAGCCGCATACACACGATCGGTTTTACCGATGAAAACAGTCCGATGGATTTTTTTCATCGGACAAACCGATCGTGTATGGGTCCCATCGGTCTTTTTTCCATCGGTGTCAAAAAATAGAACATGTTTTAAATTTTTCCGATGGATAAAAAACCGATAGCAAATTCCGATTGTCTATGGGCAAGTCCATCGGTTAAAAAACCCACGCATGCTCAGAATCAAGTCGACGCATACTCAGAATCATTGAACTTCATTTTTCTCGGCTCATCGGAGTGTTTTACGTCACCGCGTTTGGAACGGTCGGTTTTTTGACTGATGGTGTGTAGGCAAGACTGATGGAAGTCAGCTTCATCGCTTTTCCGATGGAAAAATCCATTGGTTTAAAAACCATAGGAAATCCGATCGTGTGTACAGGGCTTTAGACTAAAACTAAATTGAAATTTGACTTCAAAATTAACACTGGTCTGTAGTGCATGTTCATACCTCAATACCATAAATAATAACATATTAGATTTTTCACTCCAGCAGTATATAATGAGTTTGTAAATTGTAGAGAAATTACAATTTAATTACACCCATTCGATTTTAGATGACTAAAATTTGTTTTAGTCGACTAAAATGTACTGGAGATTTTAGTCGACTAAAACGTAGGACATTTTAGTAGACTAAAATGTGCTGGAGATTTAGTCGACTAAATATGACTAAAACTAAAACAATTGCAGAAGACTAAAATGGGACTAAAACTAAAATGCCATTTTAGTCCTAAGACTTATGCCGCGTACACACGATCGTTTTTAATAAGGAGAAAAATTAAATTTTTTAAAATGGTCATTAAAAATTATCGTGTGTGGGCTTTCCAGCATTTTTCCCGACGAGAAAAACGTCGAGAATCACGACGTGAAAAATTGGAACATGCTCTAATTTTTCACGTCGTTTTTTTACATCGTCGTTTTTCTCGTCATGAAAAACGGCCGTGTGGGCTTTAACGACGTGAAAAAAAATGCGCATGCTCAGAATCAAGTATGAGACGGGTAAAACTAGCGTTCGTAATGGAGATAGCACATTCGTCACGCTGTAACGGACTGAAAAGCACGAGGCTGAAAAGCGTGAATCGACACTCAACAAACTTTACTAACATGAAGGGTGGCGCCATCCGAATGGAACTTCCCCTTTAGAGTGCCGTCGTACGTGTTGTACGTCACCGCGCTTTACTCGAACATTTTTTTCCACGATAGTGTGTAGGCAAGGCAGGCTTGAGAGGAAACACGAAAAATCACGTTGAGAAAAATGCAGTTTTTTTTTAATGACATTAAAAACGATCGTGTGTACGCGGCATAAGACTAAAGCTAAATCGAAATTTGTTGCCAAAATTAACACTACTCCAATATACGTCTGAAACATTAGGATACATTTTGTGTAGAATAGTAGGGCAACGGTACCACCTAGAGAAAATACGGTAATTCCGTTCTTGGGCATGAGCTGAGATAGATAATTTAAAAGAAAATGCCATTGTTTTGCCCCATTCCATATCCTCTGGAGATATATAAATTTTCCCTTCCCATTTTGAAAGGAATGGCGGTGAGTTTGGATAGGAGACCTGAATCAGTAATTGATATAGCAGGGATAGCGAATGCTCTGGTCTGTCGGACTGGGATAACAATGACTCAAAGGTTGTAAGTGGTCTAGTCAAATCGTCAATGTTTGGCATTTTGTTCATAAAATGTGTTAATTGAGTGTGTTCAAGCCAAGCCATAGAAGGGTTGTGGCAGGAAGAGAGCATGTCAGGTAGGAGAATCGGTTTTCCAGCACGGAGCATATGCCTCAACAGAGGAGCCTCTGATTTTTGCCAAATAAGAAATTTAGATTTAGCACAAGTCAGAGGGAAAGAGTTGATATCAAATAATGAAGTCAAGGGGCTGGGTCTCGAGGACAATAAACTTTTGGTAAGGTACTGTAGTTGTCCCAAATTCGCAGCGTAGCAGAGGTCACAAGGGGCATTAGGTCTGTAGGGGGCCTGTGAGTCGGGAGTGTCCATGGAAGGGATGTGAGGTCGGGAGATATTCGGTCATTTTCTAATGATGTCCACAATTTAGTGGAGGAACCGTGGTACCAATTGACTATTCTGATCAACGATGCAGCGTGAAAGTATAGCCATAGGTCAGGGAGAGCAACACCCCCTCTATTTTAACCACTTAACAACCACCTGCCGACAAATAACGTCGACAAGGTGGTTGCTTAACTCTGGGAGGACGTTATATAACGTCCTCCCAGAATCGCGCTCCCGCGCGCCCCCTGGGGCGCGCACACGGGAAACTCCGTGACCGCCGGGTCCAGAGGACCCGGCGGATCACGAATCGCGGTAAATCGCCGCTGATAGCGGCCGTTTACCACGTGATCGTTCCGTCAAATGACGGAGCAATCACTTGTAAACAGACCGGCGTCATTTGATGACGCCGGTTCCTCCCTCCCCTCTCTGTACCGATCGGTACAGTGTGAGAGGGGAGGGGGAGGGAGCGGATGGCAGCAGCAGCACTGTGGGCTGGATCTGTGACAATTGCAGTCACAGATCTAGCCATCCATCCATCCCTGCTCAGCCATCCCTGTGCTATACCCTGCCAATACTCTGCAATACACCCTGCCAATACTCTGCAAAATACCCTGGTGCAATACTCTGCAAAATACCCTGGTGCAATACTCTGCAATACCCTGGTGCAATACTCTGCAATACCCTGGTGCAATACTCTGCAATACCCTGGTGCAACACTCTGCAATACCCTGGTGCAACACTCTGCAATACCCTGCGAAATACTCTGCAATACCCTGCGAAATACTCTGCAATACCCTGGTGCAATACTCTGCAATACCCTGGTGCAATACTCTGCAATACCCTGGTGCAATACTCTGCAATACCCTGCAAAATACTCTGCAATACCCTGCAAAATACTCTGCAATACCCTGCAAAATACTCTGCAATACCCTGCGCAATACTCTGCAAAATACTCTGCAATACCCTGCACAATACTCTGCAATACCCTGCACAATACTCTGCAATACCCGCCACAATACTCTGCAATACCCGCCACAATACTCTGCAATACCCTCCACAATACTCTGCAATACCCTCCACAATACTCTGCAATACCCTCCACAATACCCTGTGCAATACCCTCCACAATACCCTGTGCAATACCCGTGCAATACCCTGCCATACACCGCAATACCCTGCCATACACCGCAATACCCTGCCATAGTCCGCAATACTCCGCAATGCCCGGCAATACTCCGCAATGCCCAGCAATACTCCGCAATGCCCAGCAATACTCCGCAATGCCCGGAAATACTCCGCAATGCCCGGCAATACTCCGCAATGCCCGGCAATACTCTGCAATAACCACTCCCCGCCCTCCGGCCGTCATATGACGTCCTTGACTTTGTGCGGGGATATCTGAATGATGGGAGCAGCTACAGGCATCATTCAGATATCAGCTTTTTCAGCCGGCGATTCCCTACACCATAAGAACAATCATAGCGGCTGTTCCGCCGCTTGATCATTCTTACGGGAGGCGAGAGGGGATGTCCCCCCCCCGCCGCCCTCCGGTGCTTCTACCGACTCACCGCTACGATCAAAGCCAGGATTGTTGTTTGTTTTTTTTGTATTTTTTTCAGGCTTCCCAGCCTAGAGGTGAGATGTGGGGTCTTATTGACCCCCCCCCCCATATCTCACTGTAAAGAGGACCTGTCATGCCATATTCCTATTACAAGGGATGTTTACGTTCCTTGTAATAGGTATAAAAGTGATCAAAAAAATGTTTAGGGCGGAAAAACATGTCAAACTAAAATAAATAAAGTAAAATGAAGAATAAATTTTTTTTTTTTTTTTAAAGCGCCCCTGTCCCCGTGAGCTCGCATACAGAAGCGAACGCATACGTAAGTCCCGCCCACATATGAAAACGGTTTTCAAACCACACATGTGAGGTATCTCTGCGAACGTTAGAGCGAGAGCAATCATTTTGGCCCTAGACCTCCTCTGTAACTCAAAACATGTAACCAGTAAAAATATTTAAAGCGTCGCCTATGGGGATTTTTTAAGTAGCGAAGTTTGGCGCCATTCCACGAGTGTGTGCAATTTTTAAGGGCGACATGTTAGGTATCTATTTACTCGGCGTAACTTCATCTTTCACATTATGCAAAAACATTGGGCTAACTTTACTGTTTTTTTTTTTTTTTAAGCACAAAACATTTTTTTTCCGTAAAAAACGCGTTAAAAAAATTGCTGCGCAAATATCGTGCGAGATAAAAAGTTGCAACAACCACCATTATATTCTCTAAGGTCTTTGCTAAAAAAACATATATAATGTTTTGGGGTTCTATGTAATTTTCTAGCAAATAAATGATGATTTTTACATGTAGGAGAGAAATGTCAGAATTGGCCTTGGTGCTCCAGAACGCCTGAAGGTGCTCCCTGCATGTTGGGCCTCTGTATGTGGCCACGCTGTGTAAAAGTCTCACACATGTGGTATCGCCATACTCGGGAGTAATAGCAGGATGTGTTTTGGGGTGTAATTTGTGGAATGCATATGCTGTGTGTGAGAAATAACCTGTTAATATGACAATTTTGTGAAAAAAAAAAAAGAGAAAAAAAAAATCTTGATTTGCAAAGAATTGTGGGAAAAAATGACAACTTCAAAAAACTCACAATGCCTCTTTCTGAATACCTTGGAATGTCTTCTTTCCAAAAAGGGGTCATTTGGGGGGTATTTGTACTTTTCTGGCATGTTAGGGTCTCAAGAATTGAGATAGGCCGTCAGTACTTCAGGTGTGATCAATTTTCAGATATTGGCACCATAGCTTGTGGACTCTATAACTTTCACAAAGACCAAATAATATACACCAATTTGTACTTATTTTTACCAAAGATATGTAGCAGTATAAATTTTGGCCAAAATTTATGAAGAAAAAATAGTAATTTGCAAAATTTTATAACAGAAACGAAAAAAAAATCATTTTTTTACAAAATTTTCAGTCTTTTTTCTCTTATAGCGCAAAAAATAAAAAACCCAACAGTGATTAAATACCACCAAAAGAAAGCTCTATTTGTGTGAAAAAAAGGACAAAAATTTCATATGGGTACAGTGTTGTATGACTGAGTAATTGTCATTCAAAATGTGAGAGCACCGAAAGCTGAAAATTGGTCTGGTTATTAAGGGGGTTTAAGTGCCCAGTGGTCAAGTGGTTAAGATAAAGTTACGATTTTAAAGCCAATCCTGGGCTTCCTATGTCGCCATATGAAGTCCCGAATAGCCCGTTTGATCGTTTGGAAGAAACCACGAGGGGGAGGGGTAGGAATCGCCTGAAAAATGTATAAAAATTTAGGCAGAATGTCCATTTTGACGGCGTTCATTCGGCCAAACCAGGAGATGTTCGGTTTATCATAAGATTCGAGGCATGTTCGCAATGTTCTTATTAGGGGCGTATAGTTTAGATCTGTCAGGGCGGGTAGATAGGTAGGGATTTGGATTCCAAGATACTTGACAGCTTTTTGTTGCCATTTAAATTCAAATGAGGATTGAACCCGGGCTACTGTAGGTTTGGATAGGGAGATGTTAAGGGCCTCCGTTTTATCGTATATTACTTTAAAGTTACTAGCCGTTTGTGCACAATTTTAAAGCATGTCGTGTTTGGTCATCTATTTTATTTCCTCAAACATTTGGGCAATATAGTGTGTTTTAGTGTATTAAAATTAAAAAAAGTTTTTTTTCCCCCAAAAAATTGCATTTGATAAATCGTTGCGCAAATACTGTGTGAAAAAAAAAGTTGCAACACCCACCATCCTAATCTGTAGGGCCTTTGCTTTAAATATATAATGTTTGGGGGTTCAAAGTAATTTTCTAGCAAAAAATATATATTTTTTCATGTAAACAATAATGCCCTGTACACATGATTGGATTTACGATGGAATAAAATCCGATGGATTTTTCCATCGGAATTCCGATGAAGCTGACTTTCATCAGTCTTGCCTACACACCATCAGTCAAAATTCCGACCGTCCAAAATGCTGTGATGTACAACACGTACGACGGCACTATAAAGCCCTGTACACACGATCGGTTTTACAGATGAAAACAGTCCGATGGACTTTTTTCATCGGACAAACCGATCGTGTATGGGCCCCATCGGTCTTTTTTCTATCGGTGTTAAATAATAGAACATGTTTTAAATTTATCCGATGGAAAAAAAAACGATAGCAAATTACTATCGTCTGTGGGGAACTCCATCGGATAAAAAACCCACGCATGCTCAGAATCAAGTCGACACATGCTCAGAAGCATAGAACTTCCTTTTTCTTGGCTCGTCTGAGTGTTTTACGTCACGGCGTTTGGGACGATCGGTTTTTTGACTGATGGTGTGTAGGCAAGACTGATGGAAGTCAGCTTCATCGGATTTCCGATGGAAAAATCCATTGGTTTAAAATCCATAGGAAATCCGATCGTGTGTACAGGGCTTAAAGGGGAAGTTCAAATCCAATGGTGCCACCCTTTGGGACGCTTTTGCTGATTTTGTGTTACCGCGTGTTAGTAAAAGTTTGGTGAGAGCCGATTCGCGCTTTTCAGTCTCCGTGCTTTTCAGATTGTTTTCTGAATTTCAGTTTGTGCTTGTGCGTTCGTATTTGTCTTTCAGTGCGTGCAGTCAGGTCGGTTCTGTTTTGCAGTGCCTTCTTGGCCGCTCGTTACTGTTTTTCAGGTCGTTCTTCACAGGCCTTGCTGTTCCTCTGTGCGTTCTGTTTAAGTTCATTCTGACCAGTCGACCTGTTTAAAGCCATGTTGAAAGTACGTTTTCATCGTAGAGCTCATGCTTCGCCTGCGCTTGGTGTTGCGGTTAATACTTTGACCCAAGCTCAGTCCGTGAACAGGGTGAGGAGGAGTTCATGGACCAAGAATTGGTTGCTCCAGCGGGACAAATTCTCTCACATGCCTCTGCTGCGGGAAATCAAGGAGAATAATCCTGATGACTACAGGAATTATCTCCGGATGACGGACCCTGTTTTTCACCGTCTGTTGGATTTGGTGTCCCCCTATATCACAAGGCAGGACACTGTGATGCGCCAGGCCATCACTGCCGAGCAGAGGCTCATCGCCACCTTGAGATACCTGGGGACTGGGAGAAGCCTGCAGGACCTTAAGTTCACTACAGGCATCTCCCCCCAGGCTCTGGGGGTCATTATTCCAGAGACCTGTTCTGCTATCATACAAGTTATGCAGAAGGACTATATTAAGGTAATTTTTCTCCTTTAACATCACATTCTATGTATCTAATGCTTGCTAATGTATTTCTTTCATCCTTCCCTAATTACCATAATTTTAATATGCTGTGAATGTCCCCTTTGTCCTCATGCATGCTTTACACATTTTTTGGCCTACATGCATATTTGCCTTCACTAACCTCTCCAGCATGCTATCCTGGGCCCAAACACCCCTAGCCTAGTCACTTAACAATGTATTTTGTCAACTCCATTGTATTGCTTTATCCCCCCCATTGTATTGCTTCTCATTACAATCAGGCAAAGTGTTTGTTTTTTTTTGTAGGCCCAAACTCAGCTAGAACCCCTCCCCCCCCCCTAAAATGTGTGCATTGAGCCATCAGAGGGGGTGAGGAATGTGCTAATTGTGCCTTCTATTTGTGGCTATAACAACTCCCCAAAGAAAAAATGTTATACTGATGTTGGGCAAGAATGTTTTTGTGTAATCTGCTTGCAATGTTATGTGCAAAAGTCCTAATTTAAATTTTTTGTTTGACTCCAGTTTCCTTCATCGCCACAGGAATGGCAGACTGTGGCATCCCATTTTGCCGAGCGGTGGGACTTTCCTAACTGCGGAGGGGCAATCGAAGGGAAACACGTCCGCATAGTGTCGCCACCCCCCGTTCGGGGTCGTACTATTACAACTACAAGGGATTTAATAGTATTGTGTTGATGGAGGTGGTGTCGGCACACTATGAATTCATGTATGTGGACGTGGGGAAGAATGGCCGGATGTCGGATGGTGGTGTGTTCGCACAGACAGAATTTGCCAGACATCTCCAGAATGGCGGCCTGGCACTACCACATGATGAGAACGTTGAGGGCCTTCCGTTTGTTTTTATCGCGGATGAAGCTTTCAGGCTGGGACCACACCTGATGAGGCCATTCCCCCAGAGGACCCTCACCCCGGAGAGGAGGGATTTTAATTACCGGCTGACCAGAGCCCGGTGGGTTGTTGAGAATGCCCTTGAGATAATGGCCAGCCGGTTGCGCCTGTTTTTTACCTCTATCCATATGGCGGAATACAAGATCAATCATATTGTTTTTTCCTGCTGCATACTGCACAACTATTTACGCAGAAATGAACCCACTTATCTGAGTTCTGTTGGGCCAGAGGCCGGACTTGTAGACAATGCCCTGACGGGCCTGGATACTGGCCGTATTGGCTTGGCCCCCCGTGAAGTGTGGGATAAATATGTTGATTACTTTACGGGTAAGGGGGCCATTGCTATGCCAGACAATCTCTGATTTTTAAACTTTTTTAAATAAAAAAAGTAAAATCTGTAAAAAAACTTGATTTGTCATTATTGCTTGTGTTTCTTGAATCTGTCTCCCAGGTTCTCCTAGTACACTTGTAGTACCAAGTGGCTTTGTCTTTAGTAAATAACCACATTTGTCACGGTAAACAAGAACATATTTTCCATAATGGTATTGATCATAGAAAGAAGAAGCCACACATTTTAGATTTGAAAAATATTTTTACTCTGTGCACAACTTGTGCGTTATAAAATTTTTGGGGACATTCTAAACAGTGTTTCCCCCCCCCCCAAAATGTTTTAATTTTGGTTTTGCATAAACACGCATGTAAAAAAAAAATATTATTATAAAAACAATGGAACTTACAAAGTTGAACCTTATAGAAAAACTGAAGGCAATATCAGACATTATATAGTATTTCCAAAATGTGTTGCTGTTGCCTTCATGAGATGGGGTGATGTCACCCCTGAACAAGCCAAATTTGGAAGATGCACACAAATTATGCGTCAGAATGGGGATTTTCATCCTGATCCCATGCCAAATGTCAACATGTGCTATCTCCCATCATGGGGGATCAATGGACGTGTTTTGGGGGTGGAAACCCTTCCTCTCACCTACTTGAGTTGCGAGGAAGGGGTTGCACCCTCAAAACAAGTCCATTGATTTTCTCTGATGGGAGATAGCACATGTCGACACACTGTGTGCATCTTCCAAATTTGGCTTGTTAAATCACACAACTTTAGGCCAAAAAAACTTAAAATGGTGTCAAGAAAAACATCTTTATACTCTCCCCAAAACATCAATAATTTTTTTAATTTGGTCAAAACGATACAGTTTGTGCGTTATAACGTTGATTTCTCGACTCATAATCATGACATCCTGTATCATGATTTGTGCACTCCCACTGACAAAAGGAGGAGATTGATCTTCCACAAGCAGCACATCACCTAAAAAAATAAAAAACCGCATGTCTTAAAAATATGCATGCATGCATGCATCTATTCCCTGAATTTTTGGTGTATGGCACTGACCTGTTGTGGTGACAATCTCGCACACATCCTCCACATCTCCTTTCTCCACCTCTTCTTCCTCCACCTCTCCTTCCTCCACATCCTGAGATTTGGGTTCTCTCTGGTTTCCTTCTTTCTGAGGTTGGGGTTCCCTCTGTTCTTTCCGAGTTGTGGGGTTCCTGGCCTCCTCAGAGTGGTGTGCTCCAAGTCTCCACTCCCCTATGAGAATGAAATAAAAGGTATACTTATCACACAAATATTTGAGGTCAGAAATAGGAATATGAAACATTGCTTGGAAGTGGGGTACAGTTGCCTTTTTTTGCAGAGTTACAGGCTAAAGACATGTTTTAAAATGTTTTTTAAAAATGGAAATCTGACCTTTTTTGACCAAGTTACACACATGGAGACACCCCCAAAGTATCCACTCTGTGTGGGACACCCTAAAAAGCTTGTTCTGGTGTCCCACACAGGTGCTCTAGAGTACAGCTGTGGAAACAGCTGCTGAGTGTCCTCTCCTTTACACTGAATCAAGTTAGAATTTCACATTTGATTTCAAAACACATCATCGAGACAACAATGTTTATAAACGTTGTTTTAATACAAATAAACATGACCAAATGTGGTTTAATTGTATCTGCGCAAAATAACTAATTTGGAGGAGGATTGATGTTTACTACGAACGATTATACTTTGACCAATAACCTGAAAGTGGCCATTTTAATATCCAAGCAGTCTATAAAAGCCCATGAAGCAAAACATGCAAGTATAATAATCAAATTATTATTAACACTGGATAAAAACTGACTTTTTACTAGCATTCTTTTGATCTTCCTGTACTGCTTCGGCTCCCTCAGCTTCAGGTGAGACCACCTTTTACGGAGCTGCTCCTTGGATCTCCAGACCCCAAATTTATGATACAGACTCCTCACCACTTTGCCCATTATTTTGGCCTTCCTGAGATTAGGGGTGTTGTATGGCCCATCCTTCCCATCGTAATCTCTACTCTGCAAGATGTCCACCATTTCCGCTATCTCAGCAAAGGACATATTACTGGCCTTGTATCTTGTCCTGGATTGGGACGTTTCGGGCTCTGGGCTTTCCTCGTCGGAAGTTAAAACAACCCGCACCTGCTGTGTCACCGCCATGTCGTCTCCTACTGGGCGTCGAACGAAAAGAGGAAGAACGTCAGGGGCGGGAACGTCAGGGGCGGCCGATGTGGGCAGAGTTTCACGCATGTGCAGGGTATATAATGATAACACGCATGTGTCTTAACGACGTTGTGTGCGCGGAGTAAGGAGGACCGGAAGTTTCGAACGTCACTGACGAAGGTAAAAATTAAAGTTGGGGCATCAGTGGCCTATATTGATTCATCATTTTAAAGGGCTAGATTGGGATAATATTAGGACAGTTTAGGCTGACCTAGTGTTTTTGTCTTGTGTTTTATCTTGCAGAAAATATGCAGAGATTCAAAGATCCTGTCATATTCCGAGCATTCATAGACAAATATAGAGAGCTCACCAATTTATGGGAGCTTAAAAAACCATTATACCACAATCGTGATGTAAGGAAGGCAACAGTTGTCAAATTAGCAGAATATATGAAGACCTGGATCCCAGAGGCAGACTATAACATGATTAATACTAAAATCAATAATATGAGGAACAGCTACAAAAAACAATACAAACAAGTCCGCGAATCCCGGAGATCAGGAGCAGCAGCAGACCAAGTGCATGTCCCCAAGCTGTGGTATTACAAACACCTGCGATTTCTGGACGACCAGATAGAAGCCAGGGAATCACTTTCAAGCCTTCCCTCCACCCTTCCCTCCACCCCTCCCTCCACCCCTGCAGAGGGTGCCGAGGAGCTGGCTGACCTCGAAGAGCCGGATCTTCACATCTATAGTCAGGTATAGTATTTTTCAACATATTTATTGTCCAAGAATAATTTTTGGGAACTAGATGTTATTATTAAAAATATATATATATATATATATATATATATATATATATAGTGGGCGGAATTGTTTGGGACAAGAATGAAAAATGCTGGGGTCAGAATGAGAGTCTTTTCTATTTATTAACATTTAATTTGCAACAGTCATGAGTTGTAAATTGTGTGATTGATGAACCAAAAACTCAAACTATGTCCCTTTTTTATATACACAGGATGAGGTCAGCCAGGAGGAGGCAGGGGTGAGTGGCACCCAGGAGGAGGCAGGGGTGAGTGGCACCCAGGAGGAGGCAGGGCCAAGTGGCAGCACAATGTCACAGGTGCTTCCCCTGCAAGTGAGACGGAAAAGGCCCAGGAGGTTGACTCGGGTGGAGGAGGAATCCCTGAAAATAATAAGGGAAGCAGCTGAGATCATGAGGGCCCCCCTCAACCCAGTCGAGTCCTATGGGTTCTATGTGGCCGATAGACTCCCCGAAGTGGAGGAGGGCCAACATGCCCTCTGTGAGGAGATTATATCTACGGCCCTTCATAGGGCGGGGAGGGGCCAGCTGACACAGGCCACACACCTTTGTGATCTGGCCCATCCTTCTCCTCCTTCTCCTCCTCCTCCTGCCACATTCCCACCACCAGAGCCACAGCCTGCAAGGGGGCGTGGAGGGAGCCGTGGAAGGAACGCTGCAGGGAAGTGTGGAGGGAACGCTGCAGAGAAGCGTGGAGGGAAGGCTACAAGGAAGACCAGAAAGTGATTCCCTGGCTTCAAGCTGCTCTGCCAGAAGACGCAGTTTGTTTGGAGTACCACAGCTTGGGGACATGTGTGACATCTGCTGCTGCTCCTGATTTCTGCGATTCGGGGACCAGATTGTGATCCCAATTTGAGGGACTCCTCATGTTATTGATTTTATTTGCCTTCGTGTCTGCCTTTGGGGTCCAAAGTCGGCATATATTCCACTAATTTCACAATTGTTGCCCTTCATCTTTATTTGTTTTCCAGAATAAATGGATATTTTATTTAATTAAAATAGTTGCCTATGTGTTTTTCTTGTGAGTAGGAAGGTACATTTCAGAAATACAATGTGTAATTAACAAGGGACACCAACCTCCTTGAGGGAAAAAAAAACATGAGGAACCCCTCTGTTAACCCCTTGATCTCCCCCTAGTGTTAACCCCTTCCCTGTCCCTCCTGTCCTGACCATCCTGGTCTTTGCATTGGTGAATGTTTTGAACGCTACCACACACTAGTGGAGTATTAGCGTAGGGTACAGCACTGCACAGACTATGACACACTTTCACAGGGTCTCCAAAGATGCCATTGCATTTTTAGAGATCCAAACCTGGAACCGTTCCAACCGTTCCAACCTGCACAACCGTTCCACTTACAAAGACACGACCCCGAAAACCAATCACCGCCTTCAGGCTTTCTAAGGGCGTAAAATGGTGATTTCACTTCCTCACTACCTATCACAGCCCTGAAATGTCAACATAGCACAAAACCCCCACAAATGACCCCATTTTGGAAAGAAGACACTTCAAGCTTTTTTGCTGCGAGGCATGTTGTGTCCATGGAATATTTGATATTTTGCCACAAGTTTCAGGAAAATGTAATTATTTTTTTACACAAAGTTGTCACTAAATCATATATTGTTCAAACATGGCATGGTTATATGTGGAATTACACCCCAAAATTCACCCACTTCTAATGATGGGCATACATGCATCATTTTTTTTTTTTAACTGTGGTGGTGAAATCACCTTCTACAGCGCTGGAGTCGTTGATTTACGTATCGTGGGAGTTAGTACCTAATACTGAGGTAAGTCTGGTTTAGGCTGGGTTCACACCTCCAATGGATGTGGCTCGCAGCAGGGTCCGGTGCGTCCCTGTTCTCCATTTCAGAGACGATTTAGGGCCAAATTTTTGCCAGGTTGGCAAGGCTGCGCAAATCCCTGTAGGTATACATCGCTCCTTTAAGACGATCTTAAGGCAGCGCATGTCCCCAAAGCCAATGCGTGTGCCTGGTGGGCACGATGTCCACCGGGCACCCGCGATCGCTCGTGACAGAGCAGGAATGTGGATCTGTCAGGGGAGTAGAGACAGATCGTGTGATACTAGTATATAGGAACACCGATCGGTCTCCTTCCCTAGTCAGTCCCATCCCTGTCACAGTTAGAACACACCTAGGGAACACAGTTAACCCCTACTGTTAACCCCTTCCCTGCCAGTGACATTTATACAGTAATCAGTGGCTATTTGTGCTCTGATCGCTGTATAAATGTCAATGGTCCCAAAAAAGTGTCAAAAGTGTCCAATCTGTCCGCCGCAATGTCGCAGTCCTGATAAAAATTACAGATCACCGCCATTACATAATAATAAAAATGCCATAAATCTATCCCCTATTTTGTAGACGCTATAACTTTTGCGCAACCCAGTCAATATACACTTATTGCAATTTTTTTACTAAAAATATGTAGAAGAATACATATCGGCCTAAACTGATGAAGATATTTTTTTTGGGGATATCTATTATAACAAAAAGTACAAAATATTGTGTTTTTTTTTTCAAAATTGTCGCTCTGTTTTTGTTCATACGCAAAAAATAAAAAACTGCAGAGGTGATTAAATACCACCAAAAGAAAGCTCTATTTGTGGGGAAAAATGGACATAAATTTTGTTTGGGTATAATGTTGCACGATCGTGCAATTGTCAGTTAAATAAAGGCAGTGCCGTATCGCAAAAAAATGGCCCTTCCGGGGCTTATGTGGTTAAGTATGTAAACAGTAAAAAAAGGAGGACAGGCCATATTGGCCCCATAAAGAATGAGGAAGGACATTGGCGGCTTTCCCTGTCAGAGGGGGGGGGTATATGCTAATAATCAGCACATTGATTATCAGCACAGCCCCCATTAGATGTGCCCATCAGCTGCTGATTAGTGCCCAACAGCTGCCAGCAGTGCCCCAATAATAAAGTCTGTCAGTGCCCACCACAGTGCCAATCAGTGCACACCACAGTGCCAATAAGAGCCCACCACAGTGCCAATCAGTGCCTATCACAGTGCCAATCAGTGCTCAGCAGTAACATCTGTCAGTACCTCATCATCAGTGCTGCCCATCAGTGCCAATCAGTACCGCCTATCAGTGCCAATCAGTGCCGCCTGTCAGTGCCCATCACAGTCGCCTTTCAGTGCCCATCAGTGCCACCTATCAGTGCTGCCTATCAGTGCCCATCAGTGCTGCATATCAGTGCCGCCTATTGGTACCCATCAGTGCTGCATATCAGTGCCGTCTATCAGTGCCCATCAATTCTACATATCAGTGCCTCCTCATCAGTGCCCATCAGTGCCACCTTATCAGTGCCAACTCATCAGTGCCCATCAGTGCTGCCTCATTAGTGCCCATCAGTACCGCCTCATCAGTGCTCGTCAGTGAAGGAGAAAACAACATTTTATGACAGAACCTAAGAAAAACATATTTTTTCCCCAATTTTTTTTAGTTTGTTTAGCAAAAAATAAAAACCCCAAAAGGTGATCAAATACCACCAAAAGAAAGCTCCAATTGTGGGAATAAAATTATAAAAATTTAGTTTGGGTACAGTGCTGTATGACCGCGCAATTGTCATTCAAAATGCAACAGCGCTGAAAGCTGAAAATTGTCCTGGGAAGGAAGGGGTGAAAGTGCCTGGTATTCAAGTGGTTAAAAACACAGCGTTAGCAGGATTAGCTCCGACCACTGCCAGCACTTGTATTTGGCCCTCCCCACAACAAGTGCAGTGTCAGTCCTGAGGACACTCCAAGGGTATGAAATGCGTTGAGGCGTGACTAAGGACAACCTACATCACTTCCGGTGACATCACTTCACGGTTTCGGAACGCACGTTGCCTCCGGGCATCGGAACGGCTGCGGTTTCTAGTCTCTACTGCTGGAAATACCGAGTGCTAGTTCAAGGCACATTTCATGTGAGTGGGAAATCTGTACAAATATTTTAAGGGTATATGTTTTAACAAATAAACCCACGGTGCACAATGATGCTTTTGTTGTGGCTTTTTTAATTAGCATCTATAAACCCATGGTTACGGTAGAAGTGGAGGAGTCTGACGACGGAGAGGTGTTGGAAGGTGGAATCTGAGAACCATTTTATTCAAACAGTGCATGTTGACCCTTATGCCTCCCGGGGTCAAAAATATTCAGTGAATTTAGAACTGAAGGGGGACATAGAGCTCTTGGTTTTTCTTTTACACTTCAGAGCACAGTATTGTGTCTTCAGCATTTGCACAGTGAAAGTAGCACAATAATTACACTGGACCTTATTTCAATCACTTTAATGATATTGCATGAAAATAGTGGACTTTTTTCTGGACTGCACTAGAGGATCAGCGATAAGGCTGATATCACGTATTGTGTGTTTTATTTTCAGTTTATTCATTTATATATTTTGTTTGTGCACAACATATACAGTTTGCCATAGCACTGTCCATTTTATTTTTATATGAATGTTATTTTGTTACTGTGTGTGCTTTGCAGGAATGCCAATCAGCTGCAGCACTGATCTGTGTATTCTGACAGCAGCAGGGTGCTGCTCTTATGCCGCGTACACACGACCGTTTTTCATGACGAGAAAAATGCCATTTTAAAATTTGGTCATTAAAAACGTGTGTGGGCTCCAGAGCATTTTTCACGACGTGAAAAATGGGCATTAAAAATTTGGAACATGCTCTAATTTTTCTCGTCGTTTTTCATGTCGTCGTTTTCCTCGTCATGAAAAACGGCCGTGTGTGGGCTTTAACGACGTGAAAAAAACGTGCATGCTCAGAAGCAAGTGATGAGACGGGAGCGCTCGTTCTGGTAAAACTAGCGTTCGTAATGGAGATAGCACATTCGTCACGCTGTAACGGACTGAAGAGCACGAAGCTGAAAAGCGCAAATCGTCTCTCACCAAACTTTACTAACACAAGGATCAGCAAAAGCAGCCCAAAGGGTGGCGCCATCTGAATGGAACTTCCCCTTTATAGTGCCATCATACATTTCGTACGTCACCGCGCTTTGCTCTAGCATTTTTTTCTATGATCGTGTGTAGGCAAGGCAGACTTGAGAAGAATCACGTCGAGAAAAACATCGTTTTTTTCAATGACATTAAAAACGGTTGTGTGTACGTGGCATTAGAGTACACACATCAGTGCCTACAGCACCACAGGAGGAGATTTCTCCATCAGCAGTTAAAAAAAGAATGTGCATGCCCAAGCATTAGAAGCATGGGGTGTTCAGCGGGCCGTAGTTCCTATGCTTCTGCATATACTTTTTTTACTTTTTTTTTGGCATAGATTTCTTCATCCACATTAATTGATGTGAATGGAGCAGTGGCGGCCCGTGCATTGTGAGCACATGAGCGTCGCCCCCCCAAAACCTCCGCCACCCTCCATATCCATGCGCCTGGCCCCTTTCAGGACGCCGGGTGCATGAATTACTATGGCAGGGATAGGTGGGAGTGTGTATTTTGAAGCACCTGATTAGAGCCAGAGGCTCTAATAGGCTTCAAAATAGGGTGGTCTCGGGGCGCAGAGCACTGCGTTCCAATCCCACCCTGTTGTGTGATGATACCAAATGAATTTTCGCTATGGGCACACTACAGTTCCTCCCCGCCAATCAGGAGGCAGGTTGTGGGACCTGGTTCCTGATTGACCAAAGCGCCAGGCGATCCTTTTGGATGCCTAGCGCTTTGGAAGAGGAGACACGCTGGAGCCGGAGCCGCCGCTGCACACCACACCACAGCAGCCTGCACAGAACCAGTAAGTGCCAGTGCCACTGCTGCCTGCATGGAGGAGGAGGAGAGGAGAGCACACCGCCGCTGCCCTCATGGATGAGGAGGAGAGCACACCGCCACTGCCTGCATGGAGGAGGAGGGGAGAGCACACCTCCGCTGCCTGCACTGAACCAGTAAGTGCCGACCTCCAGAAGGGGGTGTGTACTAGAAGCTATCAGTGCCGCAAGCCCCGGCTGCCCCTGATGCGGGGGGGTGCATCAGTGCTGCGCCGCGCTGTGCCACGCGCGGGGGGGGGGGTGGTAGTGATGGTTGTTTGCCGTCCCCCCAAGAGAACAGCCCACTAGCCGCCGCTGGAATGGAGGAACCTGTTAGGATCTATTTTTCATTCAGCCCACGAGCTGAACAAAAAAAAGGACATTACATGTATGCCTACCATTAGAAAAGTGGGTGGATGTGTGGCAGAAGCTTCTAATAATGGGCATACCTTACACTTTTTCTGGCAGAGATTTCTTAATCCACATTGATCAATCTGTTAAGTTTTTTTTTTGTTTAGCCCATGGGCTGAACAGAAAAAAGAACATTACATGTATTCCCAACATTAGGAGTGTGGCAGAAACTCCAAATGCTGGCCATACATGTAATGTTTTTAGAGGCCATAAAATGCCAGGACAGTTTAGACACCCCCAAATGACCCCTTTTTGGAAAGTAGACAATCCAAGGTATTTGATAAGAGGCATGGCAGGTCTCATTTGTTGCCGCAAGTTTTTGGAAAATGAAGAAATAAAACAAAAATTTTGTTTTTATTTTCATCTTTCATAACCTTGTGAAAAAAAATTAGATCTGCAAAATACTCACCATGCCTCTTATCAAATACCTTGGAGTGTCTTCTTTCAAAATAGCGGTGATTCGGGGGATGTCTGAACTGTCCTTGCATTTTAGGGCCTCCAAAACTGTGATAGGTAGTCAGGAAGTGAAATGAGGAAATTACGCCCCTTGAAAACCAGAAGGTGATCATTGGTTTTGGGCCCCTGTACGAAGCTAGACTCCCAAAAAGTCTCACACATGTGTATCCCCATACTCGAGAAAATTAGCAGATTGTGTTTTGGGTGTAATTCCACATATACCCATGGCATGAGTGAGAAATATCTCACTAAAGTGATAACTTTGTGTAAAGAAAATCATTTTTTTCTTTTAATTTTCCAAAAACTTGAGGCAAAAAATAAATTCTTCCATGGACTCAACATGCCTCTCAGCAAATACTGGGGTGTGTACTTTCAAAAATGAGACATTTGGGGGGTGTTTGTATGCCTTAAGAAATTTGATAGGCAGTCAGAAAGTAAAACCTGCTAAACATCCTAAATTCTATTATATATATACCATAGTTTGTAGACACTATAACTTTAACGCAAACCAATTAATATACAATTATTGGGATTTTTGTAGCAGAAAACATTTTAGTCAAAATTTATGAAGAAATTTGATTTTATTGGATATGTTTTATAACAGAAAGTTGAAAATATTGGGTTTTTTTCAAAAGTTTTGGTCTTTTTTCATTTACATCACAAAAAAAAAACAGTGGTGATCAAATACCACCAAAAGAAAGCTTTATTTTTGTGAAAAAAATTATAAAAATGTAATTTGCGTAATGTGTTGCATGACCAAGCAATTGCCAGTTAAAGTAGTGCAGGGCTGAATAGCAAAAAACCCTCTGGTCATGAAAGGGGGGGAAAACCTTTTGGAGGTTAAGTGTTTGAGAACTATCTTCAGTGTAAAGAAGAACAAGGAGTCCTGAAAGTGATTGTTTGGCCCCCACAGAGCCCTGATCTCAACATCATTAAATCTGTTTGGAATTACCTGAAGAGGCAGACGGATTTGAGGCAGTCTACATCCACAGACGATCTGTGGTTAGTTCTCCAAGATGTTTGTAACAACCTACCTGCCGAGTTCCTTCAAAAACTGTGTCCAAGTGCACCTAGAAGAATTGATGCTGGTTTGAAGGCAAAGGGTGATCGCACCAAATAGTGATTTCATTTAAATTTCCCCTATGTTCATTTACTTTCCATTTTGTTCATTGATAAAAATAAATAAATAACATTTCTATTTCTGAAATCATTCTTAATTTACAGCAGTTTTCACACCTGCCCAAAACTTTTGCACAGTACTGTATATTGGGTTAGTAGAACTCTGAGAGAAAAAATCAGTAACTTGGGACCAGGAGGGTTAGATTTTGGTGTAGCTTCATGCCATATAGAGAATGTCCCTGTCTATCAATTGACCTTAATGACAGATAGGTGTTTCTCTTTTCCCAAATGTACATAAATTAACAGGGGTAAAACATGCTCTATGTAAGAATTGCAATTGTATGAAATTATGGTATGCGGATATGGCTGTGCAAAAATAGAAATTACAGAATTATAGGGCTGTTACTGATTAAAATTTTCGTGTTCGATTAATCTTTTTTTTTTAATCGATTAATCGACTAATTTCGATAAATTATAACGCACACACAGATCCAACTACTTTTAGCTGATCTCCTTGCAGGCTGATTCCCAGTGCAGCTACCAACCACTGGAAAAATGGATAGCAGGATACAAAAAACACACAAAGGCAGCGCTCGATGGGAATAGCATTAAAACTTGTATAGTCTTCAAGTAGGTAACAAAATAAATATTGCACTGGAGATAAAATCGATGTAGCTACATAAACTGTAAAAATGGTGCGAATAATACCAAACGGTAGCAAAAGCAGTCATAAAAACAGTGTGGCTAAGTACGATACTGGTATAAAAATGTGTACAACGATACCACTGCTGAATCCAGATGAGGAGGGGTAACATCAGTCCATTGGCATGTAGATGTCCCGTGAAGGAAGCTATCACAACTCCCAGTGGATGGCTGTAGAATCCCAGGTTGATAGAGGGAAGTGATAGAGGGAAGTGTAACAGCCCTTGCGTAAGGTCCCGTCGGCATGTAGATATGAAGGCACAGCAAAAGAGCCCTTCAGATGGACACGGCAAGCTCCGCCGGTGTCCGTGAAGTCACCAAATCTCCAACGGAACTCCCTGAAGACCCAGAAGCCGGTGGAGAGGTGAATACCGATCAAAAGAATTTTGATTGATCAAAAAAATGAATCGATTAATCGAGGAATTAATAGTTCATTTCCACAGCCCTACAGAATTAATATCAATCCTGTTCAATCATATCAGGGATAGGCCTATTCCGTTGTTCCTGAATACAGGTAATAAGGGAATTGTATTATCTGTAAATTAGTTGAGAATGCACAGGTTGGAGTGGTACATGCTCCAGCACGAAGGGTTGGACCAAAACATTCTGTAACTGATCTTCCACTGCATCCCTAAGTTGAAGATATCAAAAATACCAGGCGTCAGATATTTCAGTTCCTGTTTACATGATGAAATAGATTTATATGAACCCAGAGAATACAATTTATATAAACATTTTAATCTAACTTGGGCCCACTGATACCAGATATGATTTTTAGGGTTGATGGTTTGGGCTTTATACAGGAGAATTTGATGGGATTGTTTTTAACATTTTACATTGATATAATTGGTAGTATAGAGAGTCTGTCTATGGAAAACTTGGTCTTTTCATAAGGTGTTTCATATTAAGTGACTAATGCTGAGGCTGTAGCTAAATTATTTAGTTGTGGGAAAAAACACCATAGTAGGTCTACTACTTGTGATGTATATAAGTGTAGCGGGTATATACTTTTAAATTATGGTGAAGACACCAGTGATGTATAGTTCCCTGCGGCCCAGCGGGTGGCCGGGGTTGAACCATCGCTGCAGTGCCGTACCCTTTGTGGCCTCTCGCAGCGGTTGTACGGCGGGGCAGGGAACCCGCCGTGCATCCTGGGAGAGGGTATAAAGGGGGTGGACATCTTTACCATGAGGTTCGAGTCCCAGGCACCTTCAGCCTGAGGGCTGCTGTTCGCAGTCGGGGTCCAGGCGGCCTAGGCCTGGACACCGGGAGTTCATGTTCCATCCCAGACACCTTCAGTCTGGGGTGAGGTACTCAGCCGGAGGCCTGGGGCCCAGTACCTTCCGCTGGGTCCCGTGAGGGAGGGATTGTCCTAGGGGGCCCCGGGAGAGGGGCACCCGAATCCATTGGCGTAAGGGACCGGAGGAGGGACTCATCCGAAGACCTGGTGCAGCAGATTGCCAGTGCCGGATGAACCTCTGGAGACCGCCCGGAGGGATATCTTCCCAAACAGGGGCCAAGTTCAGAGAGGAAGGTGGTTCATGTTCTATGACCGGTGGCAGCGGTCCAGCTATTTAACTCAGGTCAGTGGCAGAGGCCTGCTATTAGGCCTGTGGCAGGGGCCTCAACTGTTTATCCGGTCGGTGGCAGCGACCAAAATTCACGGTCGTGGCAGAGACCGTGCGCCAGGCCTATTCGCTAGCAAAGGAATAGGAGAGTTCAGTTGTGCCTGGGCCTACTCGTATCCACACCCTGTTTGTTAATTACTGAAAGTTCAACTGATTGTGTTCACCCTGCAAGAAAAGAAATAAAGGAGTGTTGGACTTTCGATTGGTGTGGGGCTCTATGTTATTGGCAGACACATCTCCACAGAACAACTAAGGCGTCGTATGCAGTGAACAGACCCGGAGGTAATTCAAGTGACTCTGCTCAACCCTCATACACATACGAGGGGAGAGCTTGGCGTAGTGTTCCTGCACTCTCCTCTCTCAGATACCCCTAGACACAAGCCATTCACAATAGGCGAGAGGGGGAGTGAGGCTCCGCTACATAAGTATCTCTGTAGGATTGGTAATGCCAGATTCCCTTGGGTGAAGGGCTGTTGTAAAGTGGATACGGAGAATCTGGGAGGCTTGGAGCACCAGTAAAATAAATATATTAAGGAGTTTGGCAATACAGACGGGAGTTGGAAAATATATATAGAAATTTTGGGATAGACATTATTTTCAATAAATTGATCCTTTCAATGGGAGTAAGAGGGACATTTTACATTTAAAGGCTGTTATATAAGGCAGAGTATGTCTCACTGCTTTGGTGGACCTGCAATCCAGTTCAACCTAAATTAGTGAATTTAGGCACATAAGGACATAGGAATAGGCCGCAGGCAAAGATTTAAGATAGTGGGCCACTTAAAAGAGTTGCAGCAGGCCCAGAGAAGATAAATCAGGGTCATGGTGCATCTGGTCAGTTGTCATTAAGGTTTCATTTCTAAGGGAGTGTATAGCACCACATTTGTGACTGTAGTGGAGTGAGTAAAATGATTTTTTATGTAATTCAGAGAGAAGCTTGTGTTCCCCTAGGATAGGAAAGAGAGGAGATGGGCAGGGGGAGAATCCATAAGGGGAGAATGCAAATGTGCCAAGTTGGAGCTATGGTCGGATGTTTACACACAGCTGAAGTTGGTCGGACTAGGTTCTATGGGAGCATTTTGAAAGGGATAAGTGCCTTGTTCGATCGATACTTCTGTGTAGAGTGATGTCAGCATCAATCTGTTACTCTTGTCAGATGGGAGGTTATTTTATAAAGTTAGATGTCCAGTAGCGCTATCCCCCCAAGCATTTTAGGTCTACGAAGAACATTAGGTTTAATGCAGGCTGGCTTGGCCAACTATATAAGTTTGTTCGGAACAATTGGAGTTGTTTATTGACAGAAGTATTTGGATCAGGGTTGCCTGGAGGAGGTAAAGGATATGAGGCAAAATATTTTTGTTTTGTTCATATTACACCTTATAGAACATCGAGTACAAGTGAGGCAAAATGAAAGGTGAAGAGTTGGGAGAAATTATTAGGCAGGATGCCTAAATACTTTGTATGAGACGAGGTCCATCAAAATGCAAATTTACCCCTGAGCCTTTGTAAAGTTACCTCTGATTAGATCAAAATCAACATCTTCAATTTCTGATAATTAATATAAAGTTGTGTAACTCTCCTTATATAGCGAATTCCCCCATCAGGTTTGGGATTGTAATGTCTGCTTTGCTAAGAAAAAAATAGTAAGACGCCTGTATAAACACAGACCTTGTGTTGCTGCTTGACCACAAGTATCCCAGTGACATCTGGGTTAACGTGGATGATTCTCAAGAAGGGTTCTAATGGTAATATGAAAATAAAGAATGACAAACGGCAGCTCTGGCAGCTTAAATTCCTAATTTGAAGTGAAGCAGGCAGAATTCTCCATGCATCTTGAGGTGGTGAATTCTCCATGTTGGTGAAATGATGAGGAAAAATACCTGTCTGTCATTAGTCAAGAAATTAGCTTGTTGAAGGAAGCCAAGCTGAGTCTTTTGTTTGTGAAGGTCAATGAGGATCATTTTACACTTTTACAGTGCCAAGTCCTCAGACATTATGTGGTACGAAGCGCAGCTGAGCCATGCTGCATATTGCCTGGTTTGGTGCAAGGGATGAGCTAAAAGGGGAAACGAGAAGAAAAGGAATTGCTGGGATACCGGTGGTAAGCAGCTAGGAGAGGGGTGGGGAGAGAGAAGTGTGGTGATAGGATAGGTTAGAATCACAAGCGGGAAAGGGGGAGTTTAGCAGGTAATATAGGTGCAGAGAGGAAGCGAGACAGTGATAACCTTGTCCAGCACACAAGGGAAGAAGGTTGGGGTAGGTAGGGGAGGTGGGGAGAAGAAAAGAGGGATGGTAGAGAGGGGGTTATGACATTTAGAGAATATACAGTAGGGAAGGTATGAAGTATAGAGACATAGAAGGGAGGCTGAAGTGATGAAATTAGAGGATGCACAAAGTAAATAAACTAGGGTTGCACCGATACCGATACTGGTATTGGTAGAGATACTAGGCATTTTTGCGAGTATCGGTACTCACGAAAATGCTTCCATACCCTAACCCGATACCGGAAGTGACCTGAACTGGACATATCAGTCGCAGCCTGTCAGCTACATCTGTACTAGGAATGGGGAATTTTGATAGCTTGTCTCCCTGAGTACAGTGCTGTGACAAGGGAGATGCTGGCGTCCCAGCTAGTAGGATCAGGGGCGGGAGGGGGACCTCGGAAGGTAGGCTGCACTTTCTCTGACCTGACCCTGATGCCTTGATGCCAACGCCCGCGAAAGATCTGGCTGCAGAGAGGCAGCACTTGCAGTGGAGGATGTCTGTGCAAGAGCCAGCCAGGTACTTTACATTAGTACAACGATCGGTAAAGCATGTGCAAGATGTCTCTTTTAAGGGAAGGGGGGAAAAATGAAGGCAGTAGAGGAGGTGTGAACACGAGTCAGAGCTGAGGAGGGGTGGATGGGGGATTATGTGGATGAGAATGCAGTGGAAAGGAGTGGTGGAGGAGAATTAAACACGGCATTCTGCATGTAATGTGCCTGAACCCTGCACTTTGCATGTAATGCGCCTGAACCCTGCACTCTGTATGTAATGTGCCTGAACCCTGCCCTCCTAACCCCATGTACTGTGCCCTCCTAACCCCTTGTACTATGCCCTCCTGCCTCCTGTTCTGTGCCCTCCCTGTGTTGCATACTCATTCCCTCCACCAGCTGTCACCCCTGCCCCCACGTCTCCCAATGACCCTCCCATCTCCACCCTCTTCCATCCCACCTCTCCCACCCAACAATCCCTATTTCCCCCCCACCCTCAACTATCCAACTACCCTGCCCTCATTAACCCCTCGACTCCCACCCTGCCCTCACTCCAGCCTCACCCAACTCCCTAACACCCCCCCCCCAAATACTCTTTCTAGGTGATAGGTATCGGTAATTGGTATCGGTGAGTACTTGAAAAAAGTATCAGTACTTGTACTCAGTGTTAAAAAAAAGTGGTATCGGTGCATCCCTAAAAAAAACTGCACTAAAGTGCTTAGTACAAATATAATGTAAGACAGCAGCACTCACTAGTGTTTGAACATCAATATTGTAAAACATATGAATTAAATAAATGTGCTTTGCTATCTCTTTAAACTCTTCAGTATAAAAAAAATGCTTGACTAACAATCAGAAATTAACAATAAAGAAATAAAATAAAAATATCACAAAAAACACAGAAACATAAAATGCTTTAAATCAATGACATAAAGTACATAAGTGTTAAACATGATTCAAAACTAGGGATGAGCTGAACACCCCCCAGTTGCATAACATACAAACTGGCAAAGAGTTCATGCGAACACGCGAACACCGTTAAAGTCTATGGGACACGAATGTGAAAAATCAAAAGTGCTAATTTTAAAGGCTAATATGCAAGTTATTGTCATAAAAAGTGTTTGGGGACCTGGGTCCTGCCCCAGGGGACATGTATCAATGCAAAAAAAAGTTTTAAAAACGCCTGTTTTTTCGGGAGAAGTGATTTTAATAATGCTTAACCACTTCAGCCCCGGACCATTTGGCTGGTCAAAGACCAGGCCACTTTTTGCGATTCGGCACTGCGTCGCTTTAACTGACGATTGCGTGGTCATGCGGCGTGGCTCCCAAACAAAATTTACGTCCTTTTTTTCCCACAAATAGAGCTTTCTTTTGGTGGTATTTGATCACCTCTGTGGTTTTTATTTTTTGCACTATAAACAACAATAGAGTGACATCTTTGAAAAAAATGCAATATTTTTTACTTTTTGCTATAATAAATATCCCCCAAAAATATATAAAAAAACTTTTTTTCCCTCAGTTTAGGCCGATACGTATTCTTCTACATATTTTTGGTAAAAAAAAAAATCGCAATAAGCGTTTATTGATTGGCTTGCGCAAAAGTTATAGCGTCTACAAAATAGGGAGTAGTTTTATGGCATTTTTATTAATATTTTTTTTTTACCAGTAATGGCGGCGACATTATGGCGGACACATCGGACACTTTTGACACCATTTTGGGACCATTGTCATTTTTACAGCGATCAGTGCTATAAAAATGCACTGATTACTGTAAAAATGACACTGGCAGTGAAGGGGTTAACCTGTATGGGGCGCTGAAGGGGTTAAGTATGACCTAGGGAGTGCTTCTAACTGTTAGGGGGCGTGGCTTGCCGTAACACATCACTGATCGCTGTTCCCGATGACAGGGAACAGACGATCAGTGACATGTCACTAGGAGGAATGGGGAGATGTTGTGTTTACACTAACATCTCCCCGTTCTTCAACTCTGTGACCCGATCGTGGGACAGCTTGCGGCTGTAATGTATTGTCGGGTCCCAGCAATATAGATGAAAATCATTGAGAAAAACGGCATGGGTTTTCTCCCCCCCCCCCCCCAGTCCATTACCAGGCCCTTTGGGTCTGGTATGGATATACCCGCACCCAAATAAATAAAAAAAAGGCGTGGGGCCCCCAGGCCCTATATACTCTGGACAGCAGTATACAGGCGGTCCCCGTTACAAACAAGATAGGAACTGTAGGTTTGTTCTTAAGTTGAATCTGTTTGTAATTTGGAACAGGTAAATTTTTAGCATTTGTAGCTCCAGCCCAAAAATCTATTTTTAAGCTTTTTGGAGAACATAGGGAAGGATTATCACCCCTGTAACATTTGTTTTGCTGTCTGTGCCCCTGGTCAGAAGATTTCAGCTTACATTCTGTCCCAATGACAATTGGATTTTGAAAATTTTGGGTTATAAGGGAAACAAGGATTGGTGATAAAGCATCAGTGGAGACACCTTTTTCCCCATATTAACTCTTGCAGGAGAGAATTTCCCTTCCTAGGGGTAGATTTCCTCTCACTTCCTGTTGTCTCCCTCCGTTTGTAAGTAGGAGTCATTTGTAAGTCAGATGTTTGAAAGTAGGGGACCGCCTGTATATACTATACGGCCTGCCTTATATACTCTGCAGAAAATTGGGCCTTAGGTGTTGGTGGTACCAGAACACTGTAAGCCCTCACAGTTACTCTTGGTGGGTGCTGGAACGGGCCCTGCTGTGAAATATTTGTAGCGGGTATTTAAATTTAGGGGAAGCAACTGGGTGGTAGTATGACCCAGATGCATTGATTGTTAGGGAATCTGGGACCCTTTTTATTCCTGGAGGCCTCCAGTGGTGTTCAGTTCCCTGCGGCCCCTGGGTGGCGCTGTCGCCCTGGGCCGGGGTTGAACCATCACTGCAGTGCTGTTCCCTTTTTGTCCTGTTTCGGCAGCCGTACGGCGGGGCGGGGAACCTGCTGTGCCTGTCGGGAGAGGAAATAAAGGGGAGAGACGCCCTCACCACGAGGTTCAGAGTTGGAGGTCACAGCCGCGCCCAGGCACCTTTAGCCTGGGTGCCGGTGTTCCGGAGTTCCGGGCCCAGGTGCCCTTGGCCTGGCCGGAGCGGGAGATGGAGTCCATCCCAGGCACCTTCAGCCTGGGGTGAGGTACTACGGAGGAGGCCCGGGGCCCAGTACCTTCGACTGGGTTCCGCAGGGGTGGAGGAGTCCGAAGGGCCCTAAGGTGTTGGGCGCCCGAATCTGAGATGAGGAGGCCAGGGAGCGTAACCCCTCCGAACAGTCCGGTGCAGCATTGCTGGTGACGGTGGGGCCTCTGGTAACTCTCTTGGAAGGATGTCTTCCCTCTGACAGGGGCTGCACTTAGCGAATGTAATTCTGTTCCTGTTTTAAACGGTCAGTGGCAGCGGCTGTGTGTAATAACCATTGGTGACACTACAATGGTTAGTTTTATTTGAGGATTGTGCCTTGACCTACTCCCCACTTATACTGAACTGTTCTTTGGGTCGCAACCTGTCTGCTGTTAAAGGACGATTTATTGCTGTCAGAGAATAAATAAGAGTTGGACCTTTTCAGTGGTGTGGAACTTCAGTTACTGGGAGCAAGGGGGGTCATCTGCAGAACGGACTTGGCTCTGGGTTATGCACACAGCCCGAAGGTAAACAGGTGTTGGCTTTCACCTCTACACATTAGAGGACATAGGCCATAGTGTACCGCATCCCTCCTCCCTGATCCCCCTAGACAAGACAACAAGCCGAGAAGAAGAAGAGGTGAGAGGGGTGAGGCCGCTACATATTATATCAATAATTTTAATTACATGCCACCCGTTAAACAGGGGCAGAAAAATTGGGCCTTTGGTGGTGGTGGTGGTACACACGATCGGATAACCTATGGATTTTCGTCCGATGGATTTGTCCATCGGAAATCCGATGAAACTGTTTTTCATCAGTCTTGCCCACACACACTATCAGTCAAAAAACTGACCGTTCCAAACGTGGTGACGTAAAACACTCAGATGAGCCGAGAAAAATGAAGTTTAATGCTTCTGAGCATGCGTCGACTTGATTCTGAGCATGCGTGGGTTTTTGATCTGATGGACTTGCCCATAGACGATCGGAGTTTTCGATCGGTTTTTTATCCATCGTAAAAATTTAAAACATGTTCTATTTTTTAAAACCGATGGAAAAAAGACCGATGGGTCCCATACACGATCGGTTGGTCTGATGAAAACCATCCATCGGATGGTTTTCATCAGTCAAACCGATCGTGTGTACGAGGCTTTACTCTTGGTGGACGCAGGAATGGGCCCTGCTGTGAAATATTAGATCAAAAATTGTAATTACATGCCCCTGTTAAACAGGGACAGAAAAATTGGGTCTTAGGCAGTGGTGGTGGTGCCACAACACTGTAACCCCTCACAGATACTCTTGTTGAGCACAGGAACGAGCCCTGTTGAGAAATATTAGATCACAAATTGTAATTACATGCCCCTGTTAAACAGGGGCAGAAAAATTGGGCCTTTGGTGGTGGTGGTGGTGCCACAACACTGTAACCCTTCACAGATACTCTTGTTGAGGGCAGGAACGAGCCCTGCTGTGAAATATTAGATCAAAAATGTTAATTATATGCCCCTGTGAAACAGGGGCAGAAAAATTGGGTCTTAGATAGTGGTGGTGGTGTCCTGAACCAAAAATATTCTTAGAAGTTAGCATCATCAAGATTGAGGAGGAATAGGATAGTCACTCAGTATAGGCAGTCTTCAAGGGATCCCACATCCATAGAAAAATCAATTGGTTACAGCAGCTTAGGGTGCTTGGTAGCTGGTGATCCAAGACTGATTCATTTTTATAAATGTGAGCCTATCATATCAACAGAGTCTGTGGACAGATGCACTCTGTGATCGGTTACAAACCCTCCAGCAGCACTGAATGTGCGTTCAGAAAGAACACTGGATGCAGGACAGGCCAATAGCTCAATTGCATATTGAGCAAGCTCTGGCCAGTGGTTAATCCTCAAGACCCAGTAACCCAGTGGATGCTCTGTTGGAAAGGTCTTCAAGTCTGATCTTGCCCCTATATATTCCTGCACCATGTATTGCAGACGCTGGTGATGGTTGCTGGAACCGATCAGACCTTGGCGCTGAGGACTGAAGAATTGTCTGAAGGCATCGGTCAGCTGGCCACCTTCTCCACCGCTCTTTCTGTGACTGAACGAAGCCTCAGAAGCACATTGTCCAGCACCAGGAAATTGTAACCTCCCAGGTTCTGGAAACGCATTGCACAAACCTTTCTTCAAGGCCTCCTGAAGATGTTTCATCCTCTGCTCCCCAGTGGCGTCTCCAGCTTTCATATTTAGGGGGGGCACATGGGGGAACACGGACAAAAGTAGGGGGGCCAACTATAAAAATGTATATATATATATATATACACACACACACACATACAGTGTCTTGAAAAAGTATTCACACCCCTTGAAATTGTCCACATTTTGTCATGTTACAACCAAAAACTTAAATGTATTTTATTGGGATTTTATGTGATAGACCAACACAAAGTGGCACATAATTGTGAAGTGGAAGGAAAATGATAAATGGTTTTCAAAATTAGCACCTGGGGCGGATCCTATATCTGGCATCCCTGCCCCCAGGCGGACAGGCAGCGCACCGTACGTCGACGTCAAGTGATGTTAGGGTAGTATACTGGCAGATTGTGGTGATATAGTGCCAGGTTAGGGTGATATACAATAGTGCCAGGTTAGGTGATAGTGCCAAGTTAGGTGATATACAATAGTGCCAGGTTAGGTGGTAGTGCCAGGTTAGGTGATATACAATAGTGCCAGGTTAGGTATTATACAATAGTGCCAGGTTAGGTGGTAGTGGCAGGCTAGGTGGTAGTGCCAGGTTAGGTGATATAAAATAGTGCCAGGTTAGGTGGTAGTGCCAGTTTAGGTGATATACAATAGTGCCAGGTTAGGAGGTAGTAGCAGGCTAGGTGGCAGTGCCAGGTTAGGTGGTAGTGCCAGGTCAGGTGGCAGTGCCAGGTAGGGTGGTAGTGCCAGGTTAGGTAATAGTGCCAGGTTAGGTAATAGTGCCAGGTTAGGGTGGTAGTGTCAGGTTAGGGTGGTAGTGCCAGGTTAGGTAATAGTGCCAGGTAGGGTGGTAGTGCCAGGTTAGGTAATAAACCAGGTTAGGTTGGTAGTGCCAGGTTAGGGTGGTAGTGTCAGGTTAGGGTGGTAGTGCCAGGTTAGGTAATAGTGCCAGGTTAGGTGGTAGTGCCAGGTTAGGGTGGTAGTGCCAGGTTAGGTGGTAGTGACAGGTTAGGTAATAGTGCCAAGTTAGGTAATAGTGCCAGGTTAAGGTGGTAGTGCCAGGTTAGGTAATAGTGCCAGGCTATGTGGTAGTGCCAGGTTAGGTAATAGTGCCAAGTTAGGTAATGGTGCCAGGTTAGGTAATAGTGCCAGGTTAGGTAATAGTGCCAGGTTAGGTGATATACAATAGTGCCAGGTTAGGTGGTAGTGGCAGGCTAGGTGGCAGTGCCAGGTTAGGTGGCAGTGCCAGGTTAGGTGGCAGTGCCAGGTTAGGGTAGTAGTGCCAGGTTAGGTAATAGTGCCAGGTTAGGTGGTAGTGCCAGGTTAGGTAATAGTGCGAGGTTAGGTAAAAGTGTCTGGTTAGGATGGTAGTGCCAGGTTAGGTAATAGTGCCAGGTTAGGTAATAGTGCCAGGTTAGGTGGTAGTGTCAGGTTAGGTAATAGTGCCAGGTTAGGTACTAGTGCCAGGTTAGGTTATAATGCCAGGTTAGGTAATAGTGCCAGGTTAGGTGGTAGTGCCAGGTTAGGTGATATACAATAGTGCCAGGTTAGGTGGTAGTGGCAGGCTAGGTGGCAGTGCCAGGTCAGGTGGCAGTGTCAGGTTAGGTGACAGTGCCAGGTTAGGTGACAGTGCCAGGTTAGGGTGGAAGTGCCAGGCTAGGTAATAGTGCCAGGTTAGGTGGTAGTGCAAGGTTAGGTAATAGTGCCAGGTTAGGGTGGTAGTGCCAGGTTAGGTAATAGTGGCAGGTTAGGGTGGTAGTGCCAGGTTAGGGTGGTAGTGTCAGGTTAGGTAATAGTGCCAGGTTATGGTGGTTGTGTCAGGTTAGGTAATAGTGCCAGGTTAGGGTGGTAGTGCCAGGTTAGGGAGGTAGTGCCAGGTTAGGTAATAGTGCCAGGTTAGGGTGGTAGTGCCAGGTTAGGGTGATAGTGTCAGGTTAGGTAATAATGCCAAGTTAGGTAATAGTGGCAGGTTAGGTAATAGTGGCAGGTTAGGGAGGTAGTGCCAGGTTAGGTAATAGTGCCAGGTCAGGTAATAGTGCCAGGTTAGGTAATAGTGCCAGAGTCCTGTTCCCCTCTTCCTCCATCACCTGCACTAAAAGCATGAATCTATGACTGTCCCTGCTGCCGCAGAACCTCCTTCTCCCGCTTCCTGAAGTAAACATAAACAAAAAAAAAACTCACATGGGTGCTGGGAAGCTGAGGACTGATTCTGGCTTCTTCCTGGAACTGTAGTCAAAATGTGGCGGGTGGGAGGGGAAGAGGGAGGGGCTGCAGCACGGACAAAGCATTATTGGCTGACAAAATAATATGCAAATATCCCCCTCCCCGTGATGGTCGGGAGTCGGGACACTGACATCATGCAGCCCTGCATCTTACTGCTGTGTGCACTTCTCCTCTACATTACAGGTTGTTTTGCACACACAGGTGCGGGCTTATGCCACGTACACACGACCGTTTTTAATGTCATTGAAAAAACAAAGTTTTTCTCGACGTGATTCTTCTCAAGCCTGCCTTGCCTACACACGATCGTGAAAAAAAATGCTCGAACAAAGCGCGGTGACGTACGAAGCGTACGACAGCATTATAAAGGGGAAGTTCCATTCGGATGGCGCCACCCCTTTGGGCTGCTTTTGCTGATCCTCGTGTTAGTAAAGTTTGGTGAGAGATGAGTCACGCTTTTCAGCCTCGTGCTCTTCAGTACGTTACAGTGTGACGAATGTGCTATCTCCATTATGAACGCTAGTTTTACCAGAATGAGCGCTCCCATCTCATAACTTGCTTCTGAGCATGCACGATTTTTTTCACGCCGTTAAAGCCTACATACGCTCGTTTTTCACGACGAGAAAAACGACGACGTGAAAAACGACGAGAAAAAATAGAGCATGTTCTAAATTTTTAATGGCCCTTTTTCACGTCGCGAAAAATTCTCTGGAGCCTACACACGATCGTTTTTAATGACCAAATAAAAAAATTGCATTTTTCTCGTCATGAAAAACGGTCATGTGTACGCGGCATTAGAGGTCGAAGCGCTGCTGCTGGTGCTGGCTCTGTGTTCTGTGATTATGACAAGCAGGAGACCCGGACAGCAAAGTTTACACAACAGGACATGGAGCACGTCAATTACATAGCGATGCCCTCTGTGTGTCTCTCCCTCCAGCAGCTGAGAGCCTACAGAGAATCGCTATGTAATTGCCGCGCCGATCATTTTAATTGGGGGGGCACATGGGGGGGCCCAGTATGATGTTGGGGGGGTCAGGCTGGTGACGCCTCTGCTGCTCCCTCTGCGAAGGCTGGATAGGTTCTGCAACCTTACCCTTGTAACGTGGATCAAGAAGGGTTGCCAGCCAGTAATAATCTCTCTCCTTGATACCACGAATCCTAGGGTCCTTTCGCAGGCTTTGCAGGATCAGAGAGGCCATGCAGCGTAAGTTTGCAGAGGCATTCGATCCTGAGTCCTCTGGGTCACTAAGGATCACATGATCTGCAACCACCTCCTCCCAGCCACGTACAACTCCATGGGTTTCTGGGGAATGAAAACGATCCCTTGAAGACTGCTGCTGAGTGTTATCCTCCACCTCTATGCTGACACAATCCTCCTCCTTCTCCTCCTCTTCTTCCTGTGTGTTCGGCGGGCCCACAGGAATACTATCTGGATAAAGGGGGCCTTGAGAGGTAAGGAAGTCCTCCTCTTCCACCCGCTGTTCTGCCTCAAGTGCCCTGTACATTATTCCACGAAGCGTGTGCTCCAACAGGAAGATAAGAGGGACAGTATCACTGATGCATGCACTGTCACTGTTCACCATCTTCGTGGACTCCTCAAATGGTGACAGGACAGTGCATGGCGTGGCGAAAAAAAGCCAAGCTCCCCTGACCCTGTCCTGGTGCCATACTCACACAGGTACTCATTGATGGCCCTCTGCTGCATGTGCAGCCGCTGCAGCATTGCCAACGTTGAGTTCCACCCGGTGGGCATATCACAAATGAGGCAGTTCTTGGGCAAGGTGCATTCCCTTTGAATGTCAGCCAGCCGAGCACTGGCATTATGTGACCGGTGGAAATGACCACAGACTTTCCTGGCCTGCCTCAGGAGATCCTGTAAGCCCAGGTACCTGCTCAAGAACCGCTGCACCAGTAAATTCAGGATGTGAGCCAAACAGGGAACATGGGTCAAGTGTCCCTGTCGGAGGGTGGAGAGGAGGTTGGTGCCATTGTCGCATACAACCATTCCTGGCTGAAGCTGGCGTGGCGTCAACCACCTCTGAGCCTGCCCTGCAGAGCTGACAGAATCTCTGCCCCAGTGTGGCTCCTCTCCCCTAAGCAGACCAACTCAAGCACTGCATGGCATATTTTTGCCTGAGTGGTTGCGTAGCCCCTTGAACGCCTACGGAGCACCGCTGGTTCAGAGGACAAATATGCAGAGGAAGAGGCCATAGAGGAAGAAGAAGAGGAGGGGGTGGAGGAGAGAGCTGTGGCATAATCACCAATAGCATTTTGGAGGCGTGGTGGCGGAACAAGCTCCAACAATACTGAACCCAGTCCTGCATCCTTCCCAGCTGCCGGCAGAGTTACCCAGTGCGCCGTGAAAGAAAGGTAACATCCCTGTCCATGCCTGCTGGACCATGAGTCAGCAGTAATATGCACCTTACTGCTGACCGCCCTGTCCAACGAGGCCAAGACATTGCCTTCCACATGCCGGTAGTGAGCTGGTTCGTGGAAAGGGGGGTATTCCGGCGCTCCTAGCGATGTGATGCCTTTAAAATGAATGTAATAGTGGCTCTAATGGCACTTCTAAGTCAATCTGTATATTAAAAAACAAGAGGAGGCAACCATCCTCAGAGGGTGTCCATGTCCTCTGTCAGCAAGAAGTGTAAGCGCCTCCACCCCCTTCTTTTTTACGGTAGTGAGCTGGAATGGCCTTCCGTGAAAAGAAATGGCGTTTGGGAACCTGCCACTGAGGTAACGCACATTACACAAATTCACGAAAGGGGGCAGAGTCTACCAGCTGAAAAGGCAGCAGTTGCAGTGCTAGCAATTTGGCCAAGCTAGCATTCAGATGCTGAGCATGTGGATGGCTGGGACCCAATTTATTTCTACGGTTTAGCAATTGGGGTAGGGAAATTTGCCTGCTAAAATCGGATGGTGGTGTACCGCTAGCAGATTGGCCGCAAGTACTTGGGACACCTATTGCTATACCTACATTCCTCTCAGTGCAGGTTTCTGAGAGTACTGGAGGTATAGTGGGTTTGGAGATCCCAGATGAGGAGCAAGGAGAAGTCCACCTTGTTCTTTGATGTGGGTCTTTCAAGTGCTCTTGCCAACGGACTGCATGGGAGGTCGTCATATGTCTGGTCAAGCATGTGGTGCCCAAGCGGCTGCTTTTTGGCCACGCTTGATCCGCTTCAGACATAGGTTGCAAACAGCAACGGTGCAATCTGCTGCACACGTGTCAAAAAAGGCCCACACCAAAGAACTTTTCAAAATAAGCGGGGAGTCAGCAGCGCCCTGCACCTGCTTAGCTCTGTGGTGTGATGCAATAGGGTGGCTGCCCCTAAGCTGCACCCTGGAGGGCATCCTGCCTCGTTGGAGATGTGCCTCCTCCTCCTCCTCCTCTCTTCTATCAGGCACCCAAGTAGAGTCAGTGACCTCATCATCCCCTCCCTGCTCGTCACTGGAGCAAACTTGGCAGTATGCTGCAGCTGGGGGAACATGACTGCCAGTTTCTTGTCCTTCTTGGGCACCCCCTCTCTCTAGGCTCACGTTACTTCCTTCCTCAACCTGGGTACCATCATCGGAGCCTTCAAATCGCTGCGCATCTTCCAAGAGCATGTACCCGACACTGTGGTGGAATAGTTTGGGGGACTCCTCCGTGCATGATGGTGGGGCTAGGCTGTAAATTATGTTTTGCAACACCACACTACACTGTATTGTGTACTGTGTATACCACCAGAAAAGTAGTAGCAACTGCACTAGGGGTGCACTGTATTGTGTACTGTGTACACCACCAGAAAAGTAGTAGCAACTGCACTAGGGGTGCACTGTATTGTGTACACCACCAGAAGTGTAATAGCAACATAAAAAAAGAAGTGTAATAGCAACTACGGCGCCTTGAGGACTGGAGTTGAGAAACACTGGTGTACACCACCAGAAGTGTAATAGCAACTACGGCTTCACTGTATTGTGTACTGTGTATACCACCAGAAAAGTAATAACAACTACACTACGGGTGCACTGTATTGTGTACACCACCAGAAGTGTAATTGCAACTACAGCTGCACTGTATTGTGTACTGTGTACACCACCAGAAAAGTAGTAGCAACTGCACTAGGGGTGCACTGTATTGAGTACTGTGTACACAACCAGAAAAGTAGTAGCAACTGCACTAGGGGTGCACTGTATTGTGTACACCACCAGAAGTGTAATAGCAACTACGGCTGCACTGTATTGTGTACTGTGTATACCACCAGAAAAGTAATAGCAACTGCACTATGGGTGCACTGTATTGTGTACACCATCAGAAGTATAATAGCAACTACGGCTGCACTGTATTGTGTACTGTGTACACAACCAGAAAAGTAGTAGCAACTGCACTAGGGTGTACACCACCAGAAGTGTAATAGCAACTACAGCTGCACTGTATTGAAGAAGTATATTAGAAAAAGTACACCAGGAATGGCCTGCAGTCAGATATAGGCTACACTGGATGCAGTATATATATATATATATATATATATATATATATAGTGGGTCAAAAAAGTATTTAGTCAGCCACCAATTGTGCAAGTTCTCCCACTTCAAAAGATGAGAGAGGCCTGTAATTGTCATCATAGGTATACCTCAACTGTGAGAGACAAAATGTGGAAACAAGTCCAGACAATCACATTGTCTGATTTGGAAAGAATTTATTTGCAAATTATGGTGGAAAATAAGTATTTGGTCAATATCAAAAGTTCATCTCAATACTTTGTTATATATCCTTTGTTGGCAATGACAGAGGTCAAACGTTTTCTGTAAGTCTTCACAAGGTTGGCACACACTGTTGCTGGTATGTTGGCCCATTCCTCCATGCAGATCTCCTCTAGAGCAGTGATGTTTTGGGGCTGTTGCTGAGCAACACAGACTTTCAACTCCCTCCAAAGGTTTTCTATGGGGTTGAGATCTGGACAGTGGCGTATTCAGGGTATGGCAGATATGGCAAGTGCCATGGGCGCAATATGAAGGGGGCGCTCCTGAGTGGCTGGGCAGCAAGGTACTTACAGAGATCTCTTGTTAAAATGGCCCTGGTATTGCTTGCTGTCAGCCTGGGGTGAGATCCTGGCCGGCAGAGACTGCATTAGGTCGTTCACCACTGTTCCCTGGCTCATTGCCCAAACTGGTTGCTAGCCAAGGCCCGCCTCGCATCTAGCAACCAGTGACGTCACGAGGAGGAGAGAGGCAGAGACCAGCATTCACAGCGAGATTTAACTTCCTCCTCCTCGCACCCACTGCTTAGCTCCGCCCACCTCCTCCCTGCATCTTCTCGAGTGCAGAAGAAACATGTCGAGGCACAGACACTGACTGAAGAGCACAAGGGGAGAGAGGCATTAAGGCAGTGATGTCCCCCAGATATTTGCAAAATAGGCTTCTATGCCAGAGAGGGGAAAGGAGCTGAGAGGTGCGCTGTGCTCTCCCTCCTCTCCAGCTTAACAGTCCTGAAACTGCAGCTCTTCTCTCCCAGTGGCTCTGTGTATATAGGAGTGCCCTGCAGCTTCCTCCTTCCTCTCCTGTCATTGACTTTAGAGGCAGCAGAAAGGATTAGGAACCAGCAGCCTCATACTATAGGAAGGCTGCTGGCAAGCCACAGGACAAGAAAGGGTTAACAGCTCCACCTCCTGCTGCTTACTGAGCCAATGGTTGCTGCTGTAACCCGCCCCCTTCGATTGAAAATAACAGAATACTAGAAGCTATATAGGAATATGAAGGTATTGGGACTTTTAAGGTGCAACAACTACACAATATTCAATATAAAAAATATAATTTTATTACAAAAAAATATATGAAAATTCATATGTACAAATATACATGAACCATCAAAATAAACATAATAGAGTTTCCAAAGTGCATACAGACAAAATTCTCTACATGTTTCGCCATTTTGTAGGCTTCCTCAGGAGTTTGTCATGCAAATACTGGAAACAAAGAAAGAAAAATAATAAATACATAATAATATTTACTCAAATTTCAAACTCAAAATTACGAAACAGAATATTATTAAGAAAAAAAGGATAACTGAAAACCATAACCAGCCCAATGGTTGCTCAAAAGTTCATCTCAAAATTAGATCTATTTATTCAAGGTATATGACCTTATTAGTATCAGTTGTAAGTACATTACCTGTAAATTTTGATGGTACAATCTAAAATGAAGAATGACCAGATAGCCAATGAGCTATCCCACACGGGGGCGCCCGTAAGGAGGGGATCATATGGTGTATCATAGAGGGGGAGAAATACTGGCACAAATAACCACCCGGATATTACTAGCACAGGAACAGAGGGCCATCTGGGGGAAATTACAAAGAAAAATCGAATGAGGTCAAATAACAATCTATGTATAAGAATAAAGGCGTCTCCATCTAATTATACGGCACATACCCCATCAGTATTTACCTGTTTATGGCTGTTGATAGTAAAAAATATTAGAATAGGCAAAAAAGGGGCAGTATCTCCAAAGTACCCCAATCAGTGTCCACTCTAAAGGAAAAATAATTAGTGGAAATTACTATAAATATATAATAATCCCCTCTAGTTGGTAATCAAAATTAGAATTTTTTAGCCATATACTTGCTAGCTGATATATACCTGGTTAATCCAATTGGATAAAGTGTGTCCACATTAGGGCATCTCTGCCGAAAAACTTGTTTTACAAAACCGATCAATCAGTTTACTGAAAAAATATATAAAAATATAATATAAAAACCATTTTAGATTAAAGACCAAGTAAACCAGACAACAGGATAAAAACCAATGTTGCCCGTAAAGAGATCTAGTGCCTAAGTAATTTACCTTTGACTGATATCTAAGAACGTCTTCTCCCCAGAATGTTGGTCATGCTACTGATTTGCAAGGCTGCGATCCGGACTATATACCCCCCTCCCCCTTCCCATTGGACGCACAATGGCGCCAAATCAATGGGCGGAGCGGGCACGTCAGTTCCGACATCCGCCCATCGTCAGATCCGACCCGGAAGTGACAATTCCACCACTGAAAAACCGGAGACGTCCGCCGGAAGCGCCACCCCGCTCATCAGGAGAAAACATCCTGACGAGCTGGACGCACCATAAGACGGATCCGGAAGGGGAAAAAACATGCCTAAAGTATAGAAAAGGGCAGACTTCCCTTTAAAATCACGGCAGAAATGGCACATTGGATGTTAGAAAAATGGGGCCAGGATATCCGGTGGGCTTGGTCAGATGGCGCTCAGATTGTCTCCCAAAGGAGAACAAAGACAAACGCCCTGGGCGCCCATATGATCACCAAATCCCCCCCAAAAAAGAAAAGGGAAACGCCACCCTAAAAAATGTGGTAAGCTCCATTGAAATCAATTACATATAATGTAGATTTATCAATAATTAAAGAGAGCCCCTATGGAATATAGAAATGGTACATTCAGTCACCTGTACATAAAGACAAATTTAATAAACAAAAATAAAATAACAAAACAAAATTTTATTTGTTTTAAACAGAGTCTACATATACAGCATAACTATTTTTATCCTACAAAAAGGGTTTGAAACTGATGGACTCATTTAACCCGGGATACATAGTAGCTCTCAAGGTATGTATCCATCTGGTTTCTCGTTGTAGGAGATTTTTGTCCACATCCCCACCTCTTTCATTAAGAGGTATGTATTCTAAAGCAAAGAATTTAATCTTTGACAGATCGAAGGAGTGGAAAAGACCACTATGTCTACTAATAGGAGTCTCCATTTTTTTCTTTTGAATGAGAGATACATGGTCTCTCATTCTGTGAAAGAAAGGCCTCTTCGTTTTACCAACATAAAAGGCCTTACAATCACAGATCATCAAATAAATAACGCCAATTGACTGGCAATTGCTAAAGAAATTTGGTCTATACGTAACTCCATTAGGGAGAACTATTTCAGTAGAATCATATATAAACCTGCAAAATTCACAATGACCACATGGGGCCGAACCCTTTCTACTCTCAACCCTCTTGATTTGGAGATGGCTATGAACTAGTTGATCTTTTAAAGACCTAGATTTTCTATAGGTAATTTGGGGAAATGGCTTAATATATTTGGAGATAATCTCATCTGTTGCTAGCAAAGGCCAGAATTTTTCAATAATTTTTCTTACTTTCTGATGTTCACCAGAGAACCTTGTAATTAATCGTACCGATTGGTCAGTAGTTTGAGATTTCTTAGGATGTATTAGATCTTTCCTATTTTAATTTTTTGCTCGTTTGTAAGCTTTTTTGAGGGTTGAACCCTCTAGCAATTAGTCGAGATTGGAGGGCAGAGGCCTCCGTCTCGAAATCGACTTCCTTACTACAATTTCTTCGAATTCGTAAGTACTGACTGTATGGGATACTTTGTACCAGAGTCCTGGGATGAGAACTTGTGGCATGCAGGATGGTATTGCCTGAAGAGGGCTTTCTATATAATGAAGAGCCCAAGGTGCCATCAGAATTTAAGTAAATAGAAATATCCAGAAAATTTATCACATTCTGGTCACAAATCATCGTAAATTTGAGATTAAAGGAATTTACAGCTAATGAAGACATAAAAGATGTTAATTCCTCTAAGGAGCCAGTCCACACAACAAAAATGTCATCGATAAAGCGTCGCCATATCAAGACTTTATCAAAAAACATTTCAAAGCCTTATTATAGACTTACCTATATGTAAAAGGCAGTAAAGGAAGTTTACTTCCACTTTAAGTGATGGTGGAGCCCTCCCTCTTTATACCATATATTGTTTATGTGGTGTCCTGTAAACCAAATATCCAACTTTATATCTTTCAAACAAATAACAATATCAAAATATAAAATTGTTGCAATATATAAGTGATGGTAACACCCCCTCAAGAAATAAAATAACTCCACTTACAATAGGGGGTGTCACCATCACTAATATACTACAATTTTATAAAATTTGACCTGTAGTTTAATTAGCTTTTTTTTGTTAAGGTTATCTGAAAAATGGGTTTCAAATGTTTTGACAGGGGCGCAGTTTCAGTGCTTGCCATAGGCGCCATGTTCACTAGATACGCCTCTGGATCTGGAGACTGGCTAGGCCACTCCAGGACCTTGAAATGCTTCTTACGAAGCCACTCCTTCGTTGCACGGGCGGTGTGTTTGGGATCATTGTCATGCTGAAGGACCCAGCCACGTTTCATCTTCAATGCCCTTGCTGATGGGAGGAGGTTTGCACTCAAAATCTCACGATACATGGCTCCATTCATTCTTTCATGTACACGGATCAGTCATCCTGTTCCCTTTGCAGAAAAACAGCCCCAAAGCATGATGTTGCCACCCCCATGCTTCACAGTAGGTATGGTGTTCTTTGGTTGCAACTCAGCATTCTCTCTCCTCCAAACACGACGAGTTGTGTTTCTACCAAACAGTTCTACATCGGTTTCATCTGACCATATGACATTCTCCCAATCCTCTTCTGGATCATCCAAATGCTCTCTAGCAAACCTCAGATGGGCCCGGACATGTACTGGCTTAAGCAGGGGGACACGTCTGGCACGGCAGGATCTGAGTCCCTGGCGGCGTAGTGTGTTACTGATGGTAGCCTTTGTTACATTGGTCCCAGCTCTCTGCGGGTCATTCACTAGGTCCCCCCCGTGTGGTTCTGGGATTTTTGCTCACCATTCTTGTGATCATTTTGACCCCACGGGGTGAGATCTTGCGTGGAGCCTCAGATCAAGGGAGATTATCAGTGGTCTTGTATGTCTTCCATTATCTAATTATTGCTCCCACAGTTGATTTCTTAACACCAAGCTGCTTGCCTATTGCAGATTCAGTCTTCCCAGCCTGGTACAGGTCTACAATTTTGTTTCTGGTGTCCTTCGACAGCTCTTTGGTCTTCACCATAGTGGAGTTTGGAGTGTGACTGTTTGAGGTTGTGGACAGGTGTCTTTTATACTGATAACAAGTTCAAACAGGTGCCATTAATACAGGTAATGAGTGGAGGACAGGAGGAGCCTCTTAAAGAAGAAGATACAGGTCTGTGAGAGGCAGAAATCTTGCTTGTTTGTAGGGGACCAAATACTTATTTTCCACCATAATTTGCAAATAAATTCTTTCCAAATCAGACAATGTGATTGTCTGGATTTGTTTCCACATTTTGTCTCTCATAGTTGAGGTATACCTATGATGACAATTACAGGCCTCTCTCATCTTTTTAAATGGGAGAACCTGCACAATTGGTGGCTGACTAAATACTTTTTTGCACTGTATATTGTGACAGCAGGAAGGTAAAGTCACCTGGTTGCATCCAGGGGGGTAGATATATTTCTCCCAGATTCAGGCTTTATGCTGACTTGTACAACTAGGGTGGAGAGTTGTATAAGCCCATCTGAGGCTAGTAGGCTCATGGATGACTCATACCTCTAGGGAGAGGGCTGGGCGTCGTGCAGGCAGGGAGTTGATGAGACCAGCTGAAGCCTGTCAGTTCGTTTAAGGCCTCTATAAAAACTCCCAGATTCATTAGGTGTTAGCTCATGCCTGGAACAAGACCTGTGTGGACTGTCTAGGGAGAGTGAACCCCTGTGCGGTGAGGCAAAGCCTGTGTGGCTATTTGTTTGGACTTTTACTAAACCAGGGACTTAGGGACTAGGACAGCACCAGGCTGATCCCAGTTGTTAGTTTAGGAAACCTGCATGTTTAGTCAGAGGTCAAACTGACCAGGATTTATTTTGTTTATGTTTCTTTTTGGCTTTGCTGTGTTTTTGTCACTGTACATAGAGAAATAAACCGCACCTTTTGATTTTGAAAACCACAACCTCCGTCTGCTGGCCCTGTTTTTGTGTGGGGAGCCCAACCAGGGGGTCACACACACCCGCTACCGAGTTAACCCCCTCACAGTTGGTGGAGAACCAGTGGCAGTTTTTTTTAAGCCAGCATGGAGGAGATACTGAAACAGCTGGCTCTAGCAAATGCCAATCAACAGCAGACAAATGCAGGTTTGCAAAGGAGCCTTGCAGCCCAGCAGCAAGCTCATCAACAAGCCCAGCAGCAATCTGAGGCCCGCTTCATAGACCTGTTACAGAAGCAAGAGCAGAGACTACAACAAATGGAAGCAGTAATGCAGCAACGTCCGCAGACCAGTGAGGAAAGCCGTCCCACTAATACCGCGTCCTTTGGGGTGAGTCGTTTATTGACAAAAATGACTGGAGAGGATGATCCAGAGGTATTTTTGACCACATTTGAAAGGACTGCTGAAAGAGAAAAGTGGCCTGAGGAGCAGTGGGCTGGACTGGTGGCTCCTCTGTTAACTGGTGAATCGCAGAAGGCTTACTATGACCTAGAGCCTGACCAAGCAAAAGACTATGTGATGCTAAAAGCTGAAATATTGGCAAGGCTGGGTGTCACCCTGGCTGTCCGGGCTCAGCGTGTGCATAACTGGACTTTCCAGCTTGGAAAACCCCCCAGGTCTCAAATGTATGATCTCATTCACCTGAGCAGGAAGTGGCTACAGCCAGAGACTTTGTCCGCACCAGAGATTGTGGAACGTGTTGTAATGGATCGGTTTTTGAGAGCTCTTCCTACTGCCATCCAAAAGTGGGTAAGCCATGGAGACCCAGAGACGGCCAGTGGTCTTGTGGATCGTGTAGAGAAATACTTGGCTACAGAGAACCTGACGGCCTCTTCCAGAGACTCTCGGACTTTCCACCCTAAGACCAGACCATCCCCAGGGGCGGATAAGAGGATTCCAAGGGGTGAGGGTGGAGAGAGTGAGAGGGTGGGAGCTCTACCCAAAGTTTGGCGAGAACAGCCTGGGAAGTCAGGGGCTCAAGAGGCAGCCAAAAGGATTGTTTGCTACCGCTGCCGGCAAGCGGGACATATTGCAGCAAATTGCCCGGTTGTGGAGGAACCCATGCAATGTGACTTTCTGACGGACAGACGTCAGTCGCTGTGTGCGACAGTCGCATGCACTGCCATTCGGGGAACTGAGAAACATTTATGCAAAATGTGTATTAATGGTAGAAATGTTGTGGTATTACTGGATTCAGGTAGCCTTGTGACCCTGATAAAGGCTGAATTAGTTAAAACAGAGGTCTCTGGGAATAGCAAGGTAGCTGTTATTTGTGTGCATGGGGACACCCGAGAGTATCCAGTGACTACAGTGTGTTTCGAGACCCCCAAAGGTACCCTCTCTCATCCAGTGGGGTTAGTATCTCAATTACCGCATGATGCCATTGTGGGAAGAGATTTTCCGAAGTTCTGGGAACTGTGGGATGATCCTGAGCCCCCCACTGGTGCCCCTATGTACCAGGAATGTGATAGCCAGAACTCCTCTGAGAGTGGTGAGGACTCTCCAGAATTTCCCTTGTCAGTATTGGCAGGGGAGACTCAAGAAACTGGAGAGGAGCCCACCTCCTCAGACGAAAACCTACCGTCTGTGGAGTTTTCTGATCTGGAGGTTCACAGGGAAAATTTTGCCACAGAACAGTTAAAAGACCCCGCCCTAATAAAGGCACGGGAAAACGTAGTGGAAATAGATGGCGAGTTAGTGAACCCAGATAATACCTGCACTTACCCATACTTCAGCGTAGAGAAGGACCTACTGTATCGGGTGGCAAAAAGGGCAGAAGAAACCGTTGAGCAGCTTGTGGTGCCCAAACCTTACAGGAAGTTGGTGTTGGAGTTGGCCCATGGGCACATTCTTGGAGGTCATCTGGGGACAGAGAAAACCCGAGAGAGGGTATTACAGAGATTCTATTGGCCTGGGGTGATGAAGGACATAGAAAATTATTGTTCCTCCTGCCCTGTGTGTCAGAGGTCGGCCCCGATGCCACATTTCCGTAGCCCGCTGGTCCCTCTACCCATCATTGAGGTCCCGTTTGAGAGAATCGCAATGGATTTGGTAGGTCCTATAATCAAGTCCGCTAGGGGGCACCAGTACATATTGGTTATAATGGACTATGCCACCCGTTATCCAGAAGCGATCCCTCTCAGAAATACCTCGGCCAAAACCATAGCCAAAGAGCTATCTCTTGTTTTTAGCCGGGTGGGTATTTGTAAAGAACTGCTTACGGACCAAGGTACACCCTTTATGTCCCGGGTTATGAAAGAGCTGTGTAAATTGTTCAAAGTGACGCAATTGCGTACATCTGTGTATCACCCCCAAACCGATGGGCTGGTTGAAAGATTCAACAAAACCCTAAAACAAATGTTGAAGAAAGTGGTGGATAGAGATGGAAAGGATTGGGACTGTCTACTTCCTTATTTGATGTTTGCTATTAGGGAGGTGCCCCAATCCTCTACGGGATTCTCCCCCTTTGAGTTACTGTATGGGAGACACCCAAGAGGGCTGTTGGATATTGCCAAGGAAACTTGGGAAAGTGAGAGTTCTCCCCACAGGAGTGTGATTGAGCATGTCGCCCTGATGCAAGATCGAATTGCACAGGTAATGCCCATCGTGAAGGAACATTTGGCCCAAGCGCAGTTGGCACAGCAGAGAGTGTACAACCGTGGAGCAAAGACCCGTACCTTTTCCCCGGGGGATAGGATATTGGTACTTGTCCCTACGGTTGAAAGTAAATTCCTTGCCAAATGGCAAGGCCCCTACGAGATAATGGAAAAAGTGAGCGAAGTGAATTACAAGGTCAGACAACCAGGAAGGCGAAAGCCCGAACAGATATATCACGTTAATCTGTTGAAAGCCTGGAGGGATAGAGAGTCCCTAGTCGCAGAAACTTGGTCACCAGCTCAAACTGGTTGCGTGATTCCGGAGGTTGGAATAGCAGCCACCTTGTCACAACCCCAACAACAGGAGGTTAAGGAGTTTGTGCTTCGCAACAAGGAGGTGTTCTCTGAGCTGCCGGGACAAACATCTGGGGTAGAGCATGATATTATTACCCCGCCCGGTGAAAGGGTGAAGTTAAAACCCTATCGGATCCCAGAGGCCCGACGGGAGGCAATACGGGAGGAAGTACAGAAAATGCTGAACTTAGGGGTGATAGAGGAGTCCCAAAGTGATTGGTCTAGTCCCATTGTGTTGGTGCCTAAACCGGATGGGAGCTGGCGATTTTGTAACGATTTTCGTCAGTTGAACAAAGTTACAAAATTTGACACCTACCCCATGCCACGTATAGATGAGTTGATCGACCGGCTGGGAACAGCCCGATACATGACGACTCTTGACCTCACAAAAGGGTATTGGCAAATTCCCCTGGCCAAGTCGGCCAAAGAGAAAACCGCATTTGTAACCCCAGACGGGGCGTTCCAATATAAGAGAATGCCGTTCGGGTTACAGAATGCGCCGGCCACATTCCAGCGGAAAATGGACCAGATACTGAGGCCCCATCGGAAGTATGCTGCGGCTTACCTGGATGACGTAATTGTCCATAGCACAGATTGGGCCTCACATCTGCCAAAAGTGCAAGCAGTCCTAGACTCTATCCGGGAAGCGGGGTTTACGGCTAACCCCAAGAAGTGTACCATTGGGCAGGAGGAGGCCAAATATCTTGGGTACACCATTGGCAGGGGAGTGATAAAACCCCAACTCAACAAAGTCGAGGCCATCCAGAGTTGGCCACGTCCCAACAGCAAGAAGCAGGTACGGGCCTTTTTGGGAATCGCGGGTTATTATCGGCGCTTCATTCCCCACTTTGCTTCTAAGGCTGTGCCCCTAACCAACCTGACGAAAGGGAAAGGGTCGGTCATGATTAAATGGACCCCCGAGGCTGAGGCAGCATTCCAATTCTTGAAACAAGCCTTATGTAGCCAGCCAGTGTTGTACTCACCCGACTTCTCTAAAGACTTTGTCGTACAAAGTGATGCGTCAGATGTGGGGTTAGGAGCAGTATTGTCCCAGGTCTGGAACGGGGAAGAGCACCCAGTCATTTACCTCAGCAGGAAGTTGAAGTCCCATGAGGTAAATTACGCCACGGTTGAAAAGGAGTGTTTAGCGGTGAAGTGGGCTCTAGATTCCCTTCGGTACTATCTGCTAGGTAGGCACTTTGACATGGTTACGGATCACGCTCCGTTAAAGTGGATGGCTCAAAACAAGGAGACAAATAGAAGAGTGAATAGGTGGTTCCTGGCCCTACAGGAATTCAACTTCACAGTAAAGCATCGCCCTGGCGTTCAAATGGGGAATGTGGATGCTTTGTCTCGAGTACATGAATGCCTGATTGCTGGTGTTCCAACCCCAAGGTTAAAACAAGAGGGGGGGGGTATGTGACAGCAGGAAGGTAAAGTCACCTGGTTGCATCCAGGGGGGTAGATATATTTCTCCCAGATTCAGGCTTTATGCTGACTTGTACAACTAGGGTGGAGAGTTGTATAAGCCCAGCTGAGGCTAGTAGGCTCATGGATGACTCATACCTCTAGGGAGAGGGCTGGGCGTCGTGCAGGCAGGGAGTTGATGAGACCAGCTGAAGCCTGTCAGTTCGTTTAAGGCCTCTATAAAAACTCCCAGATTCATTAGGTGTTAGCTCATGCCTGGAACAAGACCTGTGTGGACTGTCTAGGGAGAGTGAACCCCTGTGCGGTGAGGCAAAGCCTGTGTGGCTATTTGTTTGGACTTTTACTAAACCAGGGACTTAGGGACTAGGACAGCACCAGGCTGATCCCAGTTGTTAGTTTAGGAAACCTGCATGTTTAGTCAGAGGTCAAACTGACCAGGATTTATTTTGTTTATGTTTCTTTTTGGCTTTGCTGTGTTTTTGTCACTGTACATAGAGAAATAAACCGCACCTTTTGATTTTGAAAACCACAACCTCCGTCTGCTGGCCCTGTTTTTGTGTGGGGAGCCCAACCAGGGGGTCACACACACCCGCTACCGAGTTAACCCCCTCACAATATATATATATATATATACAAGACTGGCTGTATATATATATATAGGAAGGCCAGTATGCTGGCCTGAAATTATGGGAGGAGTTTGAGGGGTACTTAAGCAGACCATCCACCACGGTCAGTGTTGGCTCTAGTGCGCGGTACTACATGTCACTGGGCTGACTCTTCCCCACTCACCTCATATTCGTGAGTCGGCGCATGCAATCGCAGGTACATTTCGGCTTCTTCGTTCGGGGTCTTCAACGGCGGTTCCCGCTCACGGTCGCAGGTAGTATCCAAACTTTTCATATCACACAATCTTGCGGTTTGTTATGCTTTCATCCTGCACCCCTTGCATAAAAAGCCTGCCCCTGAGTTGTTGTCGCTCGTATTCAGGCATCATTCAGCACAGGCGTAGTACATTTATAAGTTCCTTCTGCCAAACATACGATTCATTCATACATCCAAGTCTCCGAGCCGCTGTCGGTCGTTGCCCGATAACACCCGCCATAGGCTTCACTGGTTATAAAAGTCACTGTCCATGGGGTTCAAGTCTCATTTATTTGGAGATGAGAATGTATTGTTTGTATGGGTTTCTGTGGCTGAGCAAGGTGATGATAATTAGACCCACCTGGTGCCTTCTCTGCACTGGATTAGCCTGGGGGTATGGGTGGTTGATAGGTGTTAGCTTTCAGAGCAAGGGGTGGCATACACCATACAACCAATTTGTATCAGATTAACTAATACTCCTCACTACCAATTCGTATCGGCTTCATTTCATACATTTTACAACCGATTTGTATCAGACACATTGCATAGGCCAAAGGCTTAACGGCTCCTCACACGCCACACCTTCTACAAACCCCATCGCACCTACTGACGCCCTACACCTCCTACGATACTCTCCCTTTACCCAACTGATGCCCCACACCCAGGCCCGGACTGGGACAAAAAATAGGCCCGGGCATTTTAGACTGAGCAGCCCGGGGGGGGGGGGGGGGGCGTGGTGCTTTGCGGCGGCGGTTAATAATGGGATGTGGGGTTCCAGCACCTTGTACCTCTGGACCCCTTTACATTACACAGCACCCTGCACCTCTGGGCCCCTTTACATTACACAGCACTCTGGACCCCTTTACATTACACAGCACCTTGCACCTCTGGACCCCTTTACATTACACAGCACCTTGCACCACTGGACCCTTTTACATTACACAGCACCCTGCACCTCTGGACCCCTTTACATTACACAGCACCCTGCACCTCTGGACCCCTTTACATTACACAGCACCCTACACCCCTTTACATTACACAGCACCCTGCACCTCTGGACCCTTTTACATTACACAGCACCCTGCACCTCTGGACCCCTTTACATTACATAGCACCGCACCTCTGGACCCCTTTACATTACACAGCCCCCCACAGTTTGTTACACAGACACCCCCTAACAGTTCTGGACCCCCTGCATGTTACACAGACCCCCTACAATACAGAACCCCCTACAATACAGAAACCCCCCTACATTACAGAACCCACCTACATTTCAAACCCACCTACATTTCAAACCCCCCTACAATACAGAACCCCCCTACAATACAGAACCCCCCTACATTTCAGACCCCCCTACATTTCAGACCCCCCTACAATACAGAACCCCCCTACATTACAGAACCCCCCCTATGTAGTGACATGTGCAGCAGTAACTTACAGCATGCCTGGAGATGAAGACACTCTGGCTGCTGTGTCCTCCTTTCTTTCTCCTTCAGCTGAGTGAACGAGTCTGTGGGAGGAGTGGAGGGGGCAGCCACACCCCCAGCTCCGCCCACCAACCCCGGCTGCCTCCAGAGACATTGGAGATGATGGGGAGCAGGGGAGGGCTGGCAGCCTTAGGCCTGGGGGGCAAGTCCAGTCAAGTGGCACTTTGAAACACCGAATAAGCTCACCATCCCCAGTGCCCATCAGCGCAGCCTCACCAGTGCCAATCAGCGTAGCCTCACTAGTGCCCATCAGCACAGTCTGTTCAGTGCATGGGGATTAGAGAGGAGAGTAGCCGGATTACACAGAGCGGAGATCTCCCACTTGCCCAGCGTGGCCATGATGGAAGTCATCAGTGTGCTGTCTATCATAAGAGCCAGTCCAGGAGGCGGGACTTTGTATGACAGTGGCCGCCAGGTAAGTGGGAGATCCCTGCTCTGTGAAATCTGGTGGTGCTCCCCCTCCGAGGCAGCCCAATGGGCACAGACACTGGGCGCCCTCTAACTGCCCCATCTCGCAGTGCACCTGCTCCCAATTGGCCATACTTGGTCCAGGGACAGTGTCCTCAGTCCGGGGATGTCTGGTCACCCTAGGCTAGTGGCCAGCAGGACCCACAGGTCAGTGGTCAGCAGGACCCACAGGTCAATGGCCAGCAGGACCCCCAGGTCAGTGGCCAGCAGGACCCCCAGGTCCGTGGCCAGCTCCCAGCAGGACCCACACATGTGGGTCTTGCTGGGATCTGCCTGTGCACCTGGGGGTCCTGCTGGCTGCGGAACTGTGGGTCCTGCTGGCTATGGCCTGTGGGTCCTGCTGGCCATGGCCAGCTCCCAGCAGGACCCACAGTGTTGAGGGCGATTTTTAAGTTACTGGGTGGGCACTTGCCTGGGGCAGGGTAAATAGGGTGTATGGGGGGGTAGATGGGATGTGGGGTTCAGCTGTGGGTGTCAGGGTCTCTCACCTCAGTGATGGCAGCTGCCCTTACCAGTACCAGCTCAGCAGGTCCTTGCATGGCCTCCTCCGATCCTGGGGGTGTGAAGTGATGCTCCTGTCCTGGGGTCAAGTAAACTTGCAGCCCAAGCCAGTCATGTGGGTCCCAACTCCCTTGCTGCCCAGGGGTAGACTGACAACACCCAGAGCCCCCAGACCAAATAAAGCAAGGGCCCCCTGTCAGGCCCTGCCCATGACCCATTTCTGGCCCTATCATGACCCACCCCTGGCCCCGCTCCTTCAATTTGTACAAAGTACTACCTTTTAAAAAAAAAAACACTGTTTAACAACAGAGTCTAATGGGACCTGGAGGGGGGTCTTTTTCTAACAGTGCCCCATGGACAGTCTGTTAGAAAGTGTCCCCTCCAGGCCCCATTAGGGACTAGAACAGAGTCTAATGGGACCCCCTCTTTTGTGCCATGACTCTAACCCCTGCCCCAACCTCTCACAAAGTAGAAATAAAATTGTAGCACTACTCTTACCTTAACTATGGGTGCTGTAGCTGTGGCTGGCTCCCGCATCCCCTGAGACTGGTTCCTGTGGGTGGCTAGCTGGCACCTGTTGGTGGCTGGCCGGCACCCTGCTGTGGCTGGCTGGATCCCTGGTGTGGGTGGGTAACCGTGGGTGGCTGGCTGGCATCCTGCTGTGGATAGTCACCGTGGCTGGTTTGCTTCTGTGGGTGGCTGGCTGGCTCCCTGCTGTGGGTGGGTCACCGTGGCTGGCTGGCTCCTGTGGGTGGTTGGCTGGTTTGCTGGTGTGGGTGGGTCACCGTGGATGGCTGGCTGGCACCCTGGCCCTGCTGTGGATGAGTCACCATGGGTGGCTGGCACCCTGGCCCTGCTCTGGGTGGGTCACTGTGGGTGGCTGGCTTCTGTGGGTGGCTGCCTGGCACCCTGCTGTTGGTGGCTGGCCTGGCTCTCTGCCGTGGGTCAGTGGGTGGGTCGGTGGCTGGCTGGCTGGCACGGTGCAGCATGCTGTGGGTGACTGGCCTGGCTTCCTGCTGTGGGTGGCTTGCACTGTGCAACCTGCTGTGGGTGACTGGCCTGGCTCCCTGCTGTGGGTGGCTGGTTGGCACAGTGCACTCTGCTGCTGGTGGCTGGCCTGGCTCCCTGCTGTGGGTCAGTGGCTGGCTTGCACGGTGCACCCTGCTGTGGGTCAGTGGCTGGCTTGCACGGTGCACCCTGCTGTGGGTCAGTGGCTGGCTTGCACGGTGCACCCTGCTGTGGGTCAGTGGCTGGCTTGCACGGTGCACCCTGCTGTGGGTGGGTGCTGGCCTGGCTCCCTGCTGTGGGTCAGTGGCTGGCTTGCATGGTGCACCCTGCTGTAGGTCAGTGGCTGGCTTGCACGGTGCACCCTGCTGTGGGTGGGTGGGTGCTGGCCTGGCTCCCTGCTGTGGGTCAGTGGATGGGTGGCTGGCTGGCTGGCACAGTGCACCCTGCTGCAGGTGGCTGGCCTGGCTCTCTGCTGTGGCTGACAGAGAGGGGGTGGGCTGACAGAGGGGGGAGTGAGCTGACAGAGGGGGGGTGGACTGACAGGGGGGAGCTGATAGAGGAGGGGTGGGCTGAGAGTGGGGGTGGGCTGACAGAGCAGGGCTGACGGGGGTGGGCTGAGATGGGGGGGTGGACTGACAGAGGGGGGGCTGACAGAGGGGGGGTGGGCTGAGAGAGGGGAGCTGATAGAGGAGGGGTGGGCTGACAGAGCAGGGCTGTTGGGGTGGGCTGAGATAGGGGGTGGGCTGACAGAGAGGAGGTGGGCTGACAAAGGGGGGGTGGGCTGACAGAGAGGAGGTGGGTTAACAGTGAGGAGGCTAGGGGAGGGGCGCTGACAGAGAGGGGGGTAGATGAGACTTAGAGACCTCAGAAACATGCAGAGAGGCAGGACTCCAGCAAGTGGTCACGACCAGCCCCACTTGGCCGCATCCACACGTGACCAGCTCCGCCGATCCATTTGCAGGGCGCGCGCAACACAAACGCCCTGTGATTGGCCGAACAGGGTCATGTGCGGCCGCACGCTGTGGAATTCTGGGACTTGTAGTCATGATGCGAGGCTCGCATCATGACTTATGATGCGAGTCTCGCATCATGACTACAAGTCCCAGCATTTGCCCGGTATGCCCTATGGCCAGTCCGGGCCTGCCTACACCTCTTACTACACACACCATACACCGAACAGTCCGGTCCGAATCTAGTCGCAAAATATCGGCACTACAGTTCGGACCCTCGGCAATCACAAGCCCCCTCACCTTCGAAACACCAGACAGCCGATCCGAGTCCAGTCGCATCTCCGGCGCCGTGATTCGGATCCCGGCGCATCAATAACCCCATCCTCACAACACAACCACACCGATCCGCGGCAAACACAACCGATCCGAGCACAGTCGCATCACCGGCTTAATCGGCTCGGATCTCTAGCATCAAACTTCCCTAACCGATCCGAATCCAGTCGTAGCATCGGCTCTAAGATTCGGATCCTCTGCAAACCCAACCGATCCGAGTCCAGTCGCACCACCGGCTCAAACGACTCGGATCTCCAGCAACAACCTCACTAACCGATCCAAAACACAGTCGTAGCATCGGCTCAACATTTGGATCCCTGGCTAACACTGTCCATCCAAGTCCAGTCGCACCACCGGCTCAAACGACTCGGATCTCTAGCAAACAAACCTCTAACCGATTCCAAACTAGCATCGGCTCAAATGATTCAGATCGTCGGCAATACAAAGTGCCAGGTCGTTACCAGTCGCATCAGCGTTAAGATTACGTACGAACCATTCCCCAAACCTCACTCTGTGCAAAAAAAAAAAAAATTAATTAATTAATTAAAAAACAAAAACAAAAAATTTAATAATAAAAAAAATAAATAAAAAAAAATATTAATAAAAAAAAAAAAAAATTTTTTTTTTCCTCTTCTTTAACCACTTCAATACCATGCACTTATGCACCTTCCCGCCCAGACCAATTTTCAGCTTTCAGTACTCTCACACTTTGAATGACAATTACTTAGTCATGCTACACTGTATCCAAACAAAATTTTTATCATTTTCTTCTCACAAATAGAGCTTTCTTTTGGTGGTATTTAATCGCCACTGGGTTTTTTATTTTTTGCGATATAAGCAAAAAAACAGCAATTTTAAAAAAAAAAAAACACTTTTTTTTAGTTTCTATTGTAAAATTTTGCAAATAAGTAATTTTTCTTCATAAATTTGTGCCAAAATGTATACTGCTACATATCTTTGGTAAAATGAACCCAAATTAGTGTATATTATTTGGTCTTTGTGAAAGTTATAGAGTCTACAAACTATGGTGGCAATCACTGAAAATTTATCACATCTGATCACGCCTGATGTACTGAAGGGACATCTCATTTCTTGAGACACTAACAAGCGAGGAAAGTACAAATACCCCAAAATTACCCCTTTTTGGAAAGTAGACAGTCCAAGGTATTTACTAAGAGGCGTGGTGAGTTTTTTGAAGTTGTATTTTTTTCCCACAATTCTTGGGAAAATTTAATTTTTTTTTTTTTTTTTTTACATAAACTGGTCATATTAACAGTTTTTTTCTCTCACACAGCATATGCATAATTTCAACTACACCCCAAAATACATTCTGCTACTCCTCCTGAGTGTAGCGATAACACACGTGTGAGACTTTTACACAGCCTGGCCACATACAGAGGCCCAACATTGAAGTAGCACTTTCAGGCGTTCTACAAGCATAAATCGCACATATCCTTTCTCAACCACCTATTACACTTTTGAAGGCCCTGGAGCACCAGGACAATGGAATTTTCCACAAAATGACCCCATTTTGGAAAGCACACACCCCAACGTATAATCTATGAAGCATTATGAGTCTTTTGAACGGTTCATTTTTTTCCAGAAGGTTTTGGAAAATGTGGAGAAAAAATGAAAATGCATTTTTTTTACACAAAGTTGTCCATTTATAAGATATTTCTAATGCATAGCATATACATAGCAAAAATGACACCCCAAAATGCATTCTGCTACTCCTCCTGAGTATAGCGATACCACATGTGTGAGACTTTTACACAGCCTGGCCATATACAGAGGCCCAACATTGAAGTAGCACTTTCAGGCGTTCTACAAGCATAAATCGCACATATCCTTTCTCAACCACCTATTACAATTTTGAAGGCCCTGGAGCACCAGGACAATAGAATTTTCCACAAAATGACCCCATTTTGGAAAGCACACACCCCAACGTATAATCTATGAAGCATTATGAGTCTTTTGAACGGTTCATTTTTTTCCAGAAGGTTTTGGAAAATGTGGAGAAAAAATGAAAATGCATTTTTTTTACACAAAGTTGTCCATTTATAAGATATTTCTAACGCATAGCATATACATAGCAAAAATAACACCCCAAAATGCATTCTTCTACTCCTCCTGAGTATAGCGATACCACATGTGTAAGACTTTTACACAGCCTGGCCATATACAGAGGCCCAACATTGAAGTAGCACTTTCAGGCGTTCTACAAGCATAAATCGCACATATCCTTTCTCAACCACCTATTACAATTTTGAAGGCCCTGGAGCACCAGGACAATAGAATTTTCCACAAAATGACCCCATTTTGGAAAGCACACACCCCAACGTATAATCTATGAAGCATTATGAGTCTTTTGAATGGTTCATTTTTTTCCAGAAGGTTTTGGAAAATGTGGAGAAAAAATGAAAATGCATTTTTTTTACACAAAGTTGTCCATTTATAAGATATTTCTAACGCATAGCATATTCATAGCAAAAATAACACCCCAAAATGCATTCTGCTACTCCTCCTGAGTATAGCGATACCACATGTGTGAGACTTTTACACAGCCTGGCCATATACAGAGGCCCAACATTGAAGTAGCACTTTCAGGCGTTCTACAAGCATAAATCGCACATATCCTTTCTCAACCACCTATTACAATTTTGAAGGCCCTGGAGCACCAGGACAATAGAATTTTCCACAAAATGACCCCATTTTGGAAAGCACATACCCCAACGTATAATCTATGAAGCATTATGAGTCTTTTGAACGGTTCATTTTTTTCCAGAAGGTTTTGGAAAATGTGGAGAAAAAATGAAAATGCATTTTTTTTAAACAAAGTTGTCAATTTATAAGATATTTCTAACACATAATATGTATATAGCAAAAATTACACCCCAAAATGCATTCTGCTACTCCTCCTGAGTATGGCGATACCACATGTTTGAGACTTTTACACAGCCTGGCCACATACAGAGGCCCAACATCCAAATAGCACCTCCAGGCATTCTAGCAGCATTAATTGCACATATCATTTTCTGACTACCGATCACATTTTTGAAGGCCCTTCATATATCTAACACATAGCAGGTACATACCAAATAACAAAAGATTACCTGTGGTTTTAGAAGTGCAGTGGTCCACAGAGGAGAGCATCGGTCCAGGCAGCAGGCAGGGATGAGGTCAGCGACAGCAAAAGCAATCATCCAGGCAGCAGGCAGGAATACTGTCCATAGTTCGCACAGGCAGAGATACTGTCAGCACAGCCAGAGCACAGCCAAAGCACAGGTCCAGGTAGCAGGCAGAGGTGTCCCGGCAGAAATGCTGTCCAAAGTCAGTAGAGGCAGCAGGCAGATATATGGTCAACACAGCCAAAGTATTGGTCCAAGCAGCAGGAAGAAACATGGTCCATAATGTCATGGGTCATTACAGGCAGTAATATGGTCAGCACAGCCAAATTATTGGTCCAGGCAGCAGGAAGGACCATCAAGCTTAGGGCCAGGGGGACAGGGGTAGAGGCTTCTCCCACCCAAATCGCTTTGAAGCCTCCGGGCAACCAGACCCTGTTCTTGGAGCACAGAAAACGAAAAACTGGTTTCCTCTACTCAGAACGCTATTCTGAAGCCCCTCACATATGTGAGACCCCTGTGTACTAAAAGTAGATGGCCAAAAGATCAGTCCAAGTGGCAGGCAAAAACATGGTCGATTAACAGGCCAAGGTCGGTACACGTGGAAGTCAGAAACGTGGTTTAAATCGGCAGGCAGAGGCATCGTCGGTAAACAGGCTGAGGTTGGTGCACGTGGAGGTCAGAAACGTGGTTTAAATCGGCAAGCAAAGACATCGTCGGTAAACAGGCCAGGGTCAGTTAATTAACATGGAAGGTAGTTAGTAACATGGTAGCAGGCAAATAGGGAAATGGCAGTCTGTTAATAATAAGGGGAACTAATGGATGTATGATAATTTTTGAAGCAATTTCCGATGCACAGGCCAGGTTGGGAGGGACAATCGGGACAATAATAGCTGGTGTCTCTTCTTACTCCTCCTCTGCTGCATACACGGCATTTCTTTTGGCGTCTTCTTCCAGATTCTGTGGGGGGGATGCTAAAGGGATAGTGTCGCTCGTGAAGCCGACTCACACTATCAGAGCGAATGCTTCCTGGGGCGGGATCTTGTTGGTAAATGAGGGCATCGATGATATCTTCGATATATTGGAGGTAGTGGAGTCGGTGATTTTGAGTTGCTTTTTGGTAGCAGACAAACAAATTAAAAAGGGCCATGTGAAACAGGTGAAACGCAACTTTTTTGTGCCAATAATGGGACTTTCTGGTTGATAAGTAGGGCTGTAGCATCTGGGCGTTTAAATCCACCCCCCCCCCATGTACAAATTGTAGTCGTGGACACATTCAGGCTTTACAATGGAGCCGCGTCTTCTTGGGATCTCCCCCATGGTGTCATTGTGGATCGTAGAGAGGATGTGGACATCTTTCTTGTCCCTCCACTTCATGGCCAACACCTCCTCGTTCCTCATGGATGCCGATTCTCCAGGTCGCAATTTTTTTGTCAATAAATTTTGTGGGAATCCCTTCCGTTTTTTTTTTAAGGTACCGCAGGCCGGGGTTTGTTTACTGTAAAGGTGGCGAAAAAGGGGCAGGCTGGTATAATAATTATCAACATATAAATGGTAACCTTTTCCGAACAGGGGGTATGCCAACTCCCAGACAATTTTCCCACTGGTTCCAATATATGTGGGGCAATCACGGGGCTGGAGCTGGGAGTCTTTGCCTTCATAGATCCTGAATTTGTAGACGTATCCAGTGGCTCGATCACATAATTTATTTAATTTTAACCCATACCTGGCTCTCTTGCTTGGTATGTACTGCTTGAACTGCAGTCGGCCGGTGAAATGTACGAGGGACTCGTCCACACAAATTTTTTGGTCTGGGATGAAAACTTCTTCAAATCGCTGGGAAAAGGCATTGATTAGGGGGCGTATCTTGTACAATTTGTCGTAGTTGGGATGATCTCGGGGAGGGCACTGTGAATTGTCATTGAAGTGGAGAAAGCGCATAATCATGTCGTATCTTTTCCTGGACATGACAGCGGAATATATGGGCATGTGTTGGATGGGGCGTTTGGACCAATATGAATGGACTTCGTTCTTTTTTGTAAGCCCCATATTGAATATAAGGCCCAAAAATAATTTAAATTCCTCCAATGTTAGACGCCGCCACTGGAACATGCGGGCGTAGGAAGAATTGGGGTTGGCAGCAATAAATTGGGATGCATACAGATTCGTTTGATCCACTATATTCTGCAGCAAATCTTGTGGGAAAAATAAACAAAAATAATCAAATTTAGAAAAATTTGTAGTGTCGGGCTGCACACCTGGCTGTGCGATGAAAGGGGGGATGATAGTGGATCCTGAGTTGGCAGGCAACCATAAGGGGTTTGCCAGGGCATCGGGAAGGTAGGATTGGGGCTGGATTCTTCGGGTTGGGCGTGCATTTCCATTGCTTGTACTGGGCTCCTCTTCCTGGGGTATGGCGCTGCTGGTGGTGGGCAGTTCTCCTGATCTTGGTGCTGATCTTGGTGCCGATCGCATTCTTTTGGGAGGGACGGTTTCCTCCGGGGACTCGGACTCTGAGCCACTATCCTCCACTGGCTCGTATTCCAAACCAGAATCGGATAATGGGAGCTCCCCGCTGCTCTCATCATCCGACATGGCAAGAATGGCATATGCCTCCTCAGGTGTGTAAACCCTTTGGGACATTATGGCAGTGCTTATTGGTGGGCCTGTGTAATGGTACTGCTGGTGGTAGTGGTGGCGGTCTGTGTGGTAGTACCGATGGAGGTATTAGTGGTGGGCCTGTGTGGTGGTACCGATGGCGGTATGGGTGGTGGTGGTACCAATGGCCGTACAGGTGGTGGTGGTACCGATGGCGGTACAGGTGGTGGTGGTACCAATGGCGGTATGGGTGGTGATGGTACCGATGGCGGTACAGGTGGTGGTACAGGTGGTGGTGGCACTACCGACGGTGGTACGGGTGGTGGTACTGGTGGTGGTACCGATGGCGGCACTAGTGGTGATACTGGTAGCGGGCCTGTGTGGCAGTATAGATGCTGGGCCTGGTGGCGGTACTGGTGGTGGTACTGGTACCGATGGCGGTACTGGTAGCCTGTGTGGCGGTGCCAATGGCGGTACCGATGGAGGTGGGCCTGTGACAGATGATTGACAGATGGGCTGATTGATTGACAGATGGGCTGATTGATTGATTGACAGATGGGTTGATTGATTGACAGATGGGGTGATTGATTGACAGGTGGGGTGATTGATTGACAGATCGGCTGATTGATTGACAGATGGGCTGATTGACAGATGGGCTGATTGACAGATGGGCTGGGCTGATTGATGTGCTGGGCTGTGTGACAGGTCCTCTTTATGGGGGCGGGGGGCGTGTTGTGCACTGTAAACTTATGTAGACAAACTACACTGAGCTAACTTACTGATCTCTTCTCTCTCCTCACAGATCGGTGTGTGAGGAGAGAGCAGGGATCAGGTAGTAACTCCTGTGGAGTTTGTTTACATTTGTGACCGGCTGTGATTGGACACAGCCGGTCACGTGGTAAACAGCCAATTCATTGGCTGTTTACTCTCATCGGGGACGCGCTGTGTCCAAGGGACACTCGCCTTCCCTGATCCCCGCTCTGCAAGCCTGTGGCGGCGCGCACGGAGCGCACCGCCGAGTTTGTTTTGACAGGTGATCGGCTGTGACTTTGACACAGCCGATCACATGGTAAACAGCCAATGAAATTGGCTGTTTACCGTGATCGGGGAAGCGCTGTGTCCGAGGGACACATGCCGTCCCCGATCACCGCGCTGCGCGCCCCCGCGGGCGCGCGCAAGGCATTATCCTGCAGGACGTCATATGACGTCCAGTATCGATATTGCAACCACTTCCCGGACGTCAATTCACTATTGACTGGGCGGGAAGTGGTTAAAAACCATCAAGCATTTACATACACAACTTACTCCAACTATTCCAGCTTCCTCACGGACGGTCATTCCTACATACTCACAATTCACAAACTTTCCTTCTTTCGCCTTCTCAGTAAGGCTGTGTTCCTCGCAATCGCTGCGAGCATTCGACAAGTGGTTCAAACATCAGCCACTTATCATCTCCAGTAGCAACACGGCTACTCACCGTTTTCTCTGTCCCTTTCCCCATGCAGGTCAGTTTGAGTTCCAGTTGGTCCACCCTGCACCAGGTTTGGACAATATTCCCCTCAGGATACAAAAAAAACCAAAAAAAACAAAACAAGGGGAAGTATCTTAGGGCTCACATCTTCACCAGGGAGCCATCTACTGCTCCAAAACAGCTCTCTGCATCCCCCTCACACAAAAAAAAAAATAAATTCTATGTCACCTTACTACAGGTCCCCGGTCGACCCACTTCTCGACCCCAACTGAGACGTCACTACTAGGGTACAAAACAGATGCGTAAATTCAAGGCTCCCCCTTGCTTTCTCCTCGCACTCTTTCACGACACATTGTACTTCACATACACAATTTGACTTGCTCACCAGGCGTTAGTAACTGTCACATACTTCTGTGCACTTCACTCTGTTTTCGAAGAGCGATCCGAGATCCTTCACCACGCAGACAAGGTCGCCAACATCCACCTTGCTGGCAGTGCAGGAGTTGGCAGACCGACCACACGTCAATGAACTACAGATCGAAACATTCCTACTTAGCATACCAGACTTCAGCTATCCCGCCCCAGTACGCCCTGGGGGCTCTGGTTCATCAGTCTGTGCCGAGCACAGACGGTACCCGAGCATCGGTTACCTAGCCAGTCACCTCCTGGCTCACCTCGGTTGCCACGCACTCTTTTGAGTTTTCTAAATTACACCCAACAGCGCTCGTACGCAAACTAAACTGTCCCCTACGCCTATCGCTCCTTGTCCTGTCCACCCTGCTTTCCTTCTTTTTCCCCGTTTTCTAAATCCTTCTATCCCCTCCAACCTCGCAATCTTATTCTTAACATATGCATTCCCCTCCTTTTAGCCGACGCCATGTCGCAAGCCGACAGCGAAGTCTTCGCCTCTGCCCCGCCGCCACCCTTCCCGGGTCCAGCGGCCTGCGCTACACAGTCCCCCAGAGCTTGGACCATCCCCAGGCTACGGCCGAACTACGACGTAGGGGCATTCCCTACCTTACCACAGCCAGGAAAGCCAAGCTGTTAGGCTGCTGTTTCCATCACCAGCGGCAGCTCTACCAGACACACAAGTTCCGCTGCAGTCGATATCCTCTGCAATTACCCAGCTGCACGCCTTGGTGACCACACTGGCAACTGCAGTCGCCGATGTCCAGGCTAGAGTAGGGGGCCCTGGGAACACGGTCAGCCACGCCCCCATCAGCCCCAGTCTCCACCGTCGTTACCGAACCCCCCACTTTTAGGTACGCCCGACGCTTGCACCCTTTCCTTCGCACCTTGTCCCAGCGGGCATCAGGAAGGACATCCTAGGCGGCAAGGACGTGAACCTAGCGTCCTTACTCATTTCGGTACAGGTCATAACAGGGAACAAGTCATATGCCTAGGGGGACGTCTCAGTCATCCTACTGGCCAAGAACCCTAGGCTCACTCACAAACTCGAAAGTGACAAAGTTCGTGGTAGCCTCTGGAAGGCTTAGAGATGTAACCAGTCCTCCCAGTCAGACTAGGACGTCCAATTCGAGCACCGGGGGGCGCAGCCATCTCCAGCAACTTTAATTTCAAGGGTTGCTTTTACCCCCACCGCAAACTTCTGCACATCTGCCTCCTGTACCAGAAGGCTCTCCCTAGAAATACCTGCGGCGTCAAGCAGCAGAGTCCAGCTTGACTAGGCCACGTGCACTTCGGGCGGCTCGACTTTTCTCTCCTCACATCCAACTCCCTCTCTAGCAGCCTTTCTAGTGCAGGGGGCACTACAGGGGTCCACACCGGACTCATTACACTGCCTGACTCATTCTTCTAAACATACCCAGTTAAACTCCTTCATACCCTCAGAGGAGTTCTCACAAAAATACTAAACCTCCAGGAGACCTAGAAAATCCAAGAGAGGTCTTTAAAACCTCGACGTGCCCATAACTGAGAAGAAAGTAGAAAGCCCGGCACAGTTCATCTCCTTCCTGGAAATCATTCTAGACAAACGCGCCATGCAGGCTAGCCCACCTCTCGGTAAATTGACCCGCATCAGGACAGTCGTCCATACGTCTACCGACACGCAAGGGTGCACTAACCCACAGCTACAATCCCTACTGGGCATGCTCAACTCACGATGAGGATCGTCCCTCAAGGGCGATTCTTTATCGCACGCTTCTTATTGTTCCTCTCCCAGGCACAAGACCCTGACCAAGTCTTTAAGCTAGACGCAGCCGCTATAGCAGGATCTGGCCATGTGGGACCAATTCCTTGAGAACTGGAAAGGTAGACCCTTGTTCATCCCATCAGCGTCCTCTTCATCACCACAGATAATCACGGACGTAGCAGCTTCCACAAGCTTCGCTGCAATCTTTGGCCATCATTGGTTTACGGGACCGTGACCGTCAGAGATACTCACAATTCCACGTTTAGTCAGTCCTCCTCTCTATTTGAGATCTACCCCATAGTCGCAGCGGCTCAAGTATGGGGCAGCACCTGGGCAGGACAGACCGCCACGTTCGCCACAGACAACCAGGCTACAGCCACAGTCATTAACAAAGGCAGGTCATAAATCGTTGACCATCATGTCCTTCCCACGCAGGCTGTTGCTACTTTCCCTACAACATCATCTCAATAGCCTCTGTGTCCACATCCCTGGTCAATGCAATACCTCGGCCGACGCGCTATCCCGCTTAACCATGCCACATCCTTTCACAGGAGCCCGGAGCCGACCCGACCATGTCCGGCATCCCACATTAGTCGCAACCAACTCTGGAATCAAATAGCACCTCCATGGTGCTACCTCCCTCATCAATGCATCCTGATCTTCCAACACACTACAGGTGGCAGCAACCACACTCTAGTACCAAACGCTTACCAGTGACCAGCGCCATACTCCGGGACATGTCTGCTATCCTTTCACGTTCTCCCTTCGGTCTATGGCCCAGCCTGGTAATTCAAGCAGCCATTTACCTAGCCTTTTACGGTTTTACGGCACAGCGAATTACTGTCACCAGCCCTAAATGCCAAGTACTACTCAGGCACCACCCAACTCACCACCGGAGTCATTTCATCCTACACCCGACGGTATCGGAAAAACGCTACAATCCGGTCCCGCAGTAGACATCAAACTATTCCAGACGCATGGCGCCTGGTGCCCCATGGCCGTTCTAGAGCAATTGGTAAACTCTACTACCTTTCCCAACTGAACCCCTAAGCGGGAACCAGTTCATCAACTACGTCAGAACGCTCCTATGCATCTTAGGCCTTGACCCAGGACGTTACTCAGGACATTCTTTCGCATTTGAGCAGCCTTAGCAGCATTGTGAAACAGAGTTCCAGACCACGCAATCAGGATGATGGGCAGGTGGAAATCCACGCGTTTCGCCCGATACGTCCCCAATCCTCAAACAGAATATCAGGAGTCTTTAACAGACCCGCTCTGTAGTTAATTGTCTTGCACGATAAAACAATTCCTTCCCTAACCAAGTGTAGTTTTTGGCCCCTTTTCTTGGCATACCGTCCAGCAGGCCAGGCCACACTTCTGGTCTTATTTGTGTTGTTAGTCTTGTGACGTGTTTATGTGATCCATATCTCTTCAGACAGAGGGCTCCGACCATAAATAGGAAGGCCAGTATGCTGGCCTGAAATTATGGGAGGAGTTCGAGGGGTACTTAAGCAGACCATCCACCACGGTCAGTGTTGGCTCTAGTGCGCGGTACCCACCCATATCCCCTTTTTTAGGGCATTCCTCTCTAAACAATTCTCAACAGAATTATCCATTATATCTATCTTAAGGTATGGCCCCTTTTCTTGGCATACCGTCCAGCAGGCCAGGCCACACTTCAGGTCTTATTTGTGTTGTTAGTCTTGTGACGTGTTTATGTGATCCATATCTCTTCAGACAGAGGACTCCGACCATAAATATATATATATATATATATTAAATACACTGCCTGAAGTATATTAGAAAAAGTACACCAGGAATGGCCTGCAGTCAGATATAGGCTACACTGGATGCAGTGTGTGTATATATATATATATATATATATATATATATATATATATATATATATATATACGAGACTGGCTGTATATATTTATTAAATACACCGCCTGAAGTATATTAGAAAAAGTACACCAGGAATGGCCTGCAGTCAGATATAGGCTACACTGGATGCAGTGTATATATATATATATAGGTATTTTAGCTATTTTCCTGATCCACGGGATTACCTCATCCCAAAATTTCCTTATCTTTGGACAGGACCACCAAATATGAAGTAGGGTACCTTGCTCCTTACATCCCCTCCAGCATTGACCATCTGCTGTCGGGTAAATTTGCGCTATTTTCATCGGTGTTCGGTACCACCTGGTCATAAACTTGTATGACATCTCTTTGGTGGAAGAGCATATCGAAGATGAATATGTAATTTCTATAAATCTTTTTTTTTGTGTTGTGGTAAATATTTTTCCCAATTCCTTTTCCCATTCCCTAATGAAGAAGGGGGTTGTATTTTTTTTTTCCGCTCAGAACTAGTTTATACATTCGTGACAGCATTTTCTGAGGTTCCCCTCTCCTCACACACACTGCCTCGTACGTTGTCAATGAGTCCAATGCCAGCCCCCTCGACTTAGTGGGTATCCATGGTGCCCCAGCTAGATTCCTGCTGGCCATACTTCCCTCCATCGTAACCCATGCCCTGGTGGGGGTGTCATGGCACCAGTTCGTTATTCGGACTAGTGCCGTCGCTTTGTAATAGTTGGATATATCTGGGAGTCCCATTCCCCCTTCTCCTCTCTTTTTACACAGTATATTATATGCTATTCTCGTATTCCCATCCTTCCAAATAAACGAGGTAAACGCTCTGCGAATTTGTTTAAAGAAAGTTTGGGGCAATGCCATGGGTACTGTATTCAGGATGTATATTAGTCTTGGTAACACATTCATCTTCAAGGTGCTCATCCTGCCAAACCAAGTTAATGTGTGGCCTCTCCATCTATGTAGGTCCTCTATTATCTCGGTAACTAAATTTTCGTAATTAAGTTCATACATCAATTTTATATCGGCTGTTATATGTACTCCTAGATAATATAACGAGTCTTTTTTCCAGACCATTGGGTAGGTTTCCCGTAGCTGTTTTATTGTCAATGAGGGTACATGACTAGGAAGTATTATAGATTTCTCTATATTTACTTTGAAATTGGATAGTTTCCCATATCTCCCTATTTCCTTCATCAATACCGATATAGATTCCTGTGGTTTTGCTAGGAAGAATAGTAAATCATCCGCGTATGCTGACACTTTGTGTTCTCTCTGGCCTATTTACACTCCTATTATTCTTTTATTTGCCCTTACTCTGCAAAGGAGTGGTTCCAGGGTCAGGGCAAACAGTATTGGTGACAAAGGGCATCCCTGTCGTGTGCCATTGCTAATATCAAAGCTACTCGACAGGGTTCCGTTTACCTTGACCTTGGCTTTCGGGTTTGTATACAGTGCAGTTATCCATCCCATCTTCCGCTCCTTCAGGCCTATTCCCCTCAATACTTCCATCATATATATCCAATTCACCCGGTCGAATGCCTTTTCGGCATCCATCGATAGGGCTACTTTTGGTTCTATGTTGGGTCCCTTCTGCATCCAGTGGAGTAAGTGCAGAGGCCAAATAGTACTATCCTTAGTCTCCCGGCCCATCACAAAGCCTGTCTACCTTCTGACCGAAAAATACTGGATGCATCCTCCAATTGAGTCCTCAATTGCTTGGTCCCTTCCAGCAGGTAAGGCGACACAGGATCATCCCTGGATCAGTAGGCCCCAGCAACTCCTGGGCCTACTTGTCAGTAACGGAGACTCAGGCCAACGTGGCCCCCGAGGCGGAAACTGCCAACACTTCCCTGAGGCCATGAGAGCCCTCAGGTGGGGACCGAAGACACGACCCCAGAATCTCTCCTTTGCCCTAATGGCGTCTGTCACTTAAATACCCCCTCCCAACATGCACAGCGGGTTCACCACACCCCCTGGGCTGCTTGCTAGGAAAGAGGGACCCAATACGTCCAGCCTGTAGCCTTTCCAATCCTGACCAGCGGTGGCAGCAACACCTACTGTCAGGAGGGAAATCACACAACCAGCTGAACTGAAACAGAGTGCAATTTATAACACAATCCCTCTGAGCCAAACTATTGCTCAGACAACTATAATTTAACATATAGCGCACCATCATTGGGAGCAGGGCGCTACATATATATGTTGTGACATTGGGGGATGTCTAGCTCAGTGATAGATGCATTTTAAGTGAGTTCACCGCCAACACGAACTAAGGTTTAAGGGCATGGTAGCCCACTTTTATTGAAAGTAACAAAAAGATGAAAGTTCACAGATGCATTTGGTTTCTTCTCCCAAAAACAACAACAACTGAAAAATGCCATTCCACCTGGCTCTTAAGGCTCGCTCAGCCTTGTGTGCAGTACCTTGCTGCACAGGCCCACTCCTGGCCTCTAGGAAGGGGCTCTCCTGGCACTCCAGGCTTCCACACTCCTTCAAGACTCACGGTTCCCTCTGGTCCCCAAGACTCTCTCTTCCAGTTGTCTCAGCTATAGTCTCCCCGACTCTCTCAGCTGGCCCAACTCTCTCAGTCCGCTGACCTGGGACCTCTCCCACATGGAGTACTGTCTCAAGAATGCCTCAAGGATGTTGCCTGAGTTCTTACACACTTACCTCCAGCAACTGGTGGCACACCAACTCCTTTCCCACACACACTGAGCTATGCTCAGCTCTGCCTTATAATGTGCGCCTGGACACACACACAACCTGCAGAGCTTCTGGAAAACCCGGACAAATTACTGAAGACTCCATCCCTCCCAATGCTCTTTGAAGTCTTCAAGTTTCCAGCCCCAATCCAGACTTACAAAATCCAGAGAAAACTTAAAGCATAGTTTTCTCTGCTCACCAATCTTTTGCTGGAACTTCTCAAATTGCTTCTTTAAGAGTCCTGTGTCCATTATAAACACATTTTCACTCAGACAGGGGCTCTCACTCTCACAATGTATATATATATATATATATATATATATATATATATATATACACATACAAGACTGGTCGTATATATATTAAATACACCGCCTGAAGTATATTAGAAAAAGTACACCAGGAATGGCCTGCAGTCAGATATAAGCTACACTGGATGCAAAGTATATATATGTAGCGATACCTCCGACTAAGAAGGCCGCAGATTTAGTTTGGGCCCTGAAGACAGCTCCGCCAACCCCCGGCAATATGCTCTACCCCCTACTGGCACAGCTAGTACTGACAGTAAATTGTATATCTTATACTGTATGAATAACTGAGCATTGAGACAATATTAAATTGAAATAAAGGTAAGATTTTACTTGAGCTATTGGTAAAGAAAAGGGTAACATCAATGACAGTTTACAGAATAATCATTTGTAATGCAGAGCCCAACCACACTAACACACTATAAGGTTAACACCTAACAAGTGCGCCACGCGGGCAACCGTTAGCTAAGTGCCCTGTGGCGCAGTAACCAAAACACCTTAGAAATCCCACCAGGCCTGGTTCTGATATCTACAACTTAGTCCTTTTTCTTCGCCGGCAGATCTTTAACGGTGGTGCACATTAATAGAGTACAAACTTTGTAATCCAATGGGGTAGGTAAAGATGGAGTAGAAACTTGACTATGTGAACGGTAGGTTCAGTTCTAACAAGGGGTCTTCAATAAGAGCACTAAGAACAACTCATAGGCCACGGCAGTCTATAGGCCTATATGCAGTAACAGTATATCGTTTGGGCATATGCCCTCTCACCCACCCGGACTATGATCCCAGTCCGGGAACTTCCACCTGTTGTGTCCTCACACACACACTCCGTCTCTTCAGCGATTGGGTCCCCGATCCAACAAGGCTGTAGTCGAGCAAAGTCAGATGCCTACTGTTGTGGAATTTCAGGCTGCTGTTTACAGAGCACACAGCCTATAATTCCTGTGCTATCTAAGCACACATCAGTTTTCATCTTTTTGGAATAATGCTATCTTTAAGTTTGCTAAAGATCCACTCACCGTTCATTCCCATTCATCCAAGAAAGGCAGCACCACAAAAGCTTATCTTCTTATCAGGCCATTCCAGCAAAGACTGTTCAGCCGACGCCTAATCATAGGCTTTTATTAAACTCAAAAGATCTCACACAGGAGGTGATTGGCTGCAGCAACCAATCCCCTCCCCCATGGGCGGGAACCTCACAGGATGTTCCCTCCTCACAGGAAAATGACAATACTTGGACATTCCTTCCAACAGGAGATGTCATACATGAATACAATAAACGTAGGATGGCTAAAGTTACCGTTGATAGGAATTCTTATACTGCGCTATTCCATAGAATAACGCATATTAAGATTATACTATTATTGAATGGGGGAGGGAGGCTATCTGCAGACACACGCTACGAATTCCAACCAATGTTGATCAGACATAGCAGAGACAAGAGCGCCCATCCGCCTATAACCAATGATGTCATTGCAGAGCGAGCATATCCCCTCCTTAACGATCGTCCATGCTAATGCACAGAGGGCCCCCGTTGGTGGACATATCCGCCCCCTGCAAACATCACACTCCAACCTCAAGACGTTTTCCCCTATCAGACGGGATTCAACCAGCCTCAGACTACCCCAATCAGCTCTTTTAGAGCGGGTTGCGGAAGTACTAAACACTGGGTGACACTATGACAATACATATTAAATACATCTCCATAAAAATCTCCACAACAGTCCTCCCTTTTTTGTCATATGCACCCCATGTGTCCATCGATGAGAGTTGATCTGCTTCTTACACCTGGAAATGAATCAGTTCTTAGTCCATAAAAGGAAAACACGGCTTGACATGTAGACTCTACTCTTCAGGGGCATGACTTATAAAGGAGGACACGACATGGTGAGCTGTAGTAATCGCCGATCCGTCTGTGCCTTGTATGTGGGTCCGGCTTCGGGGCGTCTCATCAAGGAAACTCTGGTCACGCGTCAAATCAGGCAACAGGAGCACCTCGTCATGACATAGAAAGAATAGAAATAAAACGACATGAGTATATATATTCCCACTTCCTTTAACCACGATCCGCTGTAAAATAAAAAATTAGATCCCCAAAGATTCCCAGACCCTTAAAATAGACTCCCAACCTTCACTTAGCTACAGCTCTGGCTTCAACAATTACATGAAGAACCCTATCCTTAACGGATGAGAATTGTTCAATCGTATCCCAAGCCCGAGCCCCCCCCCACCTTGTACATGCAGGACCCCATGCCCAGACCTGGTCGGGATTGGTGAACAAATCCCTTCTAGCTGTCCCTGCCATTCTTAATTTCCTGCGCCATCAGATCCTCGCGATCGGCCGCGACCTAAAATGTTGGGACAGCTTCACCATCACGCATGAACCTCTTGCTTTGGGGGAATTACCTTTATAAGCTGCAGATCCACATAAACACCAAACTAAAGTTCAAACACACTTGTGGGCTGCCTAGATACCCAAACCGACAAGAGACAGAGCCATTAAAACTAAAACCAATTTTACCCTCTAAAAATACATCGTTAGGTTCCATTGACAAGTGTCTGTTTGGAGTCTTCACTAGTTTGTCAAAAACTCCTCATACCCATAATAACATCATAAATGACATGTACCGCTGTCATCGCTGGGGACTAAAACTCCTCATACCCATAATAACATCATAAATGACATGTACCGCTGTCATCGCTGGGGACTAAAACTCCTCATACCCATAATAACATCATAAATGTCATGTACCTCTGTCATCGCTGGGGACTAAAACTCCTCATACCCATAATAACATCATAAATGTCATGTACCGCTGTCATCGCTGGGGACTAAAACTCCTCATACCCATAATAATATCATAAATGGCATGTACCGCTGTCATCGCTGGGGGACTAAAACTCCTCATACCCATAATAACATCATAAATGGCATGTACCGCTGTCATCGCTGGGGACTAAAACTCCTCATACCCATAATAACATCACAAATGGCATGTACCGCTGTCATCGCTGGGGACTAAAACTCCTCATACCCATAATAACATCATAAATGTCATGTACCTCTGTCATCGCTGGGGACTAAAACTCCTCATACCCATAATAACATCATAAATGTCATGTACCGCTGTCATCGCTGGGGACTAAAACTCCTCATACCCATAATAACATCACAAATGGCATGTACCGCTGTCATCGCTGGGGACTAAAACTCCTCATACCCATAATAACATCATAAATGTCATGTACCTCTGTCATCGCTGGGGACTAAAACTCCTCATACCCATAATAACATCATAAATGGCATGTACCGCTGTCATCGCTGGGGACTAAAACTCCTCATACCCATAATAACATCACAAATGGCATGTACCGCTGTCATCGCTGGGGACTAAAACTCCTCATACCCATAATAACATCATAAATGTCATGTACCTCTGTCATCGCTGGGGACTAAAACTCCTCATACCCATAATAACATCACAAATGGCATGTACCGCTGTCATCGCTGGGGACTAAAACTCCTCATACCCATAATAACATCATAAATGTCATGTACCTCTGTCATCGCTGGGGACTAAAACTCCTCATACCCATAATAACATCATAAATGTCATGTACCGCTGTCATCGCTGGGGACTAAAACTCCTCATTCTTTGGTGTGGTTGAGCCGCTTCTTGCAGTGGCTGGCGTGGTCTCATCCCTCAAGCTTCTTTACAACGACCCAGTCACCTGGTTGGAAAGAATGTAAACTGATTATTGAGTCGGGTCCAGGAAGGACTCGTGAAAACCTTTTGGTGGACATTTTGAAGTTCATGTCACAACGATCGCACCCACCCCATCAGCCGAGAATATAAGTGACAGCTAATGAGGAAAGTACGACTCTGGTTTTGATTGACCTCCAAACAACCCTCATATGACAATAACCCAGACATCGGGACTGTGGTCACTGCATAACCTGTGCGTGGCTTACAATACCTGGAACCATTGACAAGGTTCTTAGCCTCTGGGATGGGAACCTACTTCACCAGACTGCTGCTTGCTGATTCAAATTCTAATAAAGAAAGACAGTCTTGGCACAAACTTGGTTAGAATTACAGAGGTTATTATTAGTTTGACAAAAAAAAAAACTGTCACTCTTACATTTATCATTCTCCCCCCTTTTCTTCCTCATTACAGACTGAAGGAAGAAATGCGTGGTGCAGGAAAAAAGAAACAATGAAATAGCCCGTGATACTTTTACCGCCTTATGCCCCGTACACACGATCGTTTTTAATGTCATTTTTTAAACCGACGTTTTTCTTCTTGTTTTTTTTCATCTTTCCTCTCAAGCCTGTCTTGCGTACACACCATCATTAAAAAAAACGATCAAGCAAAGCGCAGTGACGTTCAACACGTACGACGGCACTATAAAGGGGAAGTTCCGTTCGAATGACGCCACCCTTCATGTTAGTAAAGTTTGTTGGGCGACGATTCGCGCTTTTCAGTCCGTTACTGTGTAATGAATGTGCTATCTCCATTACGAACGCTAGTTTTACCAGAACGAGCGCTCCCGTCTCATACTTGATTCTGAGCATGCGCGTTTTTTTTCACGTCGTTAAAGCATACACACTATCGTTTTTCACGTCGTTAAAAAAAACGACATGAAAAACTACGTGAAAAAAGAGAGCATGTCCGGAATTTTTAATGGCCGTTTTTCACGTCGTTAAAAATGCTCTGGAGCCTACACACGATCATTTTTAATGGCCATTTTTTAAAATGCCATTTTTAACGGCATGAAAAACGATCGTGTGTACGGGGCATTAGACTCATATTTATCCATATGTACCGCTGTCTACATATACCTGTTCTCTGTGTACAAACTCCTTGGACCTGAAAAATACTTCTAAGCAAAATCATTACTCTATCCTTCATATTTAACCTGCAAAGAATGGAAAATAATAATGACATTCCTGTACATTGGTAAATTGTCAATGACATTCTTTCAAAACTGATTCAAACAAAACCCTCTGTAACCCTTACTTTTCCCGTTCCTACAAAAATACAAAAGCCGCGACGCATCGGAGGATCGCCGCGGTAAGTTCGAACATATTCACGTTACTACATACAAACATTCCGATATAAACGTGGGGGAAATACTTCCCAGTTTCCAAAACCACAAATGAAAAAAAACAAAAACAGCCAGAATTCTACCTTCACTCTTTCAGCAATAGGAAAAAATACAATGGGAATATGAGAGCAACTCGAGAAGCTTGCATGGACCAGCCATACAAAGTTCAAACAAACGGGCATGAGCCACCGTTCCTCATCATTACAGATTTCTGAAGCCGCAGCTCAACTACATCCATTCCAGAGGGATACCCAAAATAGTATCCTTGGACCACCTATGTTAATCTTTTTGGGGTTCAAAGGCCTTTGCCCCAAAACTAGGCTTCGTGCACTGTGTGACCGTCTGACTATGGGAAGCCTCCATTCCTTCCCTTTTCACAGACCTCCTTGTGTCCATGGCGATTCGAATCGGCTTATCGTCTTAAACCTGCGTCCAGGTTAAACCGTTGCACCCATTTTCGGAGAGCACCGCCCGGTGTCTTCTTATACGGTGAATTGCAGAACTACAACCACTATATGGTCAAGTCCTCCAACTAGAAACCCTAACTGAGGCGTCATATCTATGGCTTGTTGTCCCAACACTTTTGGAACTACAGAACAACCACAGATCAACCCCCGAATTAGGCCTCTACCCCTCACAGTGCATGCATACACAAGCGTTTTCCGCTATACACCCATACACTGCGTTGTCAGACTAAACCTCACAGAACACTTACGCCAGTTTACCACCTGCAGAACAATGTGGCTTCTCTCTGTATCTAGATGATAAAATAATGGTGATACCCCCTGTTTGCTCTCTACCCAAAACTGTATTACAGTACAAAACTTCACAAAACTGGAACAAAATATAAAAGACTTTTAAATGCCAAAATGCTTTCCATTTTCCTTCCAAGCACAAATCTCATTCAGACAACCCCAAGCTCCTCCCACCAACTTTCTGCTGATATATAAATGCTGAAAAGAAACTTCCGGTTATGCTCAGCTACTTAAAAAACCAAACTGGTTTAATTACATATCAATTGTTCAGGAAGAGGGAGGGGGAGGGGAGGCCTTAATCGCCTTGTCTATCAAGACTCCAAAAAAATCCATGGCTACACATTATATATTTCAACCATTTAAAACCTTGTCAAGGAAATGATGGAGTAAACCCCCCTTTGCAAATGGGAGGGAATCCCCCCTGACCCACATTCCCTGGAAGTCAAACCATAAGTTGGGACTCAAAATACCAACTCCTGCCAAAAGATGGCTATACAGTACAAGTTCCAAAAATGAATTGCCCTCTGGGAAACTCCCAAATATTTAAACATAAAAACACATCATTGTACAAAAACTCTGTTAGTCTTACAATCTATCAAAATTCAGTGTAAAGTGAAGTCCTTCCTACATTCGAAACAGAGAAATCCCCCCTCCTAGCACCACCTGCATGGAGTTTGCATGTCCTCCCTGTGTCTGCGTTGGCTCCTCCCACACTCCAACTGCTGGTAGGCCAGCCAGATCCCATCCATAAATAGGCCCCAGCATGTGCGTGTGTCCGCAAGCACGTTGTGGCCCCTCGGGGTAAAACCGCGCTATTTTAAGATACCTCTCAACTCACCTCAAAAGGTGATGCTTAGAAAAGCAATTTAAACCAGAGACAAAACTGCGCCAATCAACAAATGCCAATACAGCATATTCAGGGGCTGTGTTTGCTAAACTGGAACTTCCTATCTAAACTGTAATCGTCTCTCAAAATGGCCGACAAGCCAGGACTACAAAATGGTGGATGACCCACCACAGCACCTCATGGACAACAAAAATTGCGCCATTGACGCATGCAATTTTTCCCGCCAAAACCAGCATCTCTTTAAAAGAAAATCAAAAATGTTTTTCTCCACAAAGACTGACTACACCATTGAAACTTTTCTAAATTATCATCAAAATCCACTGAAAAAGGTGTCAGCTACACTCTACAAGGACCACATGTACACTTACAAACTTAGCCTCCCTTTTGCCAACTAAACAGCACATTCAATAAATGTGAGTTACATGACAATATTAAAAACATGTTAATTTCTCTAAGTTCATATACTCTGAGATATTCACCACTTTTCTCTACCTAAAGTTCACACACAGTGGCCTCAGCTTCCATAACAAGCCATTGCAGAGACATACTATGTCTGCCTTCTAGCAATGCCTGGCCACTTGGATATGCGGCGGGAACTTTCAACTCAAAAACCAAACACTTTACTTAAAATATTTTTACACTTATGGGGACATGTGTCTTTGTCCTGTATAAAGGCAAAAATCACAATCTAACCATTTCTATTTTTCATAGAAATCACAAACACCACACACATACAGTATATTGTTGCTTGTACATCAGATCATCTCTCAGGGCCCTTCCACTACAAAACTCCTGCATGCTATTTACAGAAAGTCACCAACTTTCACCCTTGTAACTGAGATGCTTCCTGCCCCTCCCCCACTAAACCTCATGGCTCAAGGACCAGAACAATGCAGCAGCCATTGCTGGCAGCCAACTGCTCAATACATCGCACAAACAATCTAATCACACAGGCACATGCAGGCATACCCACACACAATCAAATTCACAGGCATACGATCCATGACAAAATCACACACACACATACGATTCGCAGACATACACACGCACACATACACACGCTGCAAACTTGAAGCATTATTTCAAAAAGACAAAAATGTTCTTTTAAAGAGTAGAGCCCCCCACATCGGAACGTAGATCCACACTTCCCCCCATCTCGATCCGATGTCCAAAGGGACTCCATCTATTCCCAAAATCCTGGCCCGCCATTACTGTTGTGGAATTTCAGGCTGCTGTTTACAGAGCACACAGCCTATAATTCCTGTGCTATCTAAGCACACATCAGTTTTCATCAGCATTCTGTCATGTACACCAACCATTATGCCTCGCCTCCTCCTTTTATAACCCCTCCCATGAGTCTCTGCGGCGGAACATTGCCGAATAGGGTTCTGGGTAATGTAGTCTCTCTGCATTAAAGGGGAACACCCCGCTACACACTCCCCCCACTTGAACTCTTTGGTCCCCAAAGATAAACCTTAACAAAGACTATGTACAACTCTAGACAATTCTACAAACGATGTTGGCATAGGGAATTCCCACCAAAACTGAGGAGTAGAATTCCCTTGCCCACAGGTCACATTATCATAGGTGGCCTGCCTAGCTGTGCCAGAGAGTGAGCTGGGGTTGCCCTCCACTAAATGGACAGTGGAGGGATCCGGATTTTCAGCATTCCTCCTAGCGGTAACTACAGAATCCTCTGAGCTATTCCCCATTTGTGGGTAGGTCAGCTTCTTAGGAGGCCGGATGACTCTTCGAGCCCTTTGCTCTCTTGGGATTTCTGGCTCTGGTGCCACAGGCTCCTCTTCCTCTGAGTAACCATCATGGGCATCTTCCCAGTAATCTGCTGAAGGACTAGAGGGGATGAACTCTGTGGCTTCTGGGTTCAGTGTTTCATCTGTGGTGTCCTCAGTGGTTGGAAGGTCTATGGTAGAAGTTCCTGGAGTTGGGGAAGGCCACAGCCAATTAAGTTCTCCATCCTCATTTTCACTAAGTTGAGAGGCCTCTCCATCTTCATCTCGAGAAGCCTGCGACCGAGTGTTCGGCCTAGGAGTATCCAGGATAGAGGCCGGTTCAGTGGAGTCTCCCACGGGAGGTATTCTAACTGCCTCAGCAAGAGGGAGCAGGTGGTTTCGATGCCACATCTTCAGAGGGCCCACCTTTCCTTCCGGCTTCAACTTGTAGACAGGCAGGCCCGGCAACTTCCTACAGATGACATAAGGTTCAGATCTCCATCTATCTGCAAGTTTGTGCTTCCCAGGGACCCCCAGATTGCGTAACAGTACTCGGTCCCCGGGCTGTAGGTCTTGCACCCGGACCTTCAAGTCAAAGTTTCTTTTGTTTCGAGCTCCCCTTTGATCTGAGGCCGCTTGAGCTTGTTCATAGGCTACTTTCAGGCTGTGTCTGAGCCTGTCCACATATCCTTTGTGGGATGTGGCTGAGGAATGATCCAGAGAGGTGCCAAAGGCCAAGTCCACAGGTAGTCTCGCTTCTCTCCCAAACATGAGTCGGCATGGGGAGTAACCTGTAGCATCACTGATGGTGCAGTTGTAAGCATGTACTAGGGCTGCTATGTGTTTGCTCCAATGTTGCTTTTTCTCACTTTCCAGAGTCCCCAACATGTTGAGCAAGGTTCGGTTAAACCTTTCCGGTTGAGCATCCCCTTGTGGGTGGTAAGGTGTAGTTCGAGTCTTCTTGATTCCCAACGAATCCAGGAGTTTCCGGATCAGTTTACTCTCAAACTCCCTTCCCTGATCTGAATGAAGCCGCTGTGGCAGCCCATAATGGACAAAGTACGGTACTTCTCCATAAGTACCTTGGCTACGGTGGAGGCCTTCTGATCTTTGGTTGGGAAAGCTTGGGCATACCGGGTGAAATGGTCGGTTATCACCAGAACATTTCCTAGTCCACTCAGGTCACGTTCAAGGCAGAGAAAGTCAATGCATACCAGATCCATTGGGCCTTGACTTTGTAGATGGCCCATTGGGGCAGCTTGATGGGGTAAAGTCTTCCTCTGGATGCATCGTGCACATGAGTGGCAGTACTCTTCTACCTCTGCCCTCATGCAGGGCCAATAGAACCGACTTCTGACAAGTTGAAAGGTCCTTTCAGCCCCTAGATGGCCATGATTGTCATGCAGGGCAATCAGAACAGTCTCTCGATGTTTCTCTGGGAGGAACAGTTGCCACTTATCTTCTGAGTCATCAGAGGGGCCCCTTCGGTAGACCACTCCCTGATGTACCTGCAACCTGTCCCATTCTTTCCTCAACAGGCGAGCCTCCTTTGAGGGATGACACAGGAGTTTGTTTGGATCCTGATTCTCCAGGGCCTCCAGGACCAATCTCCCCATGGGGTCTTCCAATTGGTCACTTCTCAAATCCTTCTTGGACAATCTCGGCAGGTTGTCTTCGTCCAATTGAGTCACTCCACAGTAGTGTTTTGGGACTCCCACCATGGTAACTCCTATTTCTTCTGCTCTGGAGCCTCCTCTGGCCTGGAATTCAGCTACTTGGCAAAGGGCCCGCACCCCGCCCGGTGCCACTTGGGTCCAATCTTCTATAATCACTGGTGGGGGCATGAGATCTCCTGGACAGAGCGTCTGCGTCTCTATTCCCAGCCCCTGGCCTATACTTTAGGCTGAAGTTGAATCCAGACAGTGCGGCCAGCCACCTGTGTCCAGTGGCGTCCAGCTTGGCCATGGTGAAAAGGTAGGTAAGGGGGTTGTTGTCGGTCTTCACAGTGAACTCTGCCCTATACAGGTAGTCTTTGAGCTTGTCTACTACCGCCCACTTGAGGGCCAGGAACTCCAGCTTGTGAGTTGGGTAGTTCTTCTCAGAGGGTGTCAGGCTCCTGCTCACATAGGCAACAGGCCGTTGTTGCCCTTCGTGTTCTTGATAAAGTACTCCTCCCAGACCGTCATGACTAGCATCTACGTGTAGTTCATAGGGCTTGGTTGGGTCTGCGTAGGCCAAGACTGGGGCAGTGGTTAGGCTCTCCTTTAATGCCTGGAAGGCCTCTTCACACTTCTGGTTCCACTGATTTCTGACTGACTCTCCCGGCTTCCTGGACCCTGAGTCGTCCTCTTCCCCCTCAGTCTTGAGCAGTTCATTCAATGGTCTAGCAATTCGGGCGAATCCCTCCACAAACCTCCTATAGCAGGAGCAGAAACCCAAGAAGGATCTGAGTTCTGTTACTGTGGTGGGCCGTGGCCAGGAGGTAACTGCCTCCAATTTCTCGGGGTCTGTGGCCACCCCTTCTTCGGACACTATGTGCCCCAGATAGTTCACAGAAGACTGGTAGAACCGACGCTTTTCAGGCAAAAGTTTGAGTCCCTCCTCACTGAGTCTCCTCAAGACTTTTTCCAGCCTCTCCTCATGTTCCTCCAGGGTTCTTCCAAAGACTATGACATCGTCCAGGTATACAAGGACTTCAATAAGGTTCATGTCTCCTACAGTCTTCTCCATGAGACGCTGGAAGGTAGCTGGGGCTCCAGACAGACCTTGGGGCATCCGGTCGAATTCAAAGAACCCTACTGGGGTTATGAAGGCTGTCTTCTCCTTGTCTTCTGGGTGCATAGGGATCTGATAGTACCCACTTTTGAGATCCATAACGCTGAACCACTTGGCCCCAGACAAGCTCTGTAGGGCATCCTCTATCCTTGGAGTGGTATACTGGTCGGGTATGGTTCTCCTGTTGAGAGTCCTGTAGTCGATACAGAGCCTCAATGACCCATTCTTCTTCCTGACCACCACTATCGGGGATGTATAGGGGCTTCTAGATTCCCGTATCACTCCAGTACTTTTGAGTTCTGAGAGTTGTTCCCTTAGATCCTCCAGATCCGCTAGGGGGACCCGCCGAACTCTCTCTCTGAAGGGCTTATCTTCCTGGAGGCGGATCCGATGGGTGGCACTCCTTGCACACCCCACATCGAACTCATCTTTAGAGAAGATCTTCTCCCATCTGTTCAGCTGGGCCTTGGCTCTCTCTTTCCAAGCCCTGGGCAGATTCTGGTTTTCCATGGATATCTTCTCCCAAGCATCTCCTCCTTCGCCCACCTCTGACAGGTTGACAGGGGCAGCAGGGCTCACCTGGCCTAGCAGCATCCTGGCTGGGACCTCCATGGGGCCATCCGTATTGTTCCTAACACTCACTGGGACTCTACAATGGGCCTTCTTTAGGGCCTTCAGTGGAATTACTTCTGGTATCACTTCCAGACCGTGGGACCCTTCTCTTGGATCAGATTCCAACATGACAAAGGGTCCAGGCTGCTCCCAAGTAAGCTTCACAGTGCCTCTGAGACAGGTTACTTCGCCGGGCTGCAGCACTATCCCTTCTCTTCCAAGTCTCCACACCTTCCCTATCCCCTCTCCTGGGGTCTTCTGCTCTAAGACTAGCCTTTGGTAAGCTGTCTTCAGCATGGGGTGGATCTTGGTGACCGCTGCCCCTTTCTCTTTCACTAGAGGGGTCAGAAGTCTTCGGACCAGGTCCGTGTTTGTCCCTATTATCAGGGAACTCTTGTTGGCTCCTGATGGCCGAGGGCACACAACTGCCAGGGTGTCAAACACTTCGGTTTTCCCAGCCACAGATGGATCAAAGGTCATCCTGACAGGCAGATAGCCATCGTAGGGGAAGTTCTGGGTTCCAATCCCACATATCTCTAGTCCCTCTATTTTCCGGATGGGTATGTGACTCAAGTACTTATCGTAAAAGTCTCTGTATAGCAGGGTTACTTGCGCCCCAGTATCCAAGATTGCTCTGGTGTAGACTCCCTCCACTTGAATGGACACTATAGGAGATGGTCCTACCAGCTTCTCCGGGTAAGGCCCGGCAGGGGTCGCTTTCTTCAGATTTTTTTTCTTTGAACCTCCTCTCGTCCAATCCCCTTTGGACTTCAGTCTTTCTTGAGTCTGGTATGCATTGAATCCCCCCCTTTACTGGGTGTAGGGACCCGCTGAGGGACACTATTGTTTTTCCTAGGTGTGCACCCCCTCTGGGGAGTGCTGTGCCTCTTCTCAGGGGTCTTACCCCCTTTCTCTGGGGTGTATCTCTGTTGAGGAATGTTGTGTTTCCCCCGAGGCATTTTATCTCCTGTTGTTTTCTGCTTTGCTTTCAGCTTGGAGCTCACTGAAGGTGATGGGCACCCGGTTGACTCCTTCACCGGGGCCCTCTGAAGTTTCCCGCCGGCTTGCGGTTGTCTATTTTCTTCTTTTTGGGACTGGAGCATGTAGCCGCAATATGTCCAATTCCTCCACAGTTAAAGCAGACGATATCTCCCCATTCTTGTAAAGATGCGGGTGCTGAGGCAACTGGGAATAATTCCTTCCTTGGTACTTCTCTCTTAGGACTCTCTGTGTCTTTTTCCATCAGAGAGGTCAACATCTCTAACACCTTGGACATTTGAGCTTTCAGGGTGTCTATCTCCGATTCTCTTTCAGGGGTCATTACTGGATTGACTAGCACCTGTGCGGGTACAACACTTGTCCTAATCAACTGCTGGTCCTGTTGCAGTGCCTTCTCATCTCTGATGATTTTTATCAAGTCAGCATAAGTCAGCAACGTTCCTCCTCCTGAGGTTTTCAGGTGCAACCAGACTGGATCCGAGCGCAGCGCTCCCTTTAAGACTTGCTTCATTCTTGCCGCATCTGTGTCTTGGGGCCTCATCCCCTTCTTCAACACAATCTTGCACAACAACCTGTTCAGTCTTCTAACTAGGGATGAGCTTCGTGTTCGAGTCGAACATACGTTCGACTCGAACATCGGCTGTTCGATCGTTCGACGAAGATCGAACGATTTGGGCCGTTCGCGCCAAATTCGAGTGACGCGAACGGCCCACAATGCACTACGCCATCGCAGTGTCATCCAGGCGCTGTGATTGGCCAAGCATGCACTGTGACCCCGCATGCTTGGCCAATCACAGCGCCGGCAGCGAGGAGAGCAATGATTGGCCACAGGCAGGATGCCTGTGGCCAATTATTGCTGAGGGTGTTTAGTACACGCCCCACACTATAAAAGGCCGCCAGCACGGCGGCCTAGTGTAGTGTGTTCCGGAGCAGGGAAAGACAAGCATAGGCAGGGACAGTGACATTTATTTCTTTCTTGCTTAACCTGGATTCCTTTAATTTAGGGAAAGAGAAGGATAGGTAGGGAGAGTGTCAGTGTGTTTTACTGTGCCAGTCCTTGTTTCTAGGGACAAAGAAGGAAAGTGAGGGGATTTCTCCTTGTGCTATAGTGTGCTTTAAAAAAACATTTTTTCTAGGGACAGAAAACTGTAGGTAGGGAGAGTGTCAGTTTCTTTCACTGTGCCAGTCCTTGTTTCTAGGGACAAAGAAGGAAAGTGAGGGGATTTCTCCTTGTGCTATAGTGTGCTTTAAAAAAACATTTTTTCTAGGGACAGAAAACTGTAGGTAGGGAGAGTGTCAGTTTCTTTCACTGTGCCAGTCCTTGTTTCTAGGGACAAAGAAGGAAAGTGAGGGGATTTCTCCTTGTGCTATAGTGTGCTTTAAAAAAACATTTTTTCTAGGGACAGAAAACTGTAGGTAGGGAGAGTGTCAGTTTCTTTCACTGTGCCAGTCCTTGTTTCTAGGGACAAAGAAGGAAAGTGAGGGGATTTCTCCTTGTGCTATAGTGTGCTTTAAAAAAACATTTTTTCTAGGGACAGAAAACTGTAGGTAGGGAGAGTGTCAGTTTCTTTCACTGTGCCAGTCCTTGTTTCTAGGGACAAAGAAGGAAAGTGAGGGGATTTCTCCTTGTGCTATAGTGTGCTTTAAAAAAACATTTTTTCTAGGGACAGAAAACTGTAGGTAGGGAGAGTGTCAGTTTCTTTCACTGTGCCAGTCCTTGTTTCTAGGGACAAAGAAGGAAAGTGAGGGGATTTCTCCTTGTGCTATAGTGTGCTTTAAAAAAACATTTTTTCTAGGGACAGAAAACTGTAGGTAGGGAGAGTGTCAGTTTCTTTCACTGTGCCAGTCCTTGTTTCTAGGGACAAAGAAGGAAAGTGAGGGGATTTCTCCTTGTGCTATAGTGTGCTTTAAAAAAACATTTTTTCTAGGGACAGAAAACTGTAGGTAGGGAGAGTGTCAGTTTCTTTCACTGTGCCAGTCCTTGTTTCTAGGGACAAAGAAGGAAAGTGAGGGGATTTCTCCTTGTGCTATAGTGTGCTTTAAAAAAACATTTTTTCTAGGGACAGAAAACTGTAGGTAGGGAGAGTGTCAGTTTCTTTCACTGTGCCAGTCCTTGTTTCTAGGGACAAAGAAGGAAAGTGAGGGGATTTCTCCTTGTGCTATAGTGTGCTTTAAAAAAACATTTTTTCTAGGGACAGAACACTGTAGGTAGGGAGAGTGTCAGTTTCTATCACTGTGCCAGTCCTTGTTTCTAGGGACAAAGAAGGAAAGTGAGGGGATTTCTCCTTGTGCTATAGTGTGCTTTAAAAAAACATTTTTTCTAGGGACAGAAAACTGTAGGTAGGGAGAGTGTCAGTTTCTTTCACTGTGCCAGTCCTTGTTTCTAGGGACAAAGAAGGAAAGTGAGGGGATTTCTCCTTGTGCTATAGTGTGCTTTAAAAAAAAAAAATTTCTAGGGACAGAACACTGTAGGTAGGGAGAGTGTCAGTTTCTTTCACTGTGCCAGTCCTTGTTTCTAGGGACAAAGAAGGAAAGTGAGGGGATTTCTCCTTGTGCTATAGTGTGCTTTAAAAAAACATTTTTTCTAGGGACAGAAAACTGTAGGTAGGGAGAGTGTCAGTTTCTTTCACTGTGCCAGTCCTTGTTTCTAGGGACAAAGAAGGAAAGTGAGGGGATTTCTCCTTGTGCTATAGTGTGCTTTAAAAAAACATTTTTTCTAGGGACAGAAAACTGTAGGTAGGGAGAGTGTCAGTTTCTTTCACGGTGCCAGTCCTTGTTTCTAGGGACAAAGAAGGAAAGTGAGGGGATTTCTCCTTGTGCTATAGTGTGCTTTAAAAAAACATTTTTTCTAGGGACAGAAAACTGTAGGTAGGGAGAGTGTCAGTTTCTTTCACTGTGCCAGTCCTTGTTTCTAGGGACAAAGAAGGAAAGTGAGGGGATTTCTCCTTGTGCTATAGTGTGCTTTAAAAAAACATTTTTTCTAGGGACAGAAAACTGTAGGTAGGGAGAGTGTCAGTTTCTTTCACTGTGCCAGTCCTTGTTTCTAGGGACAAAGAAGGAAAGTGAGGGGATTTCTCCTTGTGCTATAGTGTGCTTTAAAAAAACATTTTTTCTAGGGACAGAAAACTGTAGGTAGGGAGAGTGTCAGTTTCTTTCACTGTGCCAGTCCTTGTTTCTAGGGACAAAGAAGGAAAGTGAGGGGATTTCTCCTTGTGCTATAGTGTGCTTTAAAAAAACATTTTTTCTAGGGACAGAAAACTGTAGGTAGGGAGAGTGTCAGTTTCTTTCACTGTGCCAGTCCTTGTTTCTAGGGTCAAAGAAGGAAAGTGAGGGGATTTCTCCTTGTGCTATAGTGTGCTTTAAAAAAACATTTTTTCTAGGGACAGAAAACTGTAGGTAGGGAGAGTGTCAGTTTCTTTCACGGTGCCAGTCCTTGTTTCTAGGGACAAAGAAGGAAAGTGAGGGGATTTCTCCTTGTGCTATAGTGTGCTTTAAAAAAACATTTTTTCTAGGGACAGAAAACTGTAGGTAGGGAGAGTGTCAGTTTCTTTCACTGTGCCAGTCCTTGTTTCTAGGGACAAAGAAGGAAAGTGAGGGGATTTCTCCTTGTGCTATAGTGTGCTTTAAAAAAACATTTTTTCTAGGGACAGAAAACTGTAGGTAGGGAGAGTGTCAGTTTCTTTCACTGTGCCAGTCCTTGTTTCTAGGGACAAAGAAGGAAAGTGAGGGGATTTCTCCTTGTGCTATAGTGTGCTTTAAAAAAACATTTTTTCTAGGGACAGAACACTGTAGGTAGGGAGAGTGTCAGTTTCTTTCACTGTGCCAGTCCTTGTTTCTAGGGACAAAGAAGGAAAGTGAGGGGATTTCTCCTTGTGCTATAGTGTGCTTTAAAAAAACATTTTTTCTAGGGACAGAAAACTGTAGGTAGGGAGAGTGTCAGTTTCTTTCACTGTGCCAGTCCTTGTTTCTAGGGACAAAGAAGGAAAGTGAGGGGATTTCTCCTTGTGCTATAGTGTGCTTTAAAAAAACATTTTTTCTAGGGACAGAAAACTGTAGGTAGGGAGAGTGTCAGTTTCTTTCACTGTGCCAGTCCTTGTTTCTAGGGACAAAGAAGGAAAGTGAGGGGATTTCTCCTTGTGCTATAGTGTGCTTTAAAAAAACATTTTTTCTAGGGACAGAAAACTGTAGGTAGGGAGAGTGTCAGTTTCTTTCACTGTGCCAGTCCTTGTTTCTAGGGACAAAGAAGGAAAGTGAGGGGATTTCTCCTTGTGCTATAGTGTGCTTTAAAAAAACATTTTTTCTAGGGACAGAAAACTGTAGGTAGGGAGAGTGTCAGTTTCTTTCACTGTGCCAGTCCTTGTTTCTAGGGACAAAGAAGGAAAGTGAGGGGATTTCTCCTTGTGCTATAGTGTGCTTTAAAAAAACATTTTTTCTAGGGACAGAAAACTGTAGGTAGGGAGAGTGTCAGTTTCTTTCACTGTGCCAGTCCTTGTTTCTAGGGACAAAGAAGGAAAGTGAGGGGAATTCTCCTTGTGCTATAGTGTGCCAAAGCATTCCTCATCAACCATCTTTGAAATCCTTGTTTTTTGGACAGTCAGGGAAATTGTCGTTGTGCTATTCTGTGCAAAAGCAATAATCCTCAACCATATTTAGAAATCCTTAAGTAAAGGGACAGAGAAGGACACCTGAAGGTAGCCCTTATTGCTTTTTTCCCATCTCCCTGCAGGCCATCTATTAGAATGTCTGGAAGGCAAACAAGGAGAGGCAGACAGTCAGGAGGCAATAAAAGAGGGCAAGCAGGCTCTGTGTCTGGGGGCAACAGTGCTGGTCGTGGACGCGGTGCATTGTCATCAGCACATGGCCATGGGACACGCTTGTCCTTCTTTTCGGCAGCTGGACATGTTGAGCCACATCATGCCGAAGACTTGGTAGAGTGGATGACCAAGCCCTCCTCCTCCTCCTCATCCTCTCTCACCCAGGCTCAGGGTACTGGCAAAGCAGCTGCCAAAGCGTCCTCTTCCCTGGTATCAATGTCAGACTCATCATCAGTCACTCCTTCCCTAGACCCACCATGTCCTCCTCCTGAGGAGTCCCCCGAACTGTTTGAGCACAGTGTTGGGTACATGCTCCAGGAGGATGCCCAGCGTTTCGAAGGGTCTGATGATGAAACCCAGCTACAGGAAGGCAGTAGCGTGAGAGCAGACAGAGGGGATGCTCAAGAAGGACACCAATCTGGCAGTCATGTTCCAGCAGCTGCAGCATACTGCCAGATTGGCTCCAGTGATGAGGAGGGAGGGGATGATGAGGTCACTGACTCCACGTGGGTGCCTAATAGGAGAGAGGAGGAGGAGGAGGATGAGGAGGAGGCACATCTCCAACGAGGCAGGATGCCCTTTGGTGGCCAGCGTAAGGGCAGTACACCGACGGAATCACACCGCAGAGCTCCGCCTGTGCAGGGCGCTGCCTCTGCCCGTCATTCAAAAAGTTCCTTGGTGTGGGCCTTTTTTGAGGCTAGTGCATCAGATCGCACAGCTGCTGTTTGCAACATATGTCTCAAGCGTATATCGCGTGGCCAAAACATCAGCCGCTTGGGTACCACATGCCTGACCAGACATATGTTGACCTGCCATGCAGCTCGTTGGCAAGCCTACCTCAAAGACCCACACCAAAGAACAAAGCGGACCTCTCCTTGCACCGCATCAGCTGGGATCTCCAACCCCACTATAACTTCAGTCCTCTCTGAAACATGCACTGAGAGGAATGAAGGTGTAGAATTAGGTGTGTCACAGCCAAGTACTTGCGGCCACTCTGCTAGCAGTACACCGACGTCCGATTCTAGCAGGCAAATTTCCCTGCCCCAGCTGCTGGACCGTCGAAAGAAGTTCACTCCCAGCCATCCACATGCCCAGCGGTTGAATGCTAGCTTGGCTAAATTGCTAGCGCTTCAACTGCTGCCTTTTCAGTTCGTAGACTCGGCCCCCTTCCGTGAGTTTGTGCAATGTGCGGTTCCTCAGTGGCAGGTTCCCAAACGCCACTTTTTCTCACGGAAGGCTATTCCGGCTCTCTACCGGCATGTGGAAGGCAATGTCTTGGCCTCGCTGGACAGGGCGGTCAGCGGTAAGGTGCATATTACCGCTGACTCATGGTCCAGCAGGCATGGACAGGGACGTTACCTTTATTTCACGGCCCATTGGGTCACTCTTTTGGCAGCTGGGAAGGATGCAGGACAAGGTGCAGTAGTGTTGGAGGTTGTTCCACCCCCACGCCTCCAAAATGCTACTACTGGTTGTGACACACCTCTCTCCTCCACCCCCTCCTCTTCTTCTTCCTCCATGGCCTCTTCCTGTGGTTTGTCCTATGAACCAGCGGTGCTCCGTAGCCGTTCACGGGGCTACGCAAGTACGCAGGCAAAAAGATGCCATGCCGTGCTTGCGCTGGTGTGTTTGGGGGACAGAAGCCACACTGGGGCAGAGGTCCTGTCTGCTCTGCAGGGCCAGGCCGAGAGGTGGTTGACGCCACGCCAGCTTAAGCCAGGAATGGTGGTTTGCGACAATGGCACCAACCTCCTCTCCGCCCTCCGACAGGGACAACTGACCCATGTGCCCTGTGTGGCTCACGTCCTTAACCTGGTGGTGCAGCGGTTCTTGGGCAGGTACCCGGGCTTACAGGATGTCCTGAGGCAGGCCAGGAAAGTCTGTGTGCATTTCCGCAGATCTTATAATGCCAGTGCTCGCCTGGCTGAGCTGCAAAAGGAGTTGAACCTGCCCAAGAACCGCCTTATATGTGACATGCCCACCAGGTGGAACTCAACGTTGGCCATGCTGCAGCGGCTGCACACGCAGCAGAGGGCCATCAATGAGTACCTGTGCGACTACGGCACCAGGACAGGGTCAGGGGAGCTTGGTTTTTTTTCTCCACGCCAGTGGGGCATGATCAGGGATGCATGCACTGTCCTGGCACCATTTGAGGAGGCCACGAGGATGGTGAGCAGTGACAGTGCATGCATCAGTGACACTGTACCTCTTGTCCACCTGTTGGAGCACACGCTGCGTGGAATAATGGACAGGGCACTTGAGGCAGAACAGAGGCAGGAAGAGGAGGACTTCCTTGCCTCTCAAGGCCCCCTTTACCCAGACAGTGTTCCTTCTGTCCCACCCATCGCACAGGAAGAGGAAGAGGAGGAGGAGGAGGAGGAGGAGGAGGAGGAGGATTGTGTCAGCATGGAGGTGGAGGCTGGCACTCAGCATCATCAGCAGCAGTCTTTTAGGGATGATTTACAGTCCCAAGAAACCAGTGGACTTGTACGTGGCTGGGAGGAGGTGGCTGCGGATCATGTCGTCCTTAGTGACCCAGAGGACTCCGGAGCGAATGCCTCAGCAAACCTACGCTGCATGGCCTCCCTGATCCTGCAAAGTCTGCGGAAGGATCCTCGTATTCTTCGGATCAAGGAGAGGGACCATTACTGGCTGGCCACTCTCCTTGATCCACGGTACAAGGGTAAGGTTGCGGACCTTATGTTACCTTCGCAGAGGGAGCAGAGGATGAGACAACTCCGGGAGGCCTTGCAGAAAGGTCTGTGCAACGCGTTCCCAGAGACTGGGAGGTTACAAACTCCTGGTCCTGGACAACGAGTTGCTGAGGCTTCGGCCAGTCAAAGAAGGAGCGGTGGGGAAGGTGGCCGTCTGACCGATGCGTTCAGACAATTCTTTAGTCCGCAGCCCCAAAGTATGATCGGTTCCAGCAACCATCGCCAGCGTCTGATAAACATGGTGCAGGAATATCTAGGGGCAAGGTCAGACTTGGACACCTTCCCCACCGAAAATCCTCTGGCTTACTGGGTCTTGAGGATGGATCACTGGCCAGAGCTTGCACAGTATGCAATTGAGCTACTGGCCTGTCCTGCATCCAGCGTTCTTTCGGAACGCACATTCAGTGCTGCTGGAGGATTTGTCACGGATCACAGGGTGCGCCTGTCCACCGACTCGGTTGATCGACTGACTTTCATCAAGATGAACCAGTCTTGGATCACCACCAGCTACCACACACCTGATGCTGATATAACAGACTAATTGATTTTAACATGTCACATCCCTTCAAGACTGATGCTGATGCTGAGTGCCTGTGCTGTTATGTTGACTGGCTATCCTCCTCCTCCGAGTCCTCAATGATACGATTGATGATGATAGCTTGGAAGATCATTTTTGTTTATGGGTGCCGCCACCAGTGGCTAAGGCCCAATTTTTCAGCCCCTGTTTTACAGGGGCGTGTAATTACAATTTTTTTACCAATAATTTGCCATAGGGCTCATTGCTGTGCTCCAAGTACAGTATCTGTGAGGGGTTGGAGTGTTGTGGCACCAGTGCCTAAGGCCCAATTTTTCAGCCCCTGTTTAACAGGGGCGTGTCATTACAATTTTTGAAGCAATACTTTGCAACAGGGCTCATTGCTGTGCTCCAAGTAACGTATCTGTGAGGGGTTGTAGTGTTGTGCCACCAGTGCCTAAGGCCCAATTTTTCAGCCCCTGTTCAACAGGGGCATGCAATTACAATTCTTGATCTAATAATTCACAGCAGGGCCCATTGCTGCACCCACCAAGAGTAACTCTGAGGGCTTACAGTGTTGTGGCAACGCCACCACCACCACCACCACCACCACGAAAGGCCCAATTTTTCAGCCCCTGTTCAAAAGGGGCATGTAATTACAATTCTTGATCTAATAATTCACAGCAGGGCCCATTCCTGCACCCACCAAGAGTAACTCTGAGGGCTTACAGTGTTGTGGCAACACCACCACCACCACCACCACGAAAGGCCCAATTTTTCAGCCCCTGTTCAAAAGGGGCATGTAATTACAATTCTTGATCTAATAATTCACAGCAGGGCCCATTCCTGCACCCACCAAGAGTAACTCTGAGGGCTTACAGTGTTGTGGCAACACCACCACCACCACGAAAGGCCCAATTTTTCAGCCCCTGTTCAACAGGGGCATGCAATTACAATTCTTGATCTAATAATTCACAGCAGGGCCCATTGCTGCACCCACCAAGAGTAACTGTCAGGGCTTACAGTGTTGTGGCACCAGCACCACCATCAAAGGCCCAATTTTTACTACCACTGTTCAACAATTATATGTAATTAAAATTCCTGATATAATAGTTGACAGCAGGGCGTTCCAGCACCAACCAAGAGTAACTGTGAGTGCTTACAGTGTTGTGCCAACACCAACAACTAAGGGGCCTATTTCTGCAGAGTATATACGGCAGGTCCCTACTTTCAAACATCCAACTTACAAACGACTCCTACTTGCAAACGCAAGAAGACAACAGGAAGTGAGAGGAAATCTACCCCTAGGAAGGAAAATTCTCTCCTGTAAGAATAAATATGGGAGAAAGGTGTCTCCTCTGTACTGATGCTTTATCAGCAATCCTTGTTTCAAGAAAAACACCACATTTCAAAAACAGTTGACATTGGGACGGAAAGTGAGGTGAAATGTTCTGAACAGGGGCACAGACAGCAAAACAAATGTTACAGGGGTGATAACCCTTACCTATGTTTTCCAAAAAGTTTAAAAATAGATTTTTGGGCTGGAGCTACACTTCAACAATGTACCTGTTCAAAATTACAAACAGATTCTACATAAGAACAAACCTACAGTCCCTGTCTTGTATGCACCGCCTGTATACGGCTGTTCAGAGTATATAGGGCCTTTTTTATTTTATGTGCGGGGTTCCCCTTAATATCCATACAAATCCCAAAGGGGCTGGTAATGGGCTGGGGTAGGGGGGGGGGGGGGTCATGGGGTAGCTATGCCATTTTTCTTAAAGATTTTCATCCATATTACCGGGACCAGACATTACATTAAAGCCGCAAGCAGTTTTAAATGGCTTTTTTTTCCTTTAGAAGTGTCATTTTGTGCAGGGACAGTTCTAAACACGGGAAACACGTGGCACTTCACAGGCATACTTTAGACACCCCCCAGGTACGATATTTAAAGGAATATTTGACTTTTTTTTTTTCACTTTATGCATCATTAAAATGACTGCTCCCGAAAAACGACCGTTTTTAAAACTTCTTTTTGCATTGATACATGTCCCCTGGTGCAGAACCCGGGTTCCCAAACCCTTTTTAGGACAATAACATGCATAATAGTTGTTATAATTACCACTTTAGAATTCGAACGTTCGCATCCATTGTATTTAATAGGGTTCTAATGTTCGTACGAACTTTCGGTCCGTTCGCGGGTTCTGGTGCGAACCGAACCCGGGGGTGTTCGGCTCATCACTACTTCTAACATACTCGGAAAGTTTCTCCTCCGGTTGTTGGAAAGTGTGTTCAAACTGGTAGACCATCTCAGTCACCTTTTCCAATTGACCAAACTCTTCTTGCAGCATGGCTAGACAGTCTTCCCAAACCGAAAGCTTTTCACTGCTTCTGCTGCTGCGCCTTTACGTTTTTCCATCACTCGTTGCCTCTTCTGCGCTTCAGGCACCTCCCATGCCTCTACTGCCTGCAATGCCTGCTCCACCCAGGTGTCAAAGTCTTCTTCCCCTGCGGGGACAGGGAGCTTCCCTGAGAATGTCTTTAGTCTCCGGTAGCTAGTCTCTACATGCACCGTGTTTGCCTTCTGACACTTGGTTAGCAGATCCCCTATCGCACCTATCAGTTCTGGTGATATAACAGTGGCAGGTGCAGGCGCCACCGGGGGCGTCGCCCTGTCCCTTTCTCCCGGTGGGGTACGGGCCGCAGCCTGCGGTGATCCCGTTGGTGATGGTTCCTTTCTTTCAGTTACTGCGTGCGCCAACCTATAAGTTCTGTTGTCTGGCGTCCGCACACACTTGCGCTTACAGGCCTCTGGCATCCCGTTCCAGTACTCCACTAATGCATACTGATATGAGATGTCTGGGTCTGACTTTATCTCCGTCACCCACGGTGTGTGATTTGGGGACACTGACTTCATCAATTCCTCTACCGTTTCAGTCGACCATGCCTCCCCTGGGAGGCTGATGACTATCGACTGGCTTGGCTCTGCGTTCGAGGCTTTGCACCATTCTTCTACCGCTCGTGGATCCATGGGGTCCATGCCGGCACCTCTGGCGTTCACTTGCTGCATCAGGATCCCGGACAAGAACCCTCACGTGTAGCGATACCTCCAACTAAGAAGGCCGCGAGATTTAGTTTGGGCCCTGAAGACAGCTCCGCCAACCCCCGGCAATATGCTCTACCCCCTACTGGCACAGCTAGTACTGACAGTAAATTGTATATCTTATACTGTATGAATAACTGAGCATTGAGACAATATTAAATTGAAATAAAGGTAAGATTTTACTTGAGCTATTGGTAAAGAAAAGGGTAACATCAATGACAGTTTACAGAATAATCATTTGTAATGCAGAGCCCAACCACACTAACACACTATAAGGTTAACACCTAACAAGTGCGCCACGCGGGCAACCGTTAGCTAAGTGCCCTGTGGCGCAGTAACCAAAACACCTTAGAAATCCCACCAGGCCTGGTTCTGATATCTACAACTTAGTCCTTTTTCTTCACCGGCAGATCTTTAACGGTGGTGCACATTAATAGAGTACAAACTTTGTAATCCAATGGGGTAGGTAAAGATGGAGTAGAAACTCGACTATGTGAACGGTAGGTTCAGTTCTAACAAGGGGTCTTCAATAAGAGCACTAAGAACAACTCATAGGCCACGGCAGTCTATAGGCCTATATGCAGTAACAGTATATCGTTTGGGCATATGCCCTCTCACCCGCCCGGACTACGATCCCAGTCCGGGAACTTCCACCTGTTGTGTCCTCACACACACACTCCGTCTCTTCAGCGATCGGGTCCCCGATCCAACAAGGCTGTAGTCGAGCAAAGTCAGATGCCACCCAGGCTCGCAGAGGGGTGGAAGGCTCTTTGGTGCTGCGCAAGGTCTCAGGCTTCAGGCCCTGCACTCCGACACATCCGCACAGGAGGATCAGTCTGTGAAGTCTCGTGTCCCAAAGAGGCCGAGCCCAGCCTCGCCTCCTCCTTTTATAACCCCTCCCATGAGTCTCTGTGGCGGAACATTGCCGAATGGGGTTCTGGGTAATGTAGTCTCTCTGCATTAAAGGGGAACACCCCGCTACATATATATATATATATATATATATATATATATATATATATATATTTATACATGAGACTGGCTGTATATATATATTAAATACACTGCAGCTGAGCTAACTGAATAACCTGCCTGCCTGCAATCTAAATCACACTATCTCTCCGTCCACGCCAACAACGCAATACACAGGGCCGATGTGCAGGCAGCCTTATATAGTGAGGGGCGCGGACTTAGTCCTCCTGAGCCATGATTGGCCAAAGGCACCCTGCCTTTGGCCAATTATGGCTCTCTTAGCAAAGGGCACTTGGATTGGCCAAAGCATGCGGTCATGATGCATGCTTTGGCCAATCATCATACAGCTAAGCACTGCGATCTCGCAGTGCATTATGGGGCGTTCCGCGCCGCTCGAATTTGCCGCAAACGCCCCATAATGTTCATTTTTCGACGAACGGGCGAACACCCGATGTTCGACCCGAACATCGAGCTCATCCCTATTCAAAACTTGTGACTTGCGTTTAGAAAATAATCCTCCAGGTGCTCCTCCGCCATCAAATCAAACTGCTTACCAAGACTAGAAAAAATTGCGCTATGGGTTCAAAGTAATAAAGTCCAAATAAAAAAGTCCAATTGAGGGAATATTGAAACCAACACAAACGACAAAGGACACAATGCTTGTCATGGATTTCTAGGCAAACTTGTCAGGATATGTGCTTACCAGATGATAAGCCAGAACGGACAAATGGCTATAACCCAGCCCAGGCCCTTGTTTGGCACACCAGTGCCAATTCCTTCAATATAGATGGATAGCAGCAATGGGGAGATGGCTCCACAGTATGTATTGATGCATGTGTCCAGAGAAACGTATTTAAATAAAAAAACAGAGAAAAAAACACACAGCGTAATCCTGCCACATGAGATGTCTCTATACGGTGTCAAAACTATGGGGTATGGGAGACAGATCGACACCCAGTGTGTGACTGCTATTTATAGTGAACCATCACCGCACATAAAATCTCCTTACCAGATACCAACATAAAAACAGTGATAAAGAGTCACAGGAACAAATCCACCCTTGTGTAAACCGCCACCTCTCATAGAGTCTGCTTATCAGAATAACCTAAGTTGTATGCAATGAATTCAACCACAGGCTAGTGGATGGCTGGATGGATGTAAGCGTTACTCATATGGATATGGCTGTTGTAGTGGATGGATCAATGTTCCTCACTGTTGAAGTTGTAACTCCATGGGGCCCATACAGAAGTTGTGTACCAAAAAAGCAAATGGGGACTGGATAGTGTGATATCGCCACAACATTTATTTAAAAAAAAGAAAAAATACACTTACTCAGTAAGCAATAAACAGGACATATAAAAAGCCGGCCGGCTAGAAAGCAAACTCCCGTCCTACGAGCCTGGTGACGTCAGCACGTACCCCCTTAGACACGTTTTGTCATCACAGACATTGTCAATTAGGGACGGGTAGCGAGCTGAATCACCACGTTATATAATACCCTACCTCATTATGAGACCCGGACATGAGTTTGCGGCCGCCATCTTGGATGATGGAAAGCCGCCTCTATGTCAATAGACTTATTGTGGTATTGCCCTTAGTTCAAAAAGTAACAGGAAAAGATAGAAACCCGGGAACAATTCCTACTAGCCTCGATCTGGATCCTGAATGTGAGTCAATGACCACCATTTAAACTATTGGCAAAAAACATCCGTACCTTAGTGTAGCGGCCTCACCCCCTCTGATTTGTCTAGGGGTATTTCGTATGTGAGGGTGAGATGCTCTACGGCCCATGTCCTCCCCATGGCAGTGGGTGAGGTGAAGGCCAGTACCAGATAATTTCCTCGGGCCTGTGTGTTTCAGTTAAGGACCAAGTCCTGCTGTGCTGACACTTCTCTTTGCTCCCATTAACCAGAGTACCACACACCGATAAAGGTCCAACTCTTGCTTTATTGTCACACTCACAATAAACAGTGCTTTAGCAGCCAACTGGTTGAGACCCAATAACAGTTCAATACGGTGGGGTGAGCAGGTCGAGGCACTATCCTGATTGTCAGCTAAACCACTGTGGTTTCACCAGCGGTTACTATAGCCATTGGCTAAGAGATAACTTAGAACTTGTGAGTCTCTACCAGCAACTCAAGAGAATGTAGATAGGAGTACCTTCGCTGCGTTGTGGCCCCTGTCAGGGGAAGATGTCCCTCCAAGGGAGTTACCGGAGGCCCATCTGTCACCGGGTTGATGCTGCTCCGGACTCTCCGGACGGGTGACCTCTCCAGCCTCCTCACCTCAGACATGGGCCCCATCCACCTCAGGGACCATAGGACTTCTCCACCCTCGCGGGACCCAGTCGAAGTCACCGGGCCCCAGGCCTCTGATTTAGTACCTCACCCCAGGCTGAAGGTGCCTGGGATGGACGCCAACTCTGCTCCGGCCAGGCCTAGGGTGCCTGGGCCGAAACTCCGGACCGCCCGCACCCAGGCCTAAGGTGCCTGGGCGCGTGATGAAGAAGATCCCGAAGACCTCGTGGCAAAGGCGTCTACCCCTTTTATCTCCTCCATTGACGTCACGGCAGGTTCCCCGCCCTCGCCGTACCATCTCCGGAAAGGGACAAAAAGGACAGCACTGGGCAGCAAATCTACCTTGAGCCTGCGGGTACCCCGCCACCCACAGGCCAAGGAGAATAATACACCACCCAATCCTCCACGAATACAAATGGTCCAATTCCTCTCATAACTTACACACCTGGATCATACTACCACCCAGGTGTATCCCACCTAAATTTAGAGACCCCGCTACATTAGATTAACCCATAAATTAGAGATTGATCCGTACAAATGGGAAAGAGATTTATTTTATATATTGAAAGAGGATAAAAAGAAACACTAATTTGCCAAAGCAATATTATATGTTTCCAAAAAATATTTTTAAATCACAAAATCCATGTACACTTTATGCCATAAGGGCCAAGTGTATGAACCTATCATAGGTCTATTGTATATATCATAGTGCATAATAAAATGAATAATAAAAAAGTTGTTTTTAGGGGGGCCCCTTCTTTAAGAAATAGGGTGTCATCCAACATTCTTGACCGTCCATCTAGAGTTAGTTTTTTTGGACACTTTACGGGGTATTATCAATGTCATAAAGGTAGAGTTTGCTCTCTTAACAGTTGTACTCAGAGAAGGACAGCTAATTTGTCCACTAGTACACAGATCAGACATGACATTAAACCATTTATTACTTGCTCCACAGAGGGCGTAGTTTATTTACTTCAATGCCCCTGTGGACTACAATATATAGGGAGGACTAAGCGCCCCCTACAGGTCAGATTAAATGAACATATCACAAACATTAAATCTGGCTTTAAAAACCATTCTGTATCCAAACATTATAGATTAGTGCACAAGAGGGATCCCACAAACACTTTGTTTTTGGGTATTGACAAATTTAGCCCCAAGTGGAGGGGTAGCTCTCTTGTTAGGGATATCTCCAAATTGGAGATGTCATGGATTTTTAAGGCAAAAACTTATATACCCCATGGATTAAATATTGACGTAGACGTTAATGCTTTTATCGATAATTCATAGGTGGTTGTGTTTGTGAACTCGATCTGGGTCATGCATGTGGGTTTTTAATTTAATTGGGGTCTGTTTTCATTTTCATAAAGGGTAAGGGAAAATGACCCTCCGTGCACCCTCGGGTTGACATTATGGGTTCATAAATGGGAATCTATCAATTTGAAAACTTTATAAGATTTAATTCAATTGCTATTATCACTTATTACACAACAAATATATCAATATATAGATATTGATTTTTTCACTAAGTGGAGTTTATTCCACACATTTAGTTCGCATCAAGGCACTTTAATTGCACTGAGAATAAGGTTTTCGTATTTTCTTTATATTGTAAAATTACTTGTGTCGGACTGTTCCCGATCATAATTAATTATATACATTTATCACATAATATATTCACTTTATTATGCACTATGATATATACAATAGACCTATGATAGGTTCATACACTTGGCCCTTATGGCATAAAGTGTACATGGATTTTGTGATTTAAAAATATTTTTTGGAAACATATAATATTGCTTTGGCAAAATAGTGTTTCTTTTTATCCTCTTTCAATATATAAAATAAATCTCTTTCCCATTTGTACGGATCAATCTCTAATTTATGGGTTAATCTATGGTACGGATATGTTTTTTGCCAATAGTTTAAATGGTGGTCATTGACTCACGTTCAGGATCCAGATCGAGGCTAGTAGGAATTGTTCCCGGGTTTCTATCTTTTCCTGTTAGTTTTTGAACTAAGGGCAATACCACAATAAGTCTATTGACATAGAGGCGGCTTTCCATCATCCGAGATGGCGGCCGCAAACTCATGTCCGGGTCTCATAATGAGGTAGGGTATTATATAACGTGGTGATTCAGCTCGCTACCCGTCCCTTATTGACAATGTCTGTGATGATGAAACGCGTCTAAGGGGGTACGTGCTGACGTCACCACGCTCGTAGGACGGGAGTTTGCTTTCTAGCCGGCCGGCTTTTTATATGTCCTGTTTATCGCTTACTGAGTAAGTGTATTTTTACTTTTTTTAAATAAATGTTGTGGCGATATCACACTATCCAGTCCCCATTTGCTTTTTTGGTGCACAACTTCTGTATGGGCCCCATGGAGTTACAACTTCAAAAGTGAGGAACATTGATCCATCCACGCTTACATCCATCCAGCCATCCACTAGCCTGCGGTTGAATTCATTGCATACAACTTAGGTTATTCTGGTAAGCAGACTTTATGAGAGGTGGCGGTTTACACAAGGGTGGATTTGTTCCTGTGACTCTTTATCACTGTTAAGGCCTGTTTTTATGTTGGTATCTGGTAAGGAGATTTTATGTGCGGTGATGGTTCACTATAAATAGCAGTCACACACTGGGTGTCGTTCTGTCTCCCATACCCCATAGTTTTGACACTGTATAGAGACATCTCATGTGGCAGGATTACGCTATGTGTTTTTTTCTCAGTTTTTTTATTTAAATACGTTTCTCTGGACACACGCATCAATACATACTGTAGAGCCATCTCCCCATTGCTGCTATCCATCTATATTGGAGGAATTGGCACTGGTGTGCCAAATAAAGGCCTGGGCTGGGTTATAGCCATTTGTCCGTTTTGGCTTATCATCTGGTAAGCACATATCCTGACAAGTTTGCCTAGAAATCCATGACAAGCATTGTGTCCTTTGTCGTTTGTGTTGGTTTAAATATTACCTCAATTGGACTTTTTTATTTGGACTTTATTACTTTGAACCCATAGCGCAATTTTTTTTTTCTTGTTTATTTTGTGTTTATCCCACTATTATTGCTGCTTAAAAGGGTTTATTTATTCATTTTTTACATCACTTTTACAGCAAGCGCAGTTTTTTCCATTTCCTTTGCTTACCAAGACTAATGGACCCCACAAATCAAGAAGTCTCACAGCGCTTCAATATGTGATATAAAGAGCAACCAGGAACCAAATACTCTCATCAGAAACAGAAGCTCCATAGTTAACGACTCAGCCGTGTTCAGCTCATGTCGCAGGGGAAAAAAAAATCCAGAAAGAGGTTCCGTATTGCAGTATTTAGGTTTAAGCAATTATTAAAAAAAGAATTGGTACTTCACCTATCATGGCATGCTTGATGACGTCACCACTATGTTCTGCCCGTCGCTGGCGAGCGCGTGGTTTAGAAGTTGTGATAGTTAATGTTCTGCCATCCGGAAGACTTGCTGTATAAATACAAACTGCCAATGTACAACAAAAACAACAGGATTGAATATTGTAGCAAAACTAATTAAAATGCACAAGACAAATTACCTTGAATTGTCCATTTACGCTGGAACTCTCATAACAATCCATAAGGCCTAAAGCAGGGGTGCCCAACCTTTTGAAGAGCGAAGGGCCATTGAAGCGACTTGGTAACCGGTCGCGTGCCAAAATGAGTGGAATGGGTGGATGACAGGTCCGTGTCCACGCTGCATATGCTGAACGGACACGGACACAGCCCACGCTACTCTATGGGCCCTCCAATTCAATCCCAGACGGAATAGGACGGATCCCCTTCTGTTTTTTGTTTTTTTTAGCGGATTGGATTGGAGGTAAGAGGGGGTAATGGACATAGAGGTGAATGGAGGGTCCGATTGGGTTCTAAGGCTGCTTTCACACTGATGCACCACATGCACCTGTGGCTTTCCTGAAGGTTAGTTGCACTTTGCCATAGGCTTTTATTATATCCTGCAGGTGTGGTGCAATTTCTGAAAGCACACCAAACCAACAGGTAACAGAAGTCTATGGCTCAGTGAGTGAGTGAGAGAGTGAATAACTTATATAGGGCAACAAATGCGAACTAAATCGCCTCATGGCGCTTTGCATCCAGTGACGTCCTAATCCTTCAGAAGAGGTGGGTCTTAAGTTTTTTCCTGAAGGCCCGATGGTTTTCTTCCATACGAATGTCCGTGGGTAGAACGTTCCATAGCCGTGGTCCTTGGACTGCAAATCTTCGTTCTCCCTTTGATTTGTAGCGGGACTAGGGGATGTGGAGGAGGTTTTGGTTGGTTGATTGGAGAATGCGTTTAGGGGTGTAGTGTTTTATCTTCTTGCATAAATATTGGAGGACCGTTTACTTGTGTGCACTTGTGGGTGAGACAGAGGGTCTTGAATGTGACCCGATCCTTTACGGTTAGCCAATGCAGGGTCCTGAGTGAAGGGGTGATAGATTCCCAAGGTTTTTTCCCTGTTACCAGTCTGGCTGCCGTGTTCTGGATGACTTGTAGGTGCGAAATCTGATATTTAGGTAGTCCTATGTAGAGGGAGTTTGTGTAGACGAGTCGGGAGTTGATGATTGTTCCAACTACTACTGCTGTGTCCTCTTCTGGGATGAAGGGGATGAGTCTACGCAGCAGGCGGAGGAGATGGTGCGATCCGCTGACTACTGATCCTATTTGTGCATCCATTGACATCTCAAGGATGACTCCGAGACTTTTGACTTTGGTGCTCGGGGTAATGGTCTGTCCCAGAATGGTGGGTGGTGTCCAAGAAGTCTTTGATTTTGTCTTTAAGTTTGCGTGGAGGAGAAGAAGTTCTGTTTTGGATCCATTGAGTTTGAGGGAGCTCTCAGTCATCCAATCATCGATCAATGTGAGGCAATTTTCCAGTCCGTGATATTGGTCTTTTTTTCGGTGATACGAAAGTAGAGTTGGGTGTCTTCCGCGTATGAGTGGTAGCACAAGTCCTGTTTGCTGATGATTTTGAGGAGTGGGCGGAGGTAGATGTTAATGAGCACGGGTGACAGGGGTGATCCTTGTGGGACTCCGCAAGAAATTGCGCGAGTTTCAGAGGTGAAGGCTCCTAGTTTCACTGTCTGGGAGCGATTTTCTAGGAAGGATGCGAACCAGGGTAGGTCAGGGTCTGCGACTCCTGCTACTTCTTTAAGGCGGATGAGTAGAGTTTTGTGGTCTACTGTGTCGAACGCTGCACTGAGATCCAGCAGCACCAGAAGACATGATTCTCCATCATCTGCAGCTTCAAGGGCATCATCCCATATTTTGAGAAGGGCTGTTTCTGTGCCATGGCCTGAGCAGAAGCCTGATTGTAGTGGATCCAAGAGTTTGTGGGAGTCCAAATGGAGTTGTAGCTGTTGTACTACTGCTTTCTCCATTATCTTTGAGATGGTGTTGAGACTTGTTACCGGTCTGCGGTGGTTTGGGTCTTTTGGGCCGAGGTTGGGCTTCTTTAGGAGGGGTTTGACTATGCCTTGCCTTGGGAGATCGGAACAATGCCTTCTTTGAATGATTGATTTACGAGATGTGTTATGGTGGGTGCCAAGATGTCGGTACATTCTTTCAGGAGTTTTGTAGAAATTATGTCATTTGGTGATGTGCTGTAACCTTCAGGTGCACTGCGCTGCACCTGCGGATTAGTTTGAAAGCAGCCCAGTAACCACTGCAAAACAGATATGCCCATATATACACTGTATTTTTTGTAATAATTGTACCTTTAATAACATTCTTCCATTCAGTTTTCCCCAGCTGTAGCTGTCCCAGGCAGAGTGCATTTGGTATCGATTGTGACAGGAGCTGGCGCTATACAGGAAGCATCAGCTTATGTGGCTCTGCTCTGCAGCTGCTTGCTTTCTCTACCTCGGCTTCATTCACAACACTGATGCTCTGGGATAACGGGTCAGCAACCTGCGATTTTGGCTTGCCAAACCACCATCCCAGAGCAGGAGGTCGCGGGCCACATCAGAAGGCTCCGCGGGCCATATGTGGCCCCCGGGCCACTGGTTGGGCACCCCTGGCCTAAAGTCTCCCTGGCAAATACAACCATGGAATGGTTGGGGAAGGTCGATCAACACTGATATTAAAAAAAAAAAACAATCATATAGCTCCCTGAACTGTATAGCCTCGTACACACGACCAAGTTTCTCATCAAAAAACGACAAGAAACTTGCTGGCAGAGCTTTCTTGCCAAGTAAATCGGTCGTGTGTACGCAGCTATCAGGTTTCTCGTCAAGAAAACCATCAAGAATCTCAACGAGAAAAATAGAGAACCTGCTCTCTATTTTCTCATCAGGATTCTCCATTTTCTCGTCGAGATTCTCGTCAGCATGTTTCTCGACGAGAAAAGTGTGTGTGTGTACACTTACCTGTCGCCGTGGAAACCCAAGCATGCTCGAAATGACTTTGACGCATGCGCGGTAGCTTCCTAGGCATAGGTAGGGTGTAGCAAGATGGCGGCGACGGCATCGAATGTGACGAGCGCACGCTCGTCATAGTCAATTACGTCACCGCGTTCGCTCCATTCAAAGAACCGTGGGTTCTTTGAATCGAGCGTGTGTACACTCGGCCGGGACAAGTTTCTTGTCCAAGAATCTCGTCAAGAAAAACAACAAGTTTTTTCCTGATGAGATTCTCGGCCGTGTGTACGAGGCTTATGTCTATTACAATTGTGTCTGGCTTGCAGAGTTAAACTCACATATCCAGAAGCTCAGAAATAATGTCCACAGAGCTGTTAATGAATGCTTTACTGAGACTGCACAGTGTCTAGTGGGCCCAGTGAAGCTTCTCATTAAGGACTAGTATGGGATGCAGTTTACAGTTGGTAACATGTTTGGGGTAAGCCTTCTGAACTAAGAGAGGGCCTTGAGCCTCTATGTAGGGTGTAGTTCCTTGCTGCATGTACCCTGGTAGGTATGGCATGTGGGGCTGGAGATGAGAAGACAATTAGACATTTGGAAGTAAATAAAATCAGAGCAGATGGAGGCAGGTCTGTTCTGGTGGCTGGGGCCAAAGCAGCATGCAGGTAATCTTCACTGACCTCTCAGAGTTGATATCCTCTGTGGAGTACAGCTGTGCTTTCAGAGCTCTTGGACGGTCGTCCCAATGTCAGTGTCAATGCCAAGGCAACTGGGCACAGTGGGGGCATCCACAAAGGTGTGGATAACAAAGGTGCCTGTATCTTTGTGTACAAAACGATGCAGGGGATATCCTCACTGGTAGGTAGCACTGACACGGAGCAGTCTGTCCATAGGGGTTTCAGAATGGCTCGGTGGTATAAAGTATTACACAAGAGACCTGGCAAGATCTCCAGTGATGCTTTATCAAAATCCATGCATTGTTACTGACAGGCTTTATTAATGATCTTCCCTTGCCATGCAAAAAATAGGATTTTTATAACAGCTTACCTGTAAAATCCTTTTCTTGAAGGTACATCACGGGACATAGAGCCATTAATTACTACATGGGTTATAGGACCACCTTCAGGTGATGGACACTGGCATAATCAAGACCGGAAGTCCCCCTCTATATAACCCCTCCCACATGGGGAGTACCTCAGTTTTGAAACACAGCTATATATAATAATTCCAAAGAGGGGAGGGACCTCTGTGTCCCGAGATGTACCTTCAAGAAATGGATTTTACAGGTAAACTGTTATAAAAATCCTATTTTCTTTTCAGTACATCACGGGACACAGAGCCATTAACCGCTTGCCGATGTACGGCAGAATAGCACGGCTGGGCATATTGGCGTACAGGTACGTCCCCTTTAATATGCACAGCCATGGGTCACGCGCGCTGCCGGCGGCGTGCTCGCGACCCGGTCGGGTACTCCGTGACTGCGCCCGCGGGACCCGCAGACCCGATCGCCGCCGGTGTCCCGCGATCGGGTCACAGAGCTGAAGAACGGGGAGAGGTAAGTGTAAACAAACCTCTCCCCGTGCTTCCTAGTGAGCCTGTCACTGATCGTCTGTTCCCTGTCGTAGGGAACGACGATCAGTGATGTCACATGCCAAGCCACGCCCCCTACAGTAAGAATCACACATTAGGTCACACTTAACCCCTTTAGCGCCCCCTACAGGTTAACCCCTAAACTGCCAGTGTAATTTTCACAGTAATCAGTGCATTTTTATAGCACTAATCACTGTAAAAATTACAATGGTCCCAAAATAGTGACAAAAGTGTCCGATGTGTCCACCATAATGTCGCAGTCACGATAAAAATCGCTGATCGCCGCCATTACTGGTAAAAAAAAAATATTAATAAAAATGCCATAAAACTATCCCCTATTTTGTAGACGCTATAACTTTTGCGCAAACCAATCAATAAATGCTTATTGCAATTTTTTTTACCAAAAATATGTAGAAGAATAGATATCGGCCTAAACTGAGGAAAAAATATATATTTTTTTATATATTTTTTGGGGATATTTATTATAGCAAAAAGTAAAAAATATTGTTTTTTTTCCAAATTGTCGCTCTATTTTTGTTTAAAGCGCAAAAAATAAAAAACGCAGAGGTTATCAAATACCACCAAAAGAAAGCTCTATTTGTCGGGAAAAAAAGGACGTCAATTTTGTTTGGGAGCCACGTCGCTCGACCGCGCAATTGTCAGTTAAACTGAAGGCAGTAAAATGAAGGCAGCTAAATATCCTGGTTTAAGTGAAAACTGGACACTACCTTAGGCAAAAAAAAAAAAAACGTCCGGGGATGGTTCTCTGCAAGATGACTCTGCCAAATCCGAGATTCTTCTTGCGGAAGTTACCGCAACCAAAAATACCAGCCTCCTTGTGACCATGGGTAATGGGGCCTCACACATCGGCTCAAAGGGAGGCCCCTGAAGGACTGACAAGACTAGATTCAAGTCCCATGGGCAGATCGACTACTTGACCGGAGGATTTAATTTATGTGTGTTACACCTTGCATAAAGGCCTGTACTAGGGTATGACAATGTCGAGACTTGACCTTTAATAGTACTCAAGGCTAGCTTCATTTCTACTCCCAACTGTAGAAAATCTAGAATCCTGCTTATGCTATACTTGCGAGGATGCCACCCCTTGCTTTCACACCAAAAAATATAGGTCTTCCAAACCCTATAGTAGATAGCCCTAGAAGCCGGCTTCCTAGCATTAATCAGGGTAGATACCACTGAGCCTGAAAGCCCCTGGTCTTTTAGAACCAGGGTCTCAACAGCCAAACCGTCAAATTTAGCATTTGTAAGGCAAGGTGGAACACTGGCCCTTGTGACAGCAGATCCTGGCGGGCTGATAGAACCCAAGGATCCATCACTGCCATCCTCACGATCTCCGCATACCAGGACCTCTTGGGCCAAGCCGGGGCCATTAGGATCACCCGTTTCCGCTCCCCTTTGATCCTGCGAAGCAGATTCGGGAGCAACTGAACTGGAGGGAATGCATAAATCAGAGAATACTGATCCCAAGGGGTTACCAATGCATCTGTCCTGCAAGCGAGCGGGTCCCTTGTTCGGGACACAAACTTGTCTAGTTTCGTGTTGAATCTGGACGCAAAAAGATCCACGTCCAGGGTACACCATTTCTGGCAAATGGCCAGAAAGACATCTGGATGTAGGGACCACCCCCCTGGGAGCAATGGCTGGCGGCTTAAAATGTCTACCTGTCAATTTTCTACCCCTGGGATGAACACCGCAGATAGGCAAGGAACATGTTCCTCTGCCCACACCAGAATATGATCTACCTCTTTCTGGGCCGCCCGACTCTTGGTGCCGTCCTGGTGCTTGATATAGGCCACTGCCGTGGCATTGAAGGATTGAATCCTGACAGGGTATCCCTGCAGTATGCCCGACTAGGCCCTTAGGGCCAGCCGCACTGCCTGAATTTCTAAAATGTGGATGGGCAAGATCTTCTCGGACTCTGACCATTCTCCCTGAACAGCCTTCCTTCTAGTACTGCTCCCCAGCCTACAAGGCTGGCATCGGTTGTCACTAGGGATGAGGTTCGTGTTCAAGTCAAACCCATGTTCGACTCAAACATCGGCTGTTCGATCGTTCGACGAAGATCGAACATTATGGACCGTTCGCGCCAAATTCGAGTGGTGCGTCACGGCCCATAATTCACTGCGGCATCGCAGTGCATTGCTGGCTGATGATTGGCCAAGCATGCTTGGCCAATCACTGTGCCGTCTGAACAGAGAGCCGTAATTGGCCAAAGCCAGGGTGGCTTTGGCCAATTATGGCTCAGGGAGTTTAGTACACGCCCCACACTATATACACACCGGCTTGGCGGCCTTGTGTAGTGTGTTGGAGTTGTTTAATGTAAAGATACAGAGACAGTGTGATTTGATTTGAGGTAGATAGAGCAGGCAGGCAAGTCAGTTAGATGCAGTTACAGTGTGTAGAGGATATATATGCATCCTAGGTGTTGTATATATATTTATACACTGTATTCAGTTTAGCTAGATCCATTCCTGTTATTCTCTATACTGTGACAGGCAGGCAGGTGTTTGTGCTAGCTGCAGTCAGTGTTTCACTTAGTGTACTGTGTGCTTTGCATAGCGTTCACCTAAAGCTTACCTGAATATAGTTAGTGGTGTTCTCATAATAAAACCACAGGCAGAGAGCTGAACAGGTGCACAGATAGCAAAACAAATGTTACAGGGGTGATAACCCTTCCCTATGTTTTCCAAAAAGCTTAAAAATAGATTTTTTGGCTGGAGCTACACTTAAAAAATGTACCTGTTCCAAATTACAAACAGATTCTACTTAAGAACAAACCTACAGTCCCTGTCTTGTTCGCACCGCCTGTATACTGCTGTTCAGAGTATATGGGGCCCCACGCCTTTCCTTTTTTTAATTTGGGTGCGGGATTCCCCATAATATCCATAAAAGGGTCTGGTAATGGGCTGGGGGGTGTTACCCATGCCATTTTTCTCAATGATTTTCATCCATATTGCCGGGACCAGACATTACATTAAAGCCGCAAGCAGTTTTAAATTACTTTTTTTCCCTTTAGAAATGTCATTTTGTGGGACAGTTCTAAACACGGGAAACATGTGCTACTTCACAGGCATACTATAAACACCCCCCAGGTACGATACTTAAAGGAATATTTCACTTTCTTTTTTTTCACTTTAAGCATCATTAAAATCACTGCTCCGAAAAAGCTGCGTTTTTTAAAACTTTTTTTTGCATTGATACATGTCCCCTGGGGAAGGACCCAGGTCCCCAAACCCTTTCTAGGACAATAGCTTGCATATTAGCCTTTATAATTAGCACTTTTGATTTCGAATGTACGAGTCCCATAGACTTTAATGGGGTTCTAAAGTTTCGTTCCGTTTGCAGGTTCTGGTGCGAACCGGGGGGTGTTCGGCTCATCCCTAGTTGAGACTGAACCAGCTCATATTAATTTGTTCTGGGGCAGGATTGCTTTCTAATTACTGATAGATTTCAGCTGGTGCCTTGGATTTCCATGCCTTTTTGCACCTCCCTTACTTCATTTGTTCAATACATTTTCCCTGTGTCATTCCATTTTATAACACATAATTTAATTGCTGACCTTATTTGTTTTGGTTTCTTTGTATGTATGGATTGCATGGGTTGTTATCGACATGTGGTGAAAATGTTATATCAATAGCACCTTTAGACTCCATTCACACAGGAGGCTTTCCAGTGGCCAATCAAACAAGAATCAGCTCTGTGGGAGGGGTTTGCCTGAGAAATGTATGTTCTCTTCCTGTATTATTGCTTCTGTTAAGTGATCCGACTTCTGAGGCGACTTCCATTGAAATCAATGGGTACAAGTTGCCTACAAGTCGACTAGAAGTTAGATTGAAGTAGTACAGGAACCTTTTCTGAAGTCGGAGCGACTGCAGTAGTGTGCATTAAGACGGCTCCATTCACTTACATTGATTTTCTCATGCAGCGCGACTTGAGGCGACTAGGGGCAACTTGAAGTCGGATCCAAAGTCGTCCCTGTGTGAATGGTCTCTAAGGAATATATTTATCTAGAAAAATGGTGAGATGTTACATACTTTTTTTACCCGCTGTATGTAAGCTGTGGGGTGGAGAAGAGGGGTGAAGGAAAGAGAGTTTAAGGAGAGAGGATACAACAGTCAGAAGGAGTGGTAGAGAATGCATGTAAAGCTAGCGATACATTATACAATTTTATTATTCAATTTCCTTTAGATTTACCTTTAACTATGTAGTGCAAGGGCCTGCCTGATTGCATACAAATTGAAACTGTTTAGGTTTAACCTCATATTATATGGTTTTGGTAAATCTAAAGGAAAGTTGTACAAGAAAATTGTATAATGTATGGCCAGTGTTACAGAGAGAAAGGAGAGATGCATGGAGAATCAAGGTTACCTGCAGCCTGTTTGGTGTTTTGCATTTGCAGTCTGTATAACGGAATTTTACTTTCTTGATTAGCATTAACTATTTTTAATCTTGCTACTAGTCTTAGGTAATAGATAGGGAGATATATTATATTTCCTGACAGCCTCCATGGCAGACTACGTGTGGGTTAACCCCGCCTCCTCTCCACAGCTATAGGACCCCCTACCCATAAATTTGAGCTCACCTCTACAGACAGTGTTTCTTTTTTGTCCTCCTTTTTTGTCCTCCTCACATGGACCCTTCATCATGCGATTCTGTGCATTTCTGGATGTTTGTCCGGTCGGTACTGATTGCTGCAGTGCACCCAGAGCCCAGCTAAGAGCGGGCGAGTGGTTTTGGGCTGATGAATACCCCTATGGTGGAAGGGATGTGGCCCCAGTGTACCTAGACAGACGGAGTAATTCGGCTGGCAAGGTCTGAAGAGTTTCTCTATTTTTTACTTCCATGGCAGATGGTTTTTGTATGTGGTGTGTCCTCTGTATGTTCCTTGGTCTCCATACATCTCCGTCCCTTTCAGATCTATGTGGAACGCTTCTGCACTCCAGGACGTCATATCCCTTCCGGATTCCCGGTCTGCTGTACGTCTGTGCATGTGCGAGGCCGCAGTGAAACCGAGGCTTGGTTTTCGTGCATGCGCAGTGCGGCAGAGGGGTCCGAGGCCGCACAGGCGCTGTATGCTCCGGGTCTACGGTGCAGGCGTGTGACGTGGGTCAGCGGTGACGTCATTCCAGTGGGATATTTAAACCGCTGAAGTGCCCTATACAGGTGGGATACCTGTGGGCATTGAGCGGCAGCTTCCTGGAGCGCAGCACTATCTTGGGCTGGTGCGGCCTGAGTCGCTCTCTCTGAGCGCCATTCTGACCCTGCCAGCAGGAGGTCTGTGTAACAGGGAGTGCTGAAAATCTGCAGCCTACACAGCAGGGAGACGGATAGCCAACCCCAGAGGGATCTCTGAGGACAGCATCGCTATTTCGGTACAGCGGACTGGCTTGTGTTGCCGACCATCCTGAGGTACCTGCAATCCAGTCCACTGGGAGCTGCAGCGTGGCGCGGTGCCGCCTTTTCCACAGGGCAAAGACACAGAGACAGAGAATACCGGCTGGAACCCTCTATTCATCTGATGTTCATAGTGGTGAGTAGGGATGAGCCGAACACCCCCCAGTTCGGTTCGCATCAGAACATGCGAACAGGCAATAAATTTGTTCGAACATCCGAACACCGTTAAAGTCTATGGGACTCGAACATGAAAAATCTAAAGTGCTAATTTTAAAGGCTTATATGCAAGTTATTGTCATAAAAAGTGTTTGGGGACCCGGGTCCTGGACATGTATCAATGCAAATTTTTTTTTTAAAACTGACGTTTTTTCGGAAGCAGTGATTTTAATAATGCTTAAAGTGAAACAATAAAAGTGAAATATTCCTTTAAATTTCGTACCTAGGGGGTGTGTATAGTATGCCTGCAAAGTAGCGCTTGTTTCCCGTGCTTAGAACTGTCCCTGCACAAAGTGTAATTTCTGAAGGAAAAAAAGTCATTTAAAAGCACTCGCGGCTATAATGAATTGTCAGCTCACGGCAATAAAGAGAAAAGTAATTGAAAGTCATTGATAAAAAAAATAAAAAATGTGTGGGGGTCCCTCCAAATTCAATTACCGGGCCCTTCAGGTCTGGTATGGATATTAAGGGGAACCCTGCGTCAAATTTTTAAAAAAATGACGTGGGGTTCCCCCCAAATATCCATACCAGACCCTTCATGTCTGGTATGGATTTTAAGGGGAACTCCACGCCAAATTTAAGAAAAAAAATGGTGTGGATTTCCCCCCAAAAATCCATACCAGATCCTTTAATCTGAGCACGCAACCTGGCAGGCCGCAGGAAAAGAGGGGGGGTGAGAGAGCACCCCCCCTCCTGAACCGTACCAGGCCACATGCCCTCAACACTCTCCCTGCACAAAGTGTAATTTCTGAAGGAAAAAAAGTAATTTAAAAGCACTCACGGCTATAATGAATTGTCGGCTCCCGGCAATACAGAGAAAAGTCATTGATAAAAAATAAATAAAAATGCGTGGGGTCTCCCCCAAATATCAATACCAGACCCTTCAGGTCTGGAATGGATTTTAAGGGGAACTCCATGCCAAATGTAAAAAAAAAAATGGCATGGATTTCCCCCCCCCCAAAATCCATACCAGACCCTTTATCCGAGCACGCAACCTGGCAGGCCGCAGGAAAAGAGGGGGGGGCAGAGAGCGCCCCCCCTCCTGAACCGTACCAGACCACATGCCCTCAACATGGGGAGGATGCTTTGGGGGTCTGTGACCCCTCAAAGCACCATGACCCCATGTTGATGGGGACAAGGGCCTCATCCCCACAACCCTTGCCCGGTGGTTGTGGGGTTCTGCAGGCGGGGGGCTTATTGGAATCTGGAAGACCCCTTTAACAAAATGGACCCCCAGATCCCGGCCCCCCCATGTGAATTGGTAAGGCCTACCATTTCACAAAGAAAGTGTAAAAAATTGTAAAAAAAACACACAGACACCGTTGGGATAAGTCCTTTATTAAAAGAAAAAAAAAAAAGATTCCAGCGGTTGTAATCCACTCTCGGTCTCCACTCCAACGCTGTCGGTATCCTGCGATAGGTGATCTCCTCTCCGGTGTCCAGCGATGGATGATCTCTCTTCTCCTGGTCCAGGCTCCAATGATGATGTCCAGCGCAGCGAGGAAAAGCAAGCATCCCGTCTCCACCGGAGACATCCCGGGAATCCTGGCAGCCTGACAGGTCTCTTATTTAGCTGAGGACGGGGCCACCCGTCACGTGACCCCGTCCCCCTCTGACGCAAGGGGAAACCCGGGCTTACCCAGTGACGTGCGGGTGACCCCGCCCCCTCTGATGCAATGGAAACCTGCGTTATATCAGAGGGGGCGGGGTCACCCGCACGTCACTGGGTAAGCCCGGGCTTCCCCTTGCGTAAGAGGGGGACGGGGTCACGTGACAGGTCGCCCCGTCCTCAGCTAAATAAGAGACCGAGAGTGAATTACCATTGCTGGAATCTTTTTTTTTTTTAATAAAGGACTTATTCCAACGGTGTCTGTGTGTTTTTTTTACAATTTTTTACACTTTCTTTGTGAAATGGTAGGGGTACAATGTACCCCTTACCAATTCACATGGGGGGGCGGGATCTGGGGGTCCCCTTTGTTAAAGGGGTCTTCCAGATTCCGATAAGCCCCCCGCCCGCAGACCCCCACAAATACCGGGAAAGGGTTGTGGGGATGAGGCCCTTGTCCCTATCAACATGGGGACATGGTAATTTGAGGGGTCACAGACCCCAAAGCATCCTCCCCATGTTGAGGGCATGTGGTCTGGTACGGTTCAGGAGGGGGGGCGCTCTCTCGTCCCCCCTCTTTTCCTGCGGCCTGCCAGGTTGCGTGCTCGGATAAAGGGTCTGGTATGGATTTTTGGGGGGGAAATCCATACCATTTTTTTTTTACATTTGGCGTGGAGTTCCCCTTAAAATCCATTCCAGACCTGAAGGGTCTGGTATGGATATTTGGGGAGAACCCCACGTCATTTTTTTTTATTTGATGCAGGGTTCCCCTTAATATCCATACCAGACCTGAAGGGCCTGGTAATTGAATTTTTATTTATTTTTTATCAATGACTTTCAATGACTTTTCTCTGTATTGCCGGGAGCCGACAATTCATTATAGCCGTGAGTGCTTTTAAATGACTTTTTTTCCTTCAGAAATGACACTTTGTGCAGGGAGAGTTCTAAGCACGGAAAACAAGCGCTACTTTACAGGCATACTATACACACCCCCTAGGTATGAAATTTAACCACTTCAATACAGGGCTTTTTGTACCTATTCAATACCGGGCCTATTTTGGCACTTCTCTCCTACATGTACAAATCATCATTCTTTTGCTAGAAAATTACTCAGAACCCCCAAACATTATATATGTTTTTTTAGCAGACACCCTAGGGAATAAAATGACGGTCATTGCAACATTTTTTCTTGCACAATATTTGCGCAATAATTTTTCAAACGGCTTTTTTTTTAAAAAAATGGTTTCATGAATTAAAAAATAACAAAACAGTAAAGTTAGCCCAATTTTTTGGGAACATATGAAAGATAATGTTACGCCGAGTAAATAGATACCTAACATGTCACGCTTTAAAATTGCGCACACTCATGGAATGGCGCCAAACTTCGGTACTTAAAAATCTCCATAGGCGACGCTTTAATTTTTTTTACAGGTTACCAGGTTAGAATTACAGAGGAGGTCTAGTGCTAGAATTGTTGCACGCGCTCTAACGCACGCGGCGATACCTCACATGCGTGGTTTGAACGGCGTTTACATATGTGGGCGACTTACGTGTGCATTCGCTTCTGATCGCGAGCTACCGGGGACAGGGGCGTTTTAATATATATATTTTTTTATTTATTTATTTATTTTACTTATTTATTTATTTTTTTACAATGATTTTACTTTTTTTTTTTTTGATCACTTTTATTCCTATTACAAGGAATGTAAACATCCCTTGTAATAGGAATGTGTGTGACAGGTTCTCTTTATTGAGAGATGCGGGGTCAATAAGACCCCACATCTCTCCTCCAGGCTGGAAAGCATGAGATCAGTGAAAAATTTTTCACTGATTTCATACTTACAGCCGCAATGGCGGCTTTGTTTACATTTGAGGACCCGGGCGTGACGTCATCACATCGCGCCCGGGCCTCCGACGATCATAGAGATGACTGGTGACCATCTGGTCACCAGTCATCTCTATGCTCATCACGTGACTCCACCAACGATGCCGGAAGATTCGCTCCGGGTCCCCGATCGCACGGGGGAGCCCGGAGAAGCACCGGATGGCGGCGGGAGGGGGGTGTCCCCTCCCGCCGCCTATAAGAACGATCAAGCGGCGGAACCGCCACTATGATCATTCTTATGGTGCACAGAATCGCCGGCACTTTAAAAGGATATCTGAATGATGCCTCTAGCTGCAGGCATCATTCAGATATCCCCCTACAAAGCCGAGGACGTCATATGACGTCCACCCAGGATGGGAGATCCCATCTGTGGACTTCATTTGTCTATGGCTGGGTAGGGAAGTGGTTAAAGGAATATTTCACTTTTATTGTTTCACTTTAAGCATTATTAAAATCACTGCTCCTGAAAAAACGGCCGTTTTTAAAACTTTTTTTGCATGGATACATGTCCCCTGGGGCAGGACCCAGGTCCCCAAACACTTTTTATGACAATAACTTGCATATAAGCCTTTAAAATTAGCACTTTAGATTTCTCCCATAGACTTTTACAGGGTGTTCCGCTGCTTTTCGAATTTGCTCCGAACACTCCAAATTGTTCGCTGTTCGGCGAACGGGCGAACAGGCAATGTTCGAGTCGAACATCGCCTATAGCTTCACTCTGAATCTTATGCTGGCGCCCGGACTTTTCTGTGTGATGTTTTTTGTAATTGTTGTAAATTGTCCTGTCAGTCAGTCCTGTTCTTTGTTTGACCAATATCCTATTATTGGGTTCGCCTCCTTTGAAGAAGATCATCAATAATTATTGTCTAAAGCTATTTTTGTACCTTATTGCACTATTGAAATCCAATTCATGTGCGTTTTTTGATACCAATAAATGTATAATTCTTTTATGAATCCCAGTCTATTTATAGACCCACTGTCGTTAGAAGTAGCCACTTTCCAATCCCAGTAGCAATACTTGGGGTTCCCCTCCCTTTTTCATGTATGCCTATAGTGTTTGGCTATGATGACAGTACTATACTTAGTAAATGGCAACACGATTTGAATTATCGGATTGATGACTGGTTGTTTCTATCGGACTCGTTCTTCTTTTTTGTTTCTCTAGTACTACTAAGTAACACTTGTACAGACTGGCTGTGATACTTGTAGTTCCACGGATGTAAATCTACTTCTACACAGGCCCCACACAGCAGGCGCTTAGGGTCCATATACCCATTGTGCTTTAAGATCAGTATTGAGAACACTTTTTTGTTACAGTTGAAGTAGGAGCATACACCGGTTATCATTTCTTCAGATAAGACGCAGTTTAGTTCATCTTTACATCCTGTTCCAAATTATTATGCCAATGATATTTTTCTCATTTACCTAAATAATTGATGTAAACAACAGTCAGCATAATTCTCATGTTATCATCTATTAAGAGTACAATTAAAATTTTACTGAACAAACCTCCTAATGATAACAGTTTTTATTTTTTCAAAATAAAAAACTTATGCCGTGTACACACGATCGGTTTTACCGATGAAAACAGTCCGATGGACCTTTTTCATCGGACAAACCGATCGTGTATGGGCCCCATTGGTCTTTTTTCCATCGGTGAGAAAAAATAGAACATGTTTTAAATTTATCCGATTGGTAAAAAAAACTATAGCAAATTCTGATCGTCTGTGTGGAACTTCATTCGGACAAAAAACCCATGCATGCTCAGAATCAAGTCCACGCATGCTCAGAAGCATTGAACTTAATTTTTCTCGGCTTGTCTGAGTTTTTTACGTCACGGCGTTTGGGACGGTCGGATTTTTGACTGATGGTGTGTAGGCAAGACTGATGGAAGTCAGCTTCATCGGATTTCCGATGGAAAAATCCATCGGATTAGAATCCATAGGAAATCCGATCGTGTGTACAGGGCTTTACAGTGCACTGTTCCAAATTATTACGCACAGTAAGTTTCAAAACACTTTATAGGTTGTAAAGAACTGAAAATTGTCATTTGTTGTGTTTGCAGCATATTTACTGAACTCAAAAGCTATTTCAATCAAACTTTGAAAAACATTTTAACAGGTCACGTTACATTTTAACATAGGACCCCTTATTTGATAGCAGCTTCACAAGTCTTGCATCCATTGAACTTGTGAGTTTTTGGACACTTTCTGCTTGAATTTGTTTGCAAGATGTCAGAATAGCCTCCCAGAGCTGCTGTTTGGATGTAAACTTCCTCCCACCCTCATAGATCTTTTACTTGAGGATGCTCCAAAGGTTCTCAATAGGATTGAGGTCAGGGGAGGATGGAGGCCACACCATGACTTTCTCTCCTTTTATCCCCATAGCAGCCATTGATGCAGAGGTATTCTTTGCAACATGAGATGGTGCATTGTCATGCATGAAGATGATTTTATTACGGAAAGCATAGTTCTTCCTTCTGTACCAGGGAAGGAAGTGGTCAGTCAGGAACTCCACATACTTTGCAGAGGTCATCTTTACACCTTCAGGGACCCTAAAGGGGCCGGACCAGTTCTCTTCCCATGATTCCGGCCCAAAACAAGACTTCACCACTGCCTTGCTGACGTCGTAGCCTTGTTGGAACAGGGTGGCCGTCCACCAACCATCCACTATTCCATCCATCTGGACCATCCAGCGTTGCACGGCACTCATCAGTGAACAGGACTGTTTGAAAATTAGTCTTCATGTATTTTTCTGCCCAATGCAGCGGTTTCTGCTTGTGAGCATTGGTTAGTGGTGGCCGAATGGAAGGTTTATGCACAGTTCCCTCCTGAACCGTACCAGGCTGCATGCCCTCAACATGGGGGGTTTGGTGCTCTGGGGCAGGGGGGCGACCTGCGGCCCCCCCACCCCAGAGCACCCTGCCCCCATGTTGATGAGGACAGGGCGTCTTCCCGACAACCCTGGCCGTTGGTTGTCGGGGTCTGCGGGCGGGGAGCTTATCGGAATCCGGGAGCCCCCTTCAATAAAGGGGCCCCCGGATCCCGGCCCCCCACCCTATGTGAATGAGTATGGGGTACATCGTACCCCTACCCATTCACCTGGTGGAAAAAAATTGCAATAAAAAAACCACACAGCTTTTTAAAGTATTTTATTACACAGCTCCGGGGGTCTTCTTCCGACTTCGGGGGTCTCCGGTGTCGTCGCCGCGCTCTCCGGTTTTTTTCTGCCGGGCCACCGCTAACTTCTTTAGCTCTTTTGCTAGCGGAGGCTCCGGTCTTCTCCGTCGCATTCTTCTTCTCCCGCTATCCGGTTCTTCTCCCGCTTCTTTCTTCTGCCGGCCCCTCCACTAACTTCTTTAGCTCTTTTGCTAGTGGAGGGGCCGGTCTTCCCATCGCCGTCACCGTCTTCTTCTCTCTTCTCCTCCTCGATGTTGACGTGTCGCTTCCTCCCGCTGTAATACTGGCTGTTCGCTCCGCTCCGCATTAATATTGGCTTCTCATGACGTCACAGTCACATGTTTCGGGGGACATGGCCCCGGAGCATGTGACTGTGACGTCATGGGAACATGTAACTGTGATGTCATGAGAAGCCTATTGTAATGCAGAGCTGAGCGGACAGCCAGTATTACAGCGGGAGGAAGCGACACGTCAACATCGAGAAGGAGAAGAGAGAAGAAGACGGCGACGGGAAGACCGGCCCCTCCACTAGCAAAAGAGCTAAAGAAGTTAGTGGAGGGGCCGGCAGAAGAAAGAAGCGGGAGAAGAACCGGAGAGCGGTAGAAGAAGAAGGCGACGGAGAAGACCGGAGCCTCCGCTAGCAAAAGAGCTAAAGAAGTTAGCGCAGGCCCGGCAGAAGAAAGAACCGGAGAGCGCGGCGACGACACCGGAGACCCCTGAAGTCGGAAGAAGACCCCCGGAGCTGTGTAATAAAATACTTTAAAAAGCTGTGTGGTTTTTTTATTGCAATTTTTTTCCACCAGGTGAATGGTTAGGGGTACGATGTACCCCATACTCATTCACATAGGGTGGGGGGCCGGGATCCGGGGGCCCCTTTATTGAAGGGGGCTCCCGGATTCCGATAAGCCCCCCGCCCGCAGACCCCGACAACCAACGGCCAGGGTTGTCGGGAAGAGGCCCTGTCCTCATCAACATGGGGGCAGGGTGCTCTGGGGTGGGGGGGCCGCAGGTCGCCCCCCTGCCCCAGAGCACCAAACCCCCCATGTTGAGGGCATGCGGCCTGGTACGGTTCAGGAGGGAAGGGGGCCGCTCTCTCGTCCCCCCCTCTTCCCCTGCGGCCTGCCAGGTTGCGTGCTCGGATAAGGGTCTGGTTTGGATTTTGGGGGGACCCCCACACTGTTTTTTCGGCGAAGGGGTTCCCCTTCAAATCCAGACCAGACCCAAGGGCCTGGTATGCTCCTGGAGGGGGAACCCATGCCGTTTTTTTTTTAATTTGGTGTGGAGTTCCCCCTCAAGAGCAGCAGAGCACAAGTCGCATGCCAAAGTCGGATCATGCAAGACTGCGGTCCGACTTTGAGCCGACTTCAATGATAGTCAATGGGCTGAAGTCGGATCAAAGTCGGACCAAAGTAGTACAGGGAGCATTCTCAAAGTCGGACCGACATGTGTCGGACCAGTTAAGACGGCTCCCATAGGGAAACATTGATTTTCACACGTCATGCGACATGAGCTCCCAATGTCGGAGCGTTTGTCGGACCAGTGTGAACCAGGCCTGAGGCACAATGTCATCCATGATTTAAACTGAAAAACAAAATATTTAATCTTTGTGTAGCGATACCCCCAGCTAAGAGGGCTGACAGTATAATTTTTGGGCCCTGTAGTGCACCGCTGTCAACCCCAAGCAATTAGCCCTTACCTCCCTTGGCACAGTTAGTAAGGGCTGATAGGACTGTGTGGCCTGTAACTCACGGAGACACAGTCCTATAGTAAAACACACACACCAATGGAGTATAGCTATCCTTAACCGTCTCTTCTGCAAAGTAAATGACACAAACACCAGTATACTTAACCCTTGCACTTTTACTCAGATTGTTGGGTAAGCATGTAATCAACAGTGTACATATCATGTGCAGAGCCCTGCAATAAAAGAGTATCTCAACAAACAGATAGATATACAGTACTATGCATGACACTAACGGCTCTAAAGATTAGGGTACTATTCATTAGTGATTATAAGGAAGAATTAAATTTTTTGCTTCATTTCTTGTTTGTCCACAAGATGGCAGTATAGTGATAGGAGGTTCTAGATGGCATTCCTTATATTTGTTTCCACCTGTGGGTACGCGCCGTCACATCTTAGGTTCATGTGTGCCTCTCGTTTACCTGCCGAGGGGCATCACATGACCGATGGAGGCGTTCCGCTCCCATCAGGGCGGACTTGTGGGGGAGAGAGATATGTCCCTCTCTCCTTGTAATGGTGAGACGTTCGCGACGCGACCGATTCTCTTTCGGCCTGCGTTGCGTTCCATCGCTGCAGTCCATGCGACTGTCACGTCTCATACGTCGTGACGTCACGGGATCGGTTCGCGACGCGGCCGAATTTCTTTCGGCCGGCGCTGCGTTCCAACGCTGCGGTCCACGTGACTGTCGCGTTGCGTTCCACCGCTGCTGTCCACGTGACTGTCACGTCTTATACGTCGTGACGTCACGGGATTGGTTCGCGACGCGGCCGAATCTCTTTCGGCCGGCGCTGCGTTCCAACGCTGCGGTCCATATGACTGTCGCGTCTTATGCGCCGTGACGTCATCAGACTATTACAGCGTTTGGCTGTCCCGGCGAGGGAAGATCTCGGGACATGCCATTTAATGCTCACACGAGCACATACATGCTCGATGGGTTCATAGAAGGTATGGTACCCATTTACTGTTTCATTATGCAGGTATTTTGCCATATTTCTTTGACATACCCCCATATTCCGTCCATCCACTCAGTGTTGATGGGTGGTATATGTCATACATTACACGGGACCTGACCAATAGGGGAATGGGGGTTGAGTGTGTAGGTGGTTCATACTGCACATCACCACTCCCTTTTTCTTTTGGCGGGTCTTTTAACGGTTACCATTGGCTGGTGTAATACTACTTTCGGGGTCAAAAGGGCTGGGACAGCCGACCTGGGAGGAGTCTTTCATCAATGCCGTATTCAATTGGTTTATTGTTGGAGGCTGCGAGTCTGATTGGTGATCCGGTCAACTCTCCTCCTATCGTGAACTTATTCAGTGGAAGGCCATCTGATTGGCTGGTTTTCCTTTTAGCTTGGTGTTTGTTGTATAAATACATGTGCAGTATGGGGGAGCAGGTTGATGCCCCAGTAGAAGTCCCACTTGGACGAAACGCGTAGGGCTTGGTACGCCACTTCCCATACTGCTTTTTATTCTGTTCTATGTGATCACTTTTTTATAATGCCAATTTTGTGGTTTTATTTCAATAAAACCGTATACTATATTTTTTGACCTGCACCATTGGAGCATTGTCTCTTTCTTTCTGCATGTGAGTCGGAGAGAGCTTCCTTTGGAACCACTTTACATTTTAAGTCACCCCCCATTGGGGGTACGTTTGGGTTTAACCCCCTCGACACCTACGTGAATACGGCTGACATCCGGTGAATCCAGGTTGGTCCCTAATACTCTGGATTTTCTACCAAGATTTGGAGCTGAGGACTACTGAGTTGTCACGACTGAGATTGAGATCCCAAAATTTACGAGTCATCAGACAAGCTGACTGGTCCCGGTGTTGGATTCTCTATGCTTACGCGATCTGCTGTAATCGACAGGCAGATCCACGGGTTCTGGTAAGAGTACTCCACCTAATTCTATATAGAGTTGGAAGATGTCTTTTCCTTGATGACCCATAAAGCCTGCACGTCCTTTTTTTTTCATCACAAGGGATATATGTTTTGAATGGACATTTTTTCTTTATTTCATGATTTTCTATAAAAGATATCATGGACTTTACACTTACGTATACACTTTAGGATTAGATATTCATTAATATTTTTTCACCAAGGTGTCACTTTCCTAAAGAGACATTGATTTGTTTTCACTTACACTGTACAGCGCTACTTTTTCTATACCCATGACACTAACGGTCCCCGCTGCAGCTATCCTCCCTCGTGGACAAAATGGCGCCCAGAAATGTCTATGCTAAGTCAGGCCTGACTGTACTGTGTAGAAGTTCTGTAAGGGAAAATCTTCGCTAGCAAAAACGGTGGTGCACTTGTTGAAAAAATAACTGTAATCCACAGGGTAAAAGGGTTTTGGATAACTTGGTGTATTTAGAACAAATCTCTAAGGTAACTCCGATGCACTGTCTCTCTGGCGTGCAGCAGCCAACACTAGTAATAACTCTGGATAACAGTTATTAGGCCTAGAGATCCTATATAGTTCTCTGAGCAGGTGCTCTCTCACCCAACCGGACCAGTCCGTGTCCTTGTCTTCCGCTGCTGTGTCTTGGTACACAGATCTCACGACCTCCAAGTCTTCGGTCCTCCTGGCAATGATACAGCAACAGCAGGAAAAGACGTCCCTCAGGTTCCTCAGCGAGAGCGGAAGGCTTTTTGGAGAAAGGCCCAGGCTTCAGGCCTTGTATCTCAGCAGGCTCAGAAAAGAGTTCCACTTGCTGGGCGGGCGGTGTCCAAAAAGACCGAATTCAGCCACGCCCTTTGGATAAATAACCCACCCCAGCAGTCCTTGCGCAGGGAAATGCACCCTGGGTGTTCCATTGCGCACTGGGTACTGTAGTCTCTGGGGATTAAAGGGCAATACCCCGCTACATGTATATAGGTAAAATAACTGCGCTAAACCAAAAATAATGGAAGCTGCTGGCACTCAAACAAACAAAGCAAGAAACAAATATATCCAAAATAGTGCAGCGCGTTGAATAAGATTCCAAATTGGCTACTATACGTAGCTCAAATACGTGAATAACTGATAAACACTTGTGAATAGGTGAACTAATACATAGAGTTCATGAACAGTCCATTCCAATGGGTGACCTCTAATATAAGCTATCCTCCATAGGAACTGAGGAACATACCCCTATGAGTGAATATAGTGGTAAATACAAAAAATTATATAAAAAATGTCCAAAACAGCATATGTGTATTGAAGTGGATGTCTATTCATGGACAACACCGCCACAGCATGGATGGACCAAGGGACTCCAATATTGATGGTGGGAACACACAAAGAGGACACAGATGATGCAGTTGGGTACTCTTACCGGAGACGGTGGACCCACCTGTCATGCGACAGTGGGTCGATCGAGCTTGGTGGTCGCCGTGACCAGAAATGATGGAACTGGTATCCTGGATACCTTAGACCGACTCCAACAGGGTGGTGGATGATCAGCTCACACGGTGGAAACTCCTCCGGTCGTACAGGCTCCAAATTATTCCAAGATAGACACAGGGGTGGGAGAAAAGGAAAACTCCAGATAGTGCAGGTCAATATAACCAATGAAAGGTTTATTGAATGAATATTGTCTTTAAATGCATATAGACAAATAAAAGTGATCACAAAATAAAATAATAAAAGGATTGTGGGGTACCCCTGTGTCTATCTTGGAATAATTTGGAGCCTGTACGACCGGAGGAGTTTCCACCGTGTGAGCTGATCATCCACCACCCTGTTGGAGTCGGTCTAAGGTATGCAGGATATCCAGTTCCATCATTTCTGGTCACGGCGACCACCAAGCTCGATCGACCCACTGTCGCATGACAGGTGGGTCCACTGTCTCCGGTAAGAGTACCCAACTGCATCATCTGTGTCCTCTTTGTGTGTTCCCACCATCGATATTGGAGTCCCTTGGTCCATCCATGCTGTGGCGGTGTTGTCCATGAATAGACATCCACTTCAATACACATATGCTGTTTTGGACATTTTTTATATAATTTTTTGTATTTACCACTATATTCACTCATAGGGGTATGTTCCTCAGTTCCTATGGAGGATAGCTTATATTAGAGGTCACCCATTGGAATGGACTGTTCATGAACTCTATGTATTAGTTCACCTATTCACAAGTGTTTATCAGTTATTCACGTATTTGAGCTACGTATAGTAGCCAATTTGGAATCTTATTCAACGCGCTGCACTATTTTGGATATAATACCCCGCTACACACTCCCCCCACTTAAAATCTTTGGTCCCCAAAGATAACACTAGCATTATCTACATGCAATGCAATTTACCGTGGCAAAAGAACTTGGCAGGGGAATCACCCACCAAACTTGGTATGGGGAATTGCCCTGCCCACAGGTCATATTAGTAGAAGTGACCTGCCTAACTGTGCCAGAGAGTGAGCTGGGGTTGCCCTCCACCAAATGCACAGTGGAGGGGCCAGGTTTTTGTATTGTCCTCCTTGCAGTTGTCACAGTGTCCTCAGAGCATTCTCTCATCTGAGTGTATGTCAACTTTCGAGGAGGGCGGATAGTTCTCTTCACTCTTTGTTCTCGAGGAGTTATGGCCTCTGGTTCTAAGGGTGCTTCCATTAAGGCAGGTGCGGTGGGACTTGCTGCTTCGGGGGCATCCACCTCAGGTGCAGGGAGGTACATTGAGTTCCTTGGATCTTCATCTGGGACTGATTCCAGTGCATCTTCCCTCTCTTCACTCTGAACATTGGACGGGATGAACTCAGCAGCTTCAGCATTCAAGGTGTCACTTATGGGGAAATCAGAGGGCGGAGGATCCATCACTAAGGATTCAGGTGCCTGAGACGGCCATAGCCAGGTGAGTTCCAGCTCCTCCTCTTCACTTTGATCTGAAATATCCTCCTCTCTTGATAGAGTTGTTTGAGACCTGGTATTGGGTCTAGGAGTACAGGGAGTTGAAGGCAGCTCTGGCGAATCCAGAGTAGGGGGCATCCTGACTGCTTCAGAAAGGGGTAGCAGATGGTTCCTGTGCCAGGTCTTCAGTGGCCCCGCTCTTCCTTCAGGTCTCAACTGAAATACTGGTAAACCAGGCAGCTTTCTACAAATCACATAGGGCTCTGACTACCATCTATGAGTGAGTGAGTGAGTGAATAACTTATATAGCGTTACAAATGCGAACTGAATCGCCTCAAGGCGCTTTGCATCCAGTGACGTCCTGATCCATCAGAAGAGGTGGGTCTTAAGTTTTTTCCTGAAAGCCCAATGGTTTTCTTCCATGCGGATGTCCGTGGGAAGAGCGTTCCATAGCCGTGGTCCTTGGACTGCAAATCTTCGTTCTCCCTTCCATTTGTAGCAGGATTTGGGGATGTGAAGGAGGTTTTGATTGGTTGATCGGAGAATGCGTTTGGGAGAGTAGTGTTTTATTTTCTCGCATAAATATTGAGGTCCGTTTCCTTGTGTGCACTTGTGGGTGAGGCAGAGGGTTTTGAAAGTGACCCGATCCTTTACGGTTAGCCAATGCAGGGTCCTCAGTGAAGGGGTGATCGATTCCCAAGGTTTTTTCCCTGTTACCAGTCTGGCTGCCGTGTTCTGGATGACTTGTAGGCGCGAGATCTGATATTTAGGTAGTCCTATGTAGAGGGAGTTTGCATAGTCGAGTCGGGAGTTGATGATTGTTCCAACTACTACTGCTGTGTCCTCTTCCGGGATGAAGGGGATGAGTCTCCGTAACAGACGGAGAAGATGGTGCGATCCGCTTACTACTGATCCTATTTGTGCATCCATCGACATCTCCGAGTCAAGGATGACTCCGAGACTTTTGACTTTGGTGCTCGGGGTAATGGTCTTTCCAAGAATGGTGGGTGGTGTCCAAGACGTCTTTGTTTTTGTCTTTTGGTTTGTGTGGAGTAGAAGAAGTTCTGTTTTGGATCCATTGAGTTTGAGGGAACTCTCCGTCATCCAATCATTGATCAATGCGAGGCACTCTTCCAGTCCGCGATATTGGTCTTTTTTTCCGGTGATACGAAAGTAGATTTGGGTGTCGTCAGCATATGAGTGGTAGCACAGATCCTGTGTCCTGATGATTTTAAGTAGTGGGCAGAGGTAGATGTTGAAGAGCACGGGTGAAAGGGGTGATCCTTGAGGGACTCCGCAAGAAATTGCGCGAGTTTCAGAGGTGAAGACTCCTAGTTTCACTGTCTGGGAGCGATTTTCTAAGAAGGATGCGAACCAGTGTAGGTCAGGGTCTGCTACTCCTGCTACTTCTTTAAGGCGGATAAGTAAAGTTTCGTGATCTACTGTGTCGAACGCTGCACTGAGATCCAGCAGCACCAGAAGACATGATTCTCCGTCATCTGCTGCTTCGAGGGCGTCATCCCATATTTTGAGAAGTGCCGTTTCTGTGCCATGGCCTGGGCGGAAGCCTGATTGTGGTGGGTCCAAGAGTTTGTGGGTGTCCAAATGGAGTTGTAGTTGTTGTACTACTGCTTTCTCCATGATCTTTGAGATGGTGTTGAGACTTGTTATCGGCCTGCGGTAGCTTGGGTCTTTAGGGTCGAGGTTGGGCTTCTTTAGGAGGGGTTTTACTATGCCTTGCTTGAGGGAGATCGGCACAATGCCTTCTTTGAACGATTGATTTATGAGGTGTGTTATGGAGGGTGCCAGAATGTCGGTACATTCTTTCAGGAGTTTTGTAGAAATTATGTCATTTGGTGATGTGCTGTCTCTGAGACTTCTGATGATGTTTTTGGTGATGTCGATGGTGATCGGGACCAGCGAAAATGTAATCGATTGTATGTTGATTTCCTCTTCTTGTTTAGCCTGAGTGAGGTTGGATGTTTTTTTCTTTTGAATAATTTCTCGAATGTTTTCGATTTTATCTATCTGCCAGCTTGTGTTTTCCAGGAACACCCAAGTATCTCAGCAACACTCAACAGGATGCAGATCCTGGATCCGGACCCTAAGGTCGAAGTTCCATTTGTTCCGGGCCCCTCTGTGGTCAGAAGTTGATTGGGCCTTCTCATAGGCCAGCCGTAGGCTCTTCCGCAGTCTGTCCACATATCCCTTGTGTGAGGCAGCTGATGTGTGGTCCGTTGAGGTGCCAAAGGCCAAGTCTACTGGTAGTCTTGCTTCTCTGCCGAACATCAGTCTATAAGGGGAATACCCTGTGACATCACCGGTGGTACTATTGTAGGCGTGCACTATGGCAGCTATGTGCTTGCCCCAATGTTGCTTTTCCTCACTGCTCAGAGTCCCCAACATGTTTAGCAAAGTCCTGTTGAATCTTTCTGGTTGGGCATCACCCTGGGGGTGATAAGGGGTGGTGTGAGTCTTCTTTATGCCCAAAGAGTCCAGTAACTTCCTAATCAGTCGGCTTTCAAAGTCTCTCCATTAGGGATGAGCTTCGTGTTCGAGTCGAACATACGTTGTTCGATCGTTCGACGAAGATCGAACGATTTGGGCCGTTCGCGCCAAATTCGAGTGACGCGAACGCCCCACAATGCACTACGCCATCGCAGTGTCATCCAGGTGCTGTGATTGGCCAAGCATGCACTGTGACCCCGCATGCTTGGCCAATCACAGCGCCGGCAGCGAGGAGAGCAATGATTGGCCACAGGCAGGATGCCTGTGGCCAATTATTGCTGAGGGGGTTTAGTACACGCCCCACACTATAAAAGGCCGCCAGCGCGGCGGCCTTGTGTAGTGTGTTCCGGAGCAGGGAAAGAGAAGCATAGGCAGGGACAGTGTCATTATTTTTCCTTTACTAATCCTGGATTCCTTGTGTTTAGGGACAAATAAGGATAGGTAGGGAGAGTGTCAGTGACAGTGTGCTATTCTGTGCTAATCCTTGTTTGTAGGGACAGAGAGGTACAGTGAGGGAAAGTGTCAGTGTGCTATTTTGTGCTAATCCTTGTTTGTAGGGACAGAGAGGTACAGTGAGGGAAAGTGTCAGTGTGTTCCATCTCTGTGCTAATCCTTGTTTGTAGGGACAGAGAGGTACAGTGAGGGAAAGTGTCAGTGTGCTATTCTGTGCTAATCCTTGTTTGTAGGGACAGAGAGGGACAGTGAGGGAAAGTGTCAGTGTGTTCCATCTCTGTGCTAATCCTTGTTTGTAGGGACAGAGAGGTACAGTGAGGGAAAGTGTCAGTGTGCTATTCTGTGCTAATCCTTGTTTGTAGGGACAGAGAGGTACAGTGAGGGAAAGTGTCAGTGTGCTATTCTGTTCTAAACCAATCTTGCTGAACCATATTTTCAATCCTTGAGTTTAGGGACAGAGAGGTACAGTGAGGGAAAGTGTCAGTGTGCTATTCTATTCTAAACCAATTTTGCTGTTCCATATTTTCAATCCTTGAGTTTAGGGACAGAGAAGGACACTCGTAGAAATTATCAGTGTGCTATTCTGTGCTAAATCTTGTTTGTAGGGAGGGACAGAGTAGGACAGTGAGAGAAAGTGTCAGTGTGCTATTCTGTTCTAAAACTATTTTGCTGAACCATATTTTCAATCCTTGAGTTGAGGGACAGAGAGGTACAGTGAGTGAAACTGACAGTGTGCTATTCTGTTCTAAACCAATTTTGCTGTTCCATATTTTCAATCCTTGAGTTTAGGGACAGAGAAGGACACTCGTAGAAATTATCAGTGTGCTATTCTGTGCTAAATCTTGTTTGTAGGGAGGGACAGAGTAGGACAGTGAGGGAAAGTGTCAGTGTGCTATTCTGTTCTAAAACTATTTTGCTGAACCATATTTTCAATCCTTGAGTTGAGGGACGGAGAGGTACAGTGAGTGAAACTGACAGTGTGCTATTCTATTCTAAACCAATTTTGCTGTTCCATATTTTCAATCCTTGAGTTTAGGGACAGAGAAGGACACTCGTAGAAATTATCAGTGTGCTATTCTGTGCTAAATCTTGTTTGTAGGGAGGGACAGAGTAGGACAGTGAGGGAAAGTGTCAGTGTGCTATTCTGTTCTAAAACTATTTTGCTGAACCATATTTTCAATCCTTGAGTTGAGGGACAGAGAGGTACAGTGAGTGAAACTGACAGTGTGCTATTCTGTTCTAAACCAATTTTGCTGAACCATATTTTCAATCCTTGTGTTTAGGGACAGAGAAGGATAGGCAGGGGACAGTGTCAGTGTCATTGTTGCTAAGCCTCCTGCACAGTATACACCTGAAGGTAGCCCTTATTGCTCTTTTTCCCATCTCCCTGCAGGCCATCCATTAAAATGTCTGGAAGGCAACCAAGGAGAGGCAGACAGTCAGGAGGCAAAAAAAGAGGGCAAGCAGGCTCTGTGTCTGGGGGCAACAGTGCTGGTCGTGGACGTGGTGCATTGTCATCAGCACATGGCCATGGGACACGCTTGTCCTTGTTTTCGACAGCTGGACATGTTGAGCCACATCATGCCGAAGACTTGGTAGAGTGGATGACCAAGCCCACCTCATCCTCCTCATCCTCTCTCACCCAGGCTCAGGGTACTCGCAAAGCAGCTGCCAAAGCGTCCTCTTCTCTGGTATCATTATCTTCATTAGTCAATCCTTCCCTAGACCCACCATGTCCTCCTCCTGAGGAGTCCCCCGAACTGTTTGAGCACAGTGTTGGGTACATGCTCCAGGAGGATGCCCAGCGTTTGGAAGGATCTGATGATGATACCCAGCTAGAGGAAGGCAGCAGCGTGAGAGCAGAGAGAGGGGATGCTCAAGAAGGACACCAATCTGGCAGTCATGCTCCAGCAGCTGCAGCATACTGCCAGATTGGCTCCAGTGATGAGGAGGGAGGGGATGATGAGGTCACTGACTCCACGTGGGTGCCTAATAGGAGAGAGGAGGAGGAGGAGGAGGATGAGGAGGAGGCACATCTCCAACGAGGCAGGATGCCCTTGAGTGGCCAGCGTATGGGCAGCACACCGACGGAATCACACCGCAGAGCTCCGCCTGTGCAGGGCGCTGCCTCTGCCCGTCATTCAAAAAGTTCTTTGGTGTGGGCCTTTTTTGAGGCGAGTGCATCAGATCGCACAGCTGCTGTTTGCAACATATGTCTCAAGCGTATATCACGTGGCCAAAACATCAGCCGCTTGGGCACCACATGCTTGATCAGACATATGTTGACCTGCCATGCAGCTCGTTGGCAAGCCTACCTCAAAGACCCACACCAAAGAACAAAGCTGACCTCTTCTTGCACCGCATCAGCTGGGATCTCCAACCCCACTATACCTTCACTCCTCTCTGAAACCTGCTCTGAGAGGAATGAAGGTGTAGAATTAGGTGTGTCACAGGCAAGTACTTGCGGGCACTCTGCTAGCAGTACACCAACGTCCGATTCTAGCAGGCAAATTTCCCTGCCCCAGCTGCTGGACCGTCGAAAGAAGTTCACTCCCAGCCATCCACATGCCCAGCGGTTGAATGCTAGCTTGGCTAAATTGCTAGCGCTTCAACTGCTGCCTTTTCAGTTGGTAGACTCGGCCCCCTTCCGTGAGTTTGTGCAATGTGCGGTTCCTCAGTGGCAGGTTCCCAAACGCCACTTTTTCGCACGGAAGGCGATTCCGGCTCTCTACAGGCATGTGGAAGGCAATGTCTTGGCCTCGCTGGACAGGGCGGTCAGCGGTAAGGTGCATATTACCGCTGACTCATGGTCCAGCAGGCATGGACAGGGACGTTACCTTTCTTTCACGGCCCATTGGGTCACTCTTTTGGCAGCTGGGAAGGATGCAGGACAAGGTGCAGTAGTGTTGGAGGTTGTTCCACCGCCACGCCTCCAAAATGCTACTACTGGTTGTGACACACCTCTCTCCTCCACCCCCTCCTCTTCTTCTTCCTCCATGGCCTCTTCCTGTGGTTTGTCCTCGGAACCAGCGGTGCTCCGTAGGCGTTCAAGGGGCTACGCAAGTACGCAGGCAAAAAGATGCCATGCCGTGCTTGCGCTGGTGTGTTTGGGGGACAGGAGCCACACTGGGGCAGAGGTCCTGTCTGCTCTGCAGGGGCAGGCCGAGAGGTGGTTGACGCCACGCCAGCTTAAGCCAGGAATGGTGGTTTGCGACAATGGCACCAACCTCCTCTCCGCCCTCCGACAGGGACAACTGACCCATGTGCCCTGTATGGCTCACGTCCTTAACCTGGTGGTGCAGCGGTTCTTGGGCAGGTACCCGGGCTTACAGGATGTCCTGAGGCAGGCCAGGAAAGTCTGTGTGCATTTCCGCAGATCTTATAATGCCAGTGCTCGCCTGGCTGAGCTTCAAAAGGAGTTGAACCTGCCCAAGAACCGCCTTATATGTGACATGCCCACCAGGTGGAACTCAACGTTGGCCATGCTGCAGCGGCTGCACACGCAGCAGAGGGCCATCAATGAGTACCTGTGTGACTACGGCACCAGGACAGGGTCAGGGGAGCTCGGGTTTTTTTCACCACGCCAGTGGGGCATGATCAGGGATGCATGCACTGTCCTGGCACCATTTGAGGAGGCCACGAGGATGGTGAGCAGTGACAGTGCATGCATCAGTGACACTGTACCTCTTGTCCACCTGTTGAAGCACACGCTGCGTGGAATAATGGACAGGGCACTTGAGGCAGAACAGAGGCAGGAAGAGGAGGACTTCCTTGCCTCTCAAGGCCCCCTTTACCCAGACAGTGTTCCTTCTGTCCCACCCATCGCACAGGAAGAGGAGGAGGAGGATTGTGTCAGCATGGAGGTGGAGGCTGGCACTCAGCATCATCAGCAGCAGTCTTTTATGGATGATTTACAGTCCCAAGAAACCAGTGGACTTGTACGTGGCTGGGAGGAGGTGGCTGCGGATCATGTCGTCCTTAGTGACCCAGAGGACTCCGGACTGAATGCCTCAGCTAACCTACGCTGCATGGCCTCCCTGATCCTGCAAAGTCTGCGGAAGGATCCTCGTATTCTTCGGATCAAGGAGAGGGACCATTACTGGCTGGCCACTCTCCTTGATCCACGGTACAAGGGTAAGGTTGCGGACCTTATCGTACCGTCGCAGAGGGAGCAGAGGATGAGACAACTCCGGGAGGCCTTGCAGAAAGGTCTGTGCAACGCGTTCCCAGAGACTGGGAGGTTACAAACTCCTGGTCCTGGACAACGAGTTGCTGAGGGTTCGGGCAGTCAAAGAAGGAGCGGTGGGGAAGGTGGCCGTCTGACCGATGCGTTCAGACAATTCTTTAGTCCGCAGCCCCAAAGTATGATCGGTTCCAGCAACCATCGCCAGCATCTGATATACATGGTGCAGGAATACCTAGGGGCAAGGTCAGACTTGGACACCTTCCCCACCGAAAATCCTCTGGCTTACTGGGTCTTGAGGATGGATCACTGGCCAGAGCTTGCACAGTATGCAATTGAGCTACTGGCCTGTCCTGCATCCAGCGTTCTTTCAGAACCCACATTCAGTGCTGCTGGAGGATTTGTCACGGATCACAGGGTGCGCCTGTCCACCGACTCGGTTGATTGACTGACTTTCATCAAGATGAACCAGTCTTGGATCACCACCAGCTACCACACACCAGATGCTGATATAACAGACTAATTGATTTTAAAATGTCACATCCCTTCAAGACTGATGCTGATGCTGAGTGCCTGTGCTGTTATGTTGACTGGCTATCCTCCTCCTCCTCCTCAATGATACGATTAACGATGATAGCTTGGAAGATCATTTTGGTTTATGGGTGACGCCACCAGTGGCTAAGGCCCAATTTTTCAGCCCCTGTTTAACAGGGGCGTGTAATTAAAATTTTTGATGCAATACTTTGCAACAGGCCTCATTGCTGTGCTCCAAGTACAGTATCTGTGAGGGGTTGCAGTGTTGTGCCACCAGTGCCTAAGGCCCAATTTTTCAGCCCCTGTTCAACAGGGGCATGCAATTATAATTATTGATCTAATAATTCACAGCAGGGCCCATTGCTGCGCCCACCAAGAGTAACTGTCAGGCCTTACAGTGTTGTGGCACCAGCACCACCATCACCACCACCACCAAAGGCCCAATTTTTCAGCCCCTGTTCAACAGGGGCATGCAATTATAATTATTGATCGAATAATTCACAGCAGGGACCATTGCTGCGCCCACCAAGAGTAACTGTCAGGCCTTACAGTGTTGTGGCACCAGCACCACCATCAAAGGCCCAATGTTTACTACCACTGATCAACAATTATATGTTATTACAATTCCTGATATTATAGTTGACAGCAGGGCGTTCCAGCACCCACCAAGAATAACTGTGAGTGCTTTCAGTGTTGTGCCAACACCAACACCTAAGGGGCCAATTTCTGCAGAGTATATACGGAAGGTCCCTACTTTCAAACATCCAACTTACAAACTACTACTACTTGCAAACGGAAGAAGACAACAGGAAGTGAGAGGAAATCTACCCCTTGGAAGGAAAATTCTCTCCTGTAAGAATTAATATGGGAGAAAGGTGTCTCCTCTCTACTGATGCTTTATCACCAATCCTTGTTTCAATAAAAACACCACATTTCAAAAACAGTTGTCATTGGGACGCAAAGTGAGGTGAAATGTTCTGAACAGGGGCACAGACAGCAAAAAAAAAAATGTGACAGGGGTGATAACCGTTCCCTATGTTTTACAAAAAGCTAAAAAAAAGGAATTTGGCATGGAGCTCCACTTAAACAATGCAGCTGTTCAAAATTACAAACAGATTCTACATAAGAACAAACCTACAGTCCCTGTCTTGTATGCACCGCCTGTATACGGCTGTTCAGAGTATATAGGTCCTTTTTTATTTTGTGTGCGGGGTTCCCCTTAATATCCATACAAGACCCAAAGGGGCTGGGGTAGGGGGGGGGGGGGGGGTTGATGGGGTAGCTATGCCATTTTTCCTAAAGATTTTCATCCATATTACCGGGACCAGACATTGCATTAAAGCCGCAAGCAGTTTTAAATGGCTTTTTTCCCCTTTAGAAATGTTATTTTGTGCAGGGACAGTTCTAAACACAGGAAACACGTGGCACTTCACAGGCATACTTTAGACACCCCCCAGGTACAATATTTAAAGGAATATTTGACTTTTCTTTTTTCACTTTATGCATCATTAAAATGACTGCTCCCGGAAAACGTCCGTTTTTAAAACTTCTTTTTGCATTGATACATGTCCCCTGGTGCAGAAGCCGGGTTCCCAAACTCTGTTTCGGACAATAACATGGATAATAGTCGTTATAATTAGCACTTTAGAATCCGAACAATCGCATCCATTGTATTTAATAGGGTTCTAATGTTCGTGCGAACTTTCGGTCCGTTCGCGGGTTCTGGTGCGAACCGAACCCGGGGGTGTTCGGCTCATCACTACTCTCCATTGATCCAACTAAAAGCGTTGGGGTAACCCGTAATGCACAAAGTACTTTTCCACTAGTATTTTGGCGACAGTGAAATGGTCGGTTATCACCAGAACATTTCCATGTCCACTCAAGCCAGGTTCCAGACAAAGGAAGTCAATGCATACCAAGTCCAAGGGTCCTTGACTCTGCAGGTGGCCCATTGGGGCAGCTTGATGTGGCAATGTCTTTCTCTGTATGCAGCGAGCACATGAGTGACAGTACTCCTCCACTTCAGCTCGCATACAGGGCCAGTAGAATCTACTCCTTATGAGCTGAAAGGTTAGTTCGGCCCCTAAGTGGCCATGGTTGTCATGTAGGGCAGCTAAGACAGTCTTTCGATGTTTTTCTGGCAAGAATAATTGCCACGTATTTTCCAGGTCATCAGAGGGGCCCCTTCGGTAAACCACCCCTTGATGAATCTGCAGCCTGTCCCATTCTTTGCGGATTTATCGGGCCTCCTTGGAGGGATCATGCAAGATCCTGTCCGGATCCTGATCCTCCAGAGCTTCCAAGGCTAATCTTCCCCAGGGGTCTTCCAACTGATCCCGTCTTATATCTTTCTTAGACAGTTTTGGCAAGTCGTCTTCGCCCATCTGAGTCACATCACAATAGTATTTTGGTACACCCACCACCGAAACTCCAATTTGTTCGGCCCTGGATCCGCCACTAGCTTGAAGCTGTGCTCCCTGGCACAAGGCCCGCACTCCCTCTGGGGTTACCTGGGTCCAGTCTTCTGTGCGACAAGCGGGAGCATGAGACCTCCTGGACAAAGCATCTGCATCTCAGTTCCCAGTCCCAGGTCTATACTTTAAACTAAAGTTGAATCCATAGAGGGCTGCCAACCAACGGTGGCCGGTGGCATGCAGCTTGGCGGTGGTGAAAAGGTAAGTGAGTGGGTTATTGTCTGTTCTCACTACAAAGTTAGCTCCATACAAATAGTCTTTGAGTTTGTCTACAACAGCCCACTTTAAGGCCAAGAATTCCAATTTGTGGGTGGGGTAATTCTTTTCTGCTGGCGTTAAACTCCTACTCACATAGGCAACTGGTCTTAGCTGTTCCTCATACTCCTGGTACAGCACACCTCCCAGACTGTCATGACTGGCATCCACGTGTAATTCATAGGGTTTCTTGGTGTCTGCATAGGCCAAGACAGGAGCAGTGGTCAGACTTTTCTTCAACATTTTGAATGCCTCTTCACACTTCTCCATCCACTGGTCTTCCACGGACTCCCCTGGCTTCCTGGGCCCGGAGTCATCTTCCTCTCCTTCTATCTTCAGTACCTCATTCAGAGGTTTGGCAATTCTCGCAAATCCTTCCACAAACCTGCGGTAATAAGAGAGAACCCCAAGAAGGATCTGAGCTCAGTCACTGTAGTTGGTCGGGGCCAGGAGGTAACTGCCTCCAATTTGTCAGGGTCTGTGGATACTCCCTCTTCAGACACTGTGTCCCAGGTAGTGGACTGAGGATTGGTAGAACTAACACTTCTCCCTTGAGAGCTTGAGTCCCTCATCACTGAGTCTCTTCAGGACTTTCTCCAGCCTTTCCTCGTGTTCCTCCAGAGTCTTCCCAAAAACAATGATGTTGTCTAGGTACACCAGGACTTCAATGAGATTCATGTCCCCCACTGTCTTCTCCATCAGTCACTGGAAAGTGAAGGGAAAATGTACCGCTCAAAGGTTCCAGGTTCATTCAATTAGCTCCCGCCCTGCTCCACTTCCAGGTGCTGGCTATGCTCTGGTGCTTGAGGAGAAGAAGTGATCTGGACTGCCGCACTCTGGTTAAACGTTTTATTTAATGAAGAAAATTAAAATGCCAAAAAAATCCAAAAATAAATAAACAATCCATCCAAAGACAATCGAAGGTGAAGGGACATGCAGGGTGACAGCTAACGCGTTTCACATCAGGGTGTGATGCTTACTTTTTTTTGGATTTTTTTGGCATTTTAATTTTCTTCATTAAATAAAACGTTTAACCAGAGTGCGGCAGTCCAGATCACTTCTCCTCAGTCACTGGAAAGTGGCAGGAGCCCCCGACAGACCTTGAGGCATCCAGTTAAACTCGTAGAATCCCATGGGGGTGATAAACGCTGTCTTCTCCCTATCATCTGGATGCATTGGGATTTGGTAATACCCACTCTTCAGGTCCATGACGCTGAACCACTTGGCTCCAGACAGACTCTGTAGGGCATCCTCGATCCTAGGGGTGGTGTACTGGTCAGGTATGGTCCTCCTATTGAGAGTCCTGTAGTCTATGCAGAGTCTCAGTGACCCGTTCTTCTTCCTGACTACAATAGGGAAGGCATAGGGACTTCTGGACTCTCGAATAACCCCAGTTCTCTTGAGCTCTGCCAGTTGCTCATGTAAGTCCTCCTGATCAGCCAGGGGGACCCGCCGGACCCTTTCCCTGAAAAGCTTGTCTTCCTGCAGACGGATCTTGTGGGTGGCACTCCTCGCACACCCTACGTTAAATTCGTCTTTTGAGAAGATCTTCCTCCATCTGGTCAACTGGGCCCCAGCTCTCTCCTTCCAAACTGGTGGCAGGGTCATGTTCTACAAGCAGAGTTTCTCCAGCATGGGTTCTCCTCCATCTGCCCTCTCCAGGTCAGACAGGGCCACTGGGGTAGCAGGGTTTACTTTGCCCAGCAACATCCGGGCCGGAATCGTCACAGGTGAGCCAGTGATATTCCTGACGCTCACTGGTATCCGTCCATTCGCCTTCCTCAATGCTCTCAGCGGGACCACCTCGGGGATCACTTCCAATCCCGGATGGGTGTCTAAGGAGTCAGGTTCCAGAACCACAAATGGGCCAGGTTGCTCCCACGAGAGTTTCACAGTAGCCTTCAGACAGGTCATCTCACCAGGCTGCAACACTCTCTCCTTCTTGGACAGTCTCCAGACTTATCCTACCCCCTCTTCCGGGGCCTTTTGTTCCAGGACCAATCGCCGGTAGGCTGACTGCAACATTGGGTGGATCCTGGCTTCTGAAGCACCCTGCTCCTGTGCTAAGGGGGCCAGTAGTCTCCTGACCAGGTCAGTATTGGTCCCTATAATCAGGGAACTCTTGTTGGCTCCTGGTGGGCGAGGGCAAACTACTGCCAGGGTGTCAGAGACCTCTGTTTTTCCTGCTACAGAGGGGTCAAAGGCCAGTCTGATGGAAACATAACCGTCGTAAGGAAAACTTTGGGTGCCAATTCCCCATATTTCTAGGTCTTCCAGTTTCTGCAGGGGCAAATGACTCAGGTGTCTTTGATAAAAGTCTTGATATAGAAGGGTTACTTGGGCCCCTGTGTCCAGGATGGCCCTTGTGTAGATTCCCTCCACTTGAATGGGGACCACAGGGGAGGGTCCCACCAACTTGGCTGGAAAACTTCTCGGGGGGGCCTCTTTCTTTGGACTCACAGACTTTCCCTTCGGGGTTTTCTTCTTTTTCCACCTTTTTCTGGATCTTAATCCTTGTTGGGCCTGGTATGCATTGATCTCCTGTGGGTTTTTTTGTTTTAACTCCCGACAAGTGGTGTTGAGTATTTTGGGAGGGGCATTGTTTCCCTTCTCCTTTATCTCTTCTGACATTAGGATTTTAGTGGAGCCTTCTGCAAATAGTGGGCACCCGGCTGACTCCTTCACCGGGGCCCTCTGAAGTTTTCCGCCGGCTGATGGTAGGCGCCTCGGTTCTTCCTTGGACTGGGATACACTCGCCCAAAGTGGCCAACTCCTCCACAGTTGAAGCAGACAGTTTCTCCTCTCTTCCACGGGGAGGTTGGTGTTGAGGCGCTCTGGTACGGTTCTCTCCTGCTTTCCTCCTTTTCATTGGCTCCTGAGTTCTTTGCCATTAGAGAGGTCAAAAGATGCAGCACTTGAGTCATCTGAGATTTTAAGATCTCCACTTCCAAGTCCCGTTCAGTGGCTATGGCTGATCTGACTCCCACTGAAGGAGGGGGCGTGGTTTTCTCGACCGCCTGTTGGTCCTTCAGCAGAGCTTCTTCATCCCTTATGATCCGCACAAGGTCTGGGTAGCTCAGGGACATGACTACTTCAGAGGTCTTCAAATGGAGCCAGACTGGGTCCGAACGCAATGCTCCCCTCAGGATCTGCTTCATCCTGGTTGTGTCTATGACTTGTGGCTGCATCCCCTTTTTGAGAACAATTTGGCAAAGCATCCTATTTAACCTTCTGACATATTCAGATAGTCTCTCTCCCGGTTGTTGAAGGGTATGCTCAAACTGGTATACTAGTTCAGTCACCTTTTACAGCTGGCCAAATTCTTCTTGTAACATAGCCAGATAATCATAAGCAGTACAAGCAGCATTGCTAAACCTAAGATTCTTTACAGCTTCAGCAGCAGCACCCTTCAAGCTTTCACTTATGCGCTGCTTCTTCTGGCTTTCTGGTACTTCCCATCCCTCTACAGCCTGCATCGCTTGCTCAATCCAGGTGTCAAAGTCTTCTTCTCCGAGGGGGACTGGTGGTTTCCCAGAGAAAATCCTAAGCTTCCGATACCCGGCTTCCACATGTACCGTATTACTCTTCTGGCACTTCGTGACAAAGTCTCCAAGAGCATTTAACAGTTCAGGCCCTATAGCGACCAGGGGTGTCCCCAAGGTTGTCGTCTCCTGGGACTTTTCTGCTTTAGGGGATAGTGGTGGAGAAAATGGCAGAGGTGATGGCAGGGGAGATTTCAGAGGTTCCCCCTTCACTGCCTCTGTATGCACCAATTGGTATATCTGGTTATCTATGGCCTGTATGTTCTGACCTCTAAAGTCTTCTGGTATTCCGTTTCTCCATTCCACTAGTGCATAAGTAAACAAGGTCTCTGGCTTTAAATCCATCACCCATGCCTTCTATCTCGGGGAAAGCGACTGTATGAGCCGCTTTACCTCCTCTTCCGGCCAGTTTTCCCCCGGGAGTTGAATAACTACCGACATAGTTGAATCAACCCCAACTGTTGCGCACCACAGTGTCACTACTAGCGGGTCCATACCGGTGCTTCTGGCAGGCTTGATTGCAGCGTGCAGTGTACAGGAATCCCGTACTTGAGCCCCCACGCGTAGCGATACCCCCAGCTAAGAAGGCTGCCAGTATAACTTTTGGGTCCTGTAGTGCACCGCTGTCAATCCCAAGCAATTAGCCCTAACCTCCCTTGGCACAGTTAGTAAGGGATGATAGGACTGTGTGGCCTGTAACTCACGGAGACACAGTCCTATAGTAAAACACACACAGCAATGGAGTATAGCTATCCTTAACCGTCTCTTCTGCAAAGTAAATGACACGAACACCAGTATACTTAACCCTTGCACTTTTACTCAGATTGTTGGGTAAGCATGTAATCAACAGTGTATATATCATATCATATCAACAAATAGATAGATATACAGTACTATGCATGACACTAACGGTCCCCGCTGCAGCTATCCTCCCTCGTGGACAAAATGGCGCCCAGAAATGTCTACGCGAAGTCAGGTCTGACTGTACTGTGTAGAAGTTCTGTAAGGGAAAATCTTCACTAGCAAAAACGGTGGTGCACTTGTTGAAAAAATAACTGTAATCCACAGGGTAAAAGGGTTTTGGATAACTTGGTATAGTGCTTTAATGTAATGTTCTACCCTTATCCCCTTCCCCCCCCCCCCCTCCCCTCCCTCTCCCTAACTTATCTTTCTTCATACTCCTAAAAAATAAATAAAAAAAAAAAAAAAAACACAAAAAAAAGGACCAGAGATTTGTCTTTATCTAAAACCCATCGCTTCTCTTTCTCCCTATCCTCCATGTCAGGGATATGCAATTAGCCGACCTCCAGCTGTTGCAGAACTACAAGTCCCATGAGGCATAGCAAGACTCTGACAGCCACAAGCATGACACCCAAAGGCAGAGGCATGATGGGACTTGTAGTTTTGCAACAGCTGGAGGTCCGCTAATTGCATATCCCTGCTCTATGTATTCTTTCTATCACAACCAACCGGTTTCCACTTTTGGGTCTTTTCTTTACTCTTCTCTCTGCCAATTAGGGCGGGCACCCCATTCTTCTCAGCCAGGGATCTCACATTGTTTTACATTTTTTGTAGTTACCGCGCCTAGTCAGGGTTACTTTTTCCTTCCACACTGTTGCATTTATTACATTAACCCACTCTGCTGATGTCGGTGCTTTCTGTGCTTGCCAATTTTGTGCTATCACCTTTCTAGCCTGAAACAGGCACCTCAGCACTACTTCCAAGATGTCTTTTTGCCCGTGTCCCTCCTCTACACAACCTAATAGGCACACCCTGGCCTCCGGTTCCAGAGTCGTCCCAAAGGTCATATTTATGATGTTCAATACCTTCGCCCAATATCTATATAACTTCGGGCATTTCCACATCATGTGTATGAGGTCCCCTGTATCTTGACATCTAGGACACTTATCATCTAGTCTCCTTCCAAACATATGTAACCTCTTTGGAGTATAATAGACTCTGTGCACTAAGAACAGGTGTGACACCACTGTCCCCTGCTCCAATATCCGTTCCCATTGTACGGTTGTTATAGGGCCTATGTCCTCCTCCCATTTTGCTTTATTTTTACCCAGCCTCTCCTCGGGTATAAAGCCGCCCCTAATCTGTGAGTATAATTCTGAAATAAGGCCTTTTGATGTTCCTGTCTTGATTAACCGTTGAAGATGGGGAATTTTCTGCCAGCTCACCGGGTTTGTTTTGAATTGGGCTTGAAGTGCATGTCTTATCTGCAGGTAAGTATAGAACAAGGAGTTCGGGATAGCGTACTCTCTACTTAATTCTGAAAATGCTTTCAATGTGTTACCTTCATATAACTGCACCAATCTGGTTATACCTCGCTTTTCCCATTCCTTTAACTTTCCCATGGCTTGAATTTCTGGCAAATATTTATTTTCCCAGAGAGGGGAATATTCCGTTAGCCCTTTGTACCCCAAGGCTTGTTTTCCTGCCCGCCATGTTCTTATGACCATCTTCAATGTAGGGTTCTTAACGGGGAAAGATTCAGCCTCCAAGTTTTCTATTATGGTGTTATGCGGGGCCCCCGTTAGCATCATTTTTCCGCTGGCCCCTCCTCCTCCCTCTATTATACACCCCCCCAGGTGCTGTAACTGGGCCGCTAAAAAATAGCTATAAGGGTGTGGAATAGCCAGCCCTCCCTCATTTGTTGGCAGCTGTAATGTTTGGAGACTGATTCTTGCCCTGCCCTTCTTCCAGATTAATTCCCTAAAAAGGGTCTCAATTTTTTTAAACCAAGTTTTCCCGCTCCATGCTGGAGCATTATGGAGCACATAAAGCAACTGAGGCATCCAAATCATTTTAATGAGATTACTTAGTCCGGCTACTGATAAGGGAAGACGTTCCCATATATCAGCCTTTTGCTTGAACTTAACTAAGAGTGGCCTTAAATTATTATTAATATACTGTTCTGGGTCTCGTGTCACCACTATCCCTAGATAATCCATTTTTTCCACTATTTTTAGTAAAGGGACTCCTTCACTAACGTCATTGCCTACTGGATCCACTGGTAAAAGTGCATACTTCCCCCAGTTTATCACCAGGCCAGAGAATCGGCCAAATGTTTCCACTGTCTGCATCGTCGTTTTTAATGACGTTGAGGAGTCCCCCAAAAAAAGCAAGACGTCATCCGCGTAAAGTGCGATTTTCTCCTCCCCCGCTTTCCTCTGGAATCCCTGTATCTCCCTTTTAGTTCTAATCGCTATTGCCAATGGCTCTATTGCTAGCGCGAAGAGGAGGGGGACAGGGGACATCCCTGCCTTGTTCCCCTCTCTAACCTAAACCTCTTTGAGTATTCGTTATTAATTTTTATTTTTGCGCTTGGGAGGTTATAAAGTGTTTTTACCCATTTGATGAAAACAGCACTAAATCCGAATTTCTCTAACACTTGCCAGAGGTAATCCCATTCTAGGCTGTCAAATGCCTTGGTGGCATCCAGGGATAAGATAACTCTACTGCCTCTGTTCTCGGTTAACGTCTGTAAATTCAAATACAGTCTTCTAATATTGGTGCTGGTAGCTCTATTAGGGATGAATCCGGATTGATCCGGATGTATTAATTTCTGAATGTGTTTATTCATCCTGGCCGCCAACACTTTAGCAAGTATCTTAACGTCTGAGCACAATAGTGAAATTGGTCTGTAAGATGATGTATCTAATTGGTCTTTACCCTCTTTTTGGAGTACTATTATGGTAGCCTCTGACATTGAGGCCGGCAACTTCCCCCCTTCTAGCGCCCAGTTCAGCACCCTTAGCAGTTCTGGGAGGAGCACCTCCCCATATTGTTTGTAGATCTCTACTGGTAGGCCGTCAGGCCCAGGGGACTTCTGATTGGACATTCCCGCTACTGCTAATTGGAGTTCCTCTAGGGTTATCGGGGATTCTATAACTCTTCTATCTTCCTCAGTTAAAGCTGGTATTTCTATTCCCCCCAAAAATTCATCCATCTGTGATGTCGCATCTTCCCTCTTTGACTTGTATAAGTCCTGGTAATATGCCTCAAACGTCTCCAATATTTTAGATGACTGAGAGGATATCTCACTCCCCAGCGTCCTTATTGCAGGGACGCTAGAGGGGGCTGAGTTCGTTTTAGCCAATAGGGCCAGTGTATGACCTACACTCTCCCCTTCTGCAAAGGTACTCTGTCTATGAAATAGGTGCTTATTCTCCACTTTCCTTACCACTGCCATTTTGTACTCTTGTTGTTTCTCGAGCCATTTCCTTTGTTTCATAAGAGTTGGGTCCTCCACATAATGTTTTTCTGCCTCCCCCACCTCTTTCCTAATCTTCTCTTCCCATTCCCTAGAGTTTTTTTTTTTATCTTGGCTATTTGTTGAATCAGTACTCCCCTAAGGAAGGCCTTTAAGGTGTCCCATATCACTCCCACCGGCGCTGTCCCTTCATTGAAGCCCACCATCTCACTCAATTTTGCATTTATCTCTTCTGGTTTACCCATTAGTTCTAACCAAAAAGGGCTTATTTTCCAATTACTTGGGGGGCACCTTTTCCCTGTGTTCATTGTCAGCACCAGTGGTGAGTGATCCGACACCCCTCTTGGGTAGTAAACAATTTTACTGACCCGCTGTAGGCTTATCCCGTTTCCCAAGGCCATATCTATTCTGGATAATGTAAAATATGAGCTTGAGAAACAGGAATACTGCCTCTCATCTGGATTTCCCATTCTCCAGATGTCACACCATTTAACCTCTTCTAGAAACTGGCCTAAGCGTATCTCTCCCCCTTTATCCGATCGTGTCCCTGGTGGGAATCTGTCTACGGTCCTGTCCAGTACTACATTGAAGTCCCCTACTGCTATTACGGGGATTTCTTCCTTATTTAACGCAAACTCCATAAATTTAAACAGGATCTCCATTAGAGGTCGACCGATATATCGGCTGGCCGATATATCGGCCGATATATCGGCTGGCCGATATATCGGCCGATATTTAGGCATTTTTGATAAATCGGCTTTGGCCGATTAATATCAAAACTGGCCGATATTTTTCACTGGCTGCACTTCCTCCCCCCTCCTCCTCCCTCCTCCACACTTCTCCACACTCAGCAGCATCAAGCGCCGTGCTGTGTGTGTGTGTGTGTGAAACTGAAAGTAAGAGGAGAGAGAGAGGATGTGTCAGCTTGATGTCGGGGGTGGGCGGGACCCAGCAGATATATTACACCAGCCAATGGGATGGTATCTGGGCGGGCCACTACGTCTAAAGCAGCCCAATCATTTGCTGGTGTAATTTAGCTGCTGGCCCGCCCACCCCCACATCGAGCTCAATTCTAACAGCTCTCTCTCTCTCTCCTCTCTGTCAGTTTCACACATTACACTCGGCTTAGTGTGAAACCTGCCAGTGCCCCAAGCCAGTGCCATCTGTCAGTGCCCAAGCCAGTGCCATCTGTCAGTGCCCAAGCCAGTGCCCCCAGCCAGTGCCATCTGTCAGTGCCCCCAGCCAGTGCCATCTGTCAGTGCCCCCAGCCAGTGCCATCTGTCAGTGCCCCCAGCCAGTGCCATCTGTCAGTGCCCCCAGCCAGTGCCATCTGTCAGTGCCCCCAGCCAGTGCCATCGCCATCAGCCAGTGCCATCTGTCAGTGCCACAAGCCAGTGCCAATCAGTGCCATCTGTTAGTGCCACCAGCCAGTGCCAATCAGTGCCACCCAAATCAGTGCCACCAGCCAGTGCCATCTGTCAGTGCCCCAGCCAGTGCCTCCAGCCAGTGCCCCCAGCCAGTGCCATCTGTCAGTGCCACCCAAATCAGTGCCACCGCCAATCGGTGCCATCTATCAGTGCCACAGCCAGTGCCATCTGTCAGTGCCCCCAGCCAGTACCAATCAGTGCCACCAGCCAGTGCCATCTGTCAGTGCCACAAGCCAGTGCCAATCGGTGCCATCTGTCAGTGCCACCGCCAATCAGTGCCATCTGTCAGTGCCACCAGCCAGTGCCAACCAGTGTCACACGCCAGTGCCACCCAGTTCCAATTGCAAGTGCCACTGCCAATCAGTGCCATCTGTCCCAAACTAGTGCCATCTGTCCGTTCCAAACCAGTGCCCCCTGCTGCCAATCGGTGCCATCTGTCAGTTCCGAACCAGTACCACCTGCCAGTGCCATCTGTCAGTTCCAAACCAGTGCCATCTGTCAGTTCCAAACCAGTGCCACCTGCCAGTGCCAATAGAGCCATCTGTCAGTTCCAAACCAGTACCGCCAGCCAGTGCCACATGCCAGTGCCATCTGTCAGTTCCAAACCAGTGCCATCTGTCAGTTCCAATAGTGCCACCTGCCAGTGCCAATAGTGCCACCTGCCAGTGCCATCTGTCAGTTCCAAACCAGTGCCACCTGCCAGTTCCAAACCAGTGCCATCTGTACTGAGGACATCAAGTGTGTGCTAGAGTGACAGGAGTAAGCAGGAAGGAATAGAGTGGGTGAGGGTTTTTTTTTTTTTTTTTTTTTTTTTTTTTAATCGGCCTAAAATATCGGCCACAAAAATCGGCATCATATATCGGCCATCGGCCGCCCCAATTTCAAAATATCGGCATCGGCATCGGCCAGAGAAAAACCCATATCGGTCGACCTCTAATCTCCATATTAAAAGGTGGGGGGACATAAATGTTTGCCAGTACATATGGTTCATTTTCAATCAAACAGTACAGAAAAATAAAACGGCCCGATTCGTCTATCCTAACCTCTCTACAAATGAACTGGATCCCCTTTTTCACCATTATACTCACCCCCCTAGAATAGGAGGAGTACACTGAATGGTACTGACACTGATATTTCCTATTAGGTAAATTTGCCTTTGTTTCTTTTGTTAGATGGGTCTCTTGAATACAAATTACCTCCACCCCGTGCCGCTCAAGCATGGAAAATATTGCTGCTCTTTTTACCGGATCCCCCATCCCCCGGACATTCCAAGAGCCTATATTAAATGTTTTAGGGCGCATACCAAAAAATTAACATAATAACAAAAAGAGCCTATAGAGCATGCAGAGCACTTATAGCACTTAGGAGACAGATACCCATCTATACCCTGATAAGTTCGGTCTTGAGTGGAAGAAAACATTGTGTCCAATCATAACCAGCAAGACAGGCATTAAACAAACCCTCTGGTCAAAAATTTTCCTCAATACTGAGAAAAAAAAAGGAGAGAAAAAGCAACGAAATACAAAAAAAAAACAATTACTCGGCTACTCCGTCTTTGCCCTTGGTCTGCTACTAATCTATCTTTTTTGGTTGTGTTTTGCAAAAAATGTGAGTATCTCCTAGATTTTTTAATCTCAAACTCCCTTCTTTTCTTTGTTTGCAATGTGATTTTATCCAACTTTACTCCCCTCTCCCATCTCTTTACCAATACCCCACCCTCCCACCCCCCCTTCCCTCCTCCCTCTGCCTATCTAGGCAAACCCCAGGGGCTATACCTGTGACTGGCTCCTGCCATCCCTTCCATACATTCCCCACACTCTTCATGTTCACTTTTAACCTCTCATATCCCTTCCCGCTATTCTCTCCCCCACCCTTGCTAAGAAATGTGAGCTGTGACTAGAAAATGTAACATTAATGTGTTGCTTTCATTCATTGTTCATTCATTATTTGTGTGAACTTAAGGATACCTCCTCACTCCGTTCCCTTATCTTAAAAAGGGAAAATTTCTTATTCTACCCCTACCCATATATATATATGCATATATGCTTTTATACAGTCCCCCACTTTACAAAACACAGTGTAAATGGCCAATGAGGAGAGAAGTGGGAAAGAAAAAAAAAAGGGGGGGCAAAAAAGAAAAAAAAGAAAAAACCCCCACCCAAGAAAAGGTGCAGGCAAAAAAAAAGGGGGAAAAGCACCGTTGTCCTTTTAAAAAATTTAACCCTTAAAGATTTCCATAAATGTTTCAAGTGTAAACTATGGGTGCAGTTTATTCTCTTCCAGCCATTGTGCTGCTTTCCCCGGTGAGTCAAAAAACTGGACACCGTCCAGAGTCGTTATCCGGAGGTGCGTAGGTGACTTTATACTTCAACAGGCTTCGTTTAATTGGTGTGAACTCAGATCTGCGTTTACTTAATTCTGGGGAGAAGTCTGGGTATAGTGAAATTCTTGACTCATTGTAAAAAATATCCCCCTTCTCTCTTGCTTTTTGCATTACTACTACCTTATCATTGTAGTTAAGGAATTTCAGAAGTAGGGGCCTAGGGTGACCATCCTTCAACTGAGCTCTAAATGGGACTCTGTGGGCCCTTTCTATCGCAAAAAGTGGTGAAAAAGCATTTTCCCCAAAAATGTCTCTGAACCAGTTCTCTAGAAAGCTTATGGGGTGGGCTCCTTCGCTACGTTCTGGGAGGCCTACCACACGTATGTTGTTTCTGCGTAGCCTATTTTCGATTTCATCGAGTTTAGATGCCTGCCCCCCCATTTGTTCCTTCATTGATTTCATCTCCTGTTTCAATGGGTACACCTCATCTTCAATTTGGCTCAATCTTTCCTCAGCCGCTGTTGTCCTTAGTACAGTTTTCTGCAACTCCTGGCTCATTGACGCTAGCTCTTCCTTAATTCCTTTTATCTGGTCACAGATATTGTTCAATGTTCCCCTACATGCATTCACCGCCCATAATACTTCTTTCAGTGTCGGCTCTTCCTCCTCTGGTAGATCAACAGCCGGGGCCACTGTGGGAGTTACTACAGGATTTATTACAGGTACAGTCCCGCTCCCCAAGGGCTCTCCCATGGGGCCCTTTTTACTTGTCGTTTTTGGGGCCGATGCACCTTGACCATAGCTTTTCCTATCCGTCGATACTCCCGCTTGAGGTTTTCCCTGTGCTTGTTGGTGCTGACTGCCTTTTCCCGGTGAGTTTGCCGCAGCATGGGCAAACCGCTCCAGCTTGGCTGCCGCTGCTGCTTGCGTGGCTTTTTCTTTTGCTGATCGTGTGATCTGATCCCCCCCACTCTCCAGGTTAGGTTGCTCTTTCTTTGAAGCCATCTTTTATGTTATGTCGGGTGCCCTTTTTAATAACTTTTCTTCCTTCCCCTTATTCCCAGCCATTTAAACAGGCAAGTAGCTGGAAAAATAAAGAGCTAACCGGCCTACCATAAATGTGCCCCTTCAGACAGCTCCACAGTCCAGTTCTCAATTCTATAGGAGCTTATACTGCTCCTGCAAATCTCCCGCAGCTCTGTTCTGGATAATAAGCAAGGGGGTCACCACCAAATACTGGGCAGAGCTCACTGTGCAGTTCTCTTTTAGCTCTAGCACTGATAGATTCACCTCCGCTGATAACACGACAGCTCTTAGTTATGTATAAATCAACAGAGCTCAAAAAAAAAAAAAGAAAGAAAGGGGGATCTCTCATGGATCCAATATCGCTAAGTCGAGTAAAACAGAGACAGCTCCGCTGGATGCAGTTCAAAATATAGCACAGTGTGTCGCCTCACCAGGCACCTCAGATGCACCGGTTAAACTCTAATGCTCCAATACTTCTTTGCACAGTTATCTGTACAACACACATTACTCTTGACTTATTTATCCAGTCTAACCACTGCTGCTGCTGCTCCGCTTTAACACAACTCTCCAGCCCACACACTGCACGATTTATGGCCCATTGCTGTATTTTTTGCTTAAATTCACCGCCTGGAGGATGTTACTGCTCCCCTTTTAGCTCGCTCTTCAGCCCACACATTACACCGTTTATGATAAATATGCAGTACTTGAACTTGGGCTCACCTCACCGCTTTAGTAGTTGGTAGAGTCAGGCAGTCAGATATGTAGCTGAGATGTCCCGGCAGTAGCTTATCTTCCCGGGTCGCTGTATTTCTCTCCCCTTCCCTCTCCTCCTCCACACTCATGCCATCTACAGCTTCCCGCGGCTCCACTCGAGATCTCGTGAGAGCACCGGGTCACAGCGGGGTCACCGCCGGGATTCCAGCCACCCTGCTCCGTGCTTCATGCCCGCTCCCCACACGCCGCGTTGACTGTAAGTGTTCTGGCAATATTACGGTGTTGCGCTGTGGCAGTGTGACGGTATTATACAGAATTATTGCAGGTTGTGACAGGTTGCTACACCCTCTGTCACATACTCCCCATACAGTTCAGTTATTTGAGGGAGATAAAGCGGTAGAGATCACTCGAACATCCTCTCCCTCCTCGTCCTCACTCCACACCAGCTCTCACCTCCTCCATCCACATCCACATCCGGACACACCCCCCTATCCTATCAATCGTTTCGGATAACTTGGTATATTTAGAACAAATCTCTAAGGTAACACCTATGCACTGTCTCTCTGGTGTGCAGCAGCCAACACTAGTAATAACTCCGGATAACAGTTATTAGGCCTAGAGATCCTATATAGTTCTCTGAGCAGGTGCTCTTTCACCCAACCAGACCAGTCCGTGTCCTTGTCTTCCGCTGCTGTGTCTTGGTATACAGATCTCACGACCTCCGGGTCTTCGATCCTTCTGCCGATGATACAGCAACAGGAGGAAAAGACGTCCCTCAGGTTCCTCAGCGAGAGCGGAAGGCTCTTTGGAGAAAGTTCCAGGCTTCAGGCCTTGTATCTCAGCAGGCTCGGAAAAAGAGTTCCACTTGCTGGGCGGGCGGTGTCCAAAGAGACCGAATTCAGCCCCCCCTTTGGTTAAATAACCCACCCCAGCAGTCCTTGCGCGGGGCAATGCACCCTGGGTGTCCCGTTGTGCACTGGGTACTGTAGTCTCTGGGGATTAAAGGGTAATACATTTGTGACACTGAAATAGAATTTGCATAATCATTTGGAACAGGGTGTATTACCTTTTTCATCTTGGATTACAATTAACTGCAGTACAAAGAATGCAGGCTAGCTGAAGAAAACTGGAACTAAAAGGAACATTTCTTATTTCCTCTCTTTTGTGCACAACTTCCTTATATTCATCTGCAAATATTGCACTGTATTGCATTGAACCACTACAGGGAGCCACCCTAGAGTATATTATGTGAGTTATATTGTAATTGATATTTTACAGTTTCCTGGTCTGTGTGTTGAGGATACAGAGGGAAGATATCCAATACAGTTATTTGCTCCCACTTCCGGGCATAGATTACAGCGGTGATTGCGGTGACCTACGCCACGTCCGGCGCCTACTTGGTCCCCCCCGCTGTCTTCTGGGAGACACACAGGTCTCAGAAGACAACAGGGACCAGTGGGATTGCGCGGCACAACTCGCGCATGCGCAGTAGGGAACCAGGAAGTGAAGCCGCAAGGCTTCACTTCCGGATTCCCTTACCGAAGATGGGGGGGGCAGCACCCGAAAGCTGAGGGAGAGATCGGCTTCGGGTGCCTACATCGTGGGCGCCCAGGACAGGTAAGTGTCCATATATTAAAAGTCAGCAGCTGCTTTATTTGTTGCTGCTGACTTTTAATATTTTTTTTTTTTCGGCGGAACTCCGCTTTAAGTTGAGTTTACTTATGCAATTTTTTTGTGTTTCTTTTATCTCAGTACACATATCTGATTTGTTAATTGATTTTGTGTGAGTTTCTAATTACTACCACAGCTGTGACAGGATGGAACCCAAGGTGTCAGAGATAAGAGAGGATTTGCAGAGTCGAGGTAACCAATGGGGTAGAGAGTCTATTAGCAGCCCTCACAGGGGTACCGCTACAATTCTTATGCAAAAAACACATAATATTAAAATTGCACAAAGGACTGATTTATTGCCGTCAGTCTGTTTTAACATAAACAGTACAGTATCTCACATAAGTAAGTACACCCATCACATTTATGTAAATATTTTATTATATCTTTTCATGTGACAACACTGAAGAAATGACAACTAGCTACAATGTAAAGTAGTGAGTGTACAGCTTGTATAACAGTGTAAATTTGCTGTCCCCTCAAAATAACTCAACACACAGCCATTAATGTCTAAACCGCTGGCAAAAAAAGTGAGTACACGCTTCCTGATGACGTGCAATACGAAACAGCTGTCGAGGCGACGCTAGGCTACATTTCTGACGTCACTTCCGGTCCCGCTGGTTCTCTCCTGGCAGCAAGTGCAACGCACGCCGGATCGTGTTCCTGTTCAGACTCATTGTGCCCCGCTTGTCATAGCCATTCTGCCTCAGTGCCGGGTCTGTGGCACTATTCAAGTAAGGGGGCATTTGTCTGTCCATTTATTTAATATGACTTTTTATTAAACGGTATTACACTATTTGCAGTTTTCTCTCTTTTGTGTTCCGCTCATGCATGATCGAGCCTCCAGGAGGCAGGGATTTCCAGGTTCACCTATGACTTCTCTATCCATATTAGCAAGTGCTACTTGCAACAAGCGTTATTGACTCCTTTTTAATTAAATGAGTCAACATGATCTGGTAAGCGGCTAATCTTCTTTGAGCACTATTGGGTGTTATACACTAAGTTGGTGAAGGCTATCACATCAAGTTTCATTTCATTTTTTGGATCAAGCATATTCAAGTCTCATCATATCACTGAATGTTATGGACTGTTGGAGTATTATCGGTCGCGATTTATTTTGACAATTATAAAGGACACCTTATGCTGCTGTTATTTTGTTTGGACTTGACACTAATCAGCGGGTGTATTAATTTACATAGGTGCAATGCAATCCCAAGGCTTGTTTGATTATTAATAGTCAGCAGCCTGCCTGATTGCACATTTGGGTTGGTGATTTATTTTAATTTATCACAATCACACTATTGTAGTTTGTTGTATATGCAGATATTGTTAAATATTTTTTTCACAGGTTTTTAATCTATCACTGTGGTTAAGCGCCCCCACTATACATGCATGGATTGTATGTAAAAAAAATTTTTTTACCTATGTTCGTTTCAAGATTTACCGTATTTTTCGCTCCATAAGACGCACCTGACCATAAGACGCACCCAGGTTTTAGAGGAGAAAAACAAGAAAAAAAAATTCTGAACCAAATGATGTACTAAAATATTTAATATTATATTACTACTATAGGTGGGTGGTGGACGCACAGCAATACCAGCCCCCCTATCAAATCAGCTCAGCTATACTATACCTGGTTGGTGGTGGACACACAGCAACCTCCCCCCCCCCCCCTTCCCAGATCAGCTCAGGGTGGTAGGGCAGACACAAACACCCCTTCAGCCTCTCATATAACAGCTCAGGTGATGAACAGTGGATACCATCCCACACCTCCCACCCCCTTATCACTCACCTCAGGCAGTGGAGGACACTGCCATTACAATCCACAACCCCCTCTGGCTGGCTCTCAGCATCAGATACACCAGGCAGCAGCTAGGATGGATGACTGAGGACATAGATGGCAGCAGCAGCAGCGACAAGTGGAGAGAGGCAGGAAGTGAGACTGGACCAGACCACGGCGCCGGGGGTGTTCCAGCTGAATAAAAAAGCCATCCAGGGCTCTTATCGCTTTCAGGATGGGGTCACATCTGGCGGATGTCAACTTACCTGGGTGCGGAGTGCACCATTATAGCAACACCACTGACAACCCCCATGTTTTGGCACCTGGGGCAGACTGTCTCCCCCCGCTCCCCCTTGGTATGCCCCAGCAAGGATCTTCCTCACATCCTGTCATCTCTCCTCCACAGAGAAGCCGAGTGTCTGTATTCTGACACGGCGGCGGCGATGGGGGGGGACGGAGCCTGCTCAGTATTCGCTCCATAAGACGCAGGGACACTTTTCCCTATTTTTTTGGGGGGTAAAAGTGCGTCTTATGGTGCGAAAAATACGGTATATAATGTTTTTTGAAATTTGGGGTTAGCAGCTGTTATTTTGAGTTATTGATCATAAGCGCGAGATTGCCCATTTACTGTAACACTGAAGAAATGACAACTAGCTACAATGTAAAGTAGTGAGTGTACAGCTTGTATAACAGTGTAAATTTGCTGTCCCCTCAAAATAACTCAACACACAGCCATTAATGTCTAAACCGCTGGCAACAAAAGTGAGTACAGCCCTAAGTGAAAATGTCCAAATTGGGCACAAAGTGTTAATATTTTGTGTGGCCACCATTATTTTCCAGCACTGCCTTAATGCTCTTGGGCATGGAGTTCACCAGAGCTTCACAGGTTGCCAATGGAGTCCTTTTCCACACCTCCATGACGACATCACGGAACTGGTGGATGTTGGAGACCTTGAGCTCCTCCACCTTCCGTTTGAGTATGCCTCACAGATGCTCAATAGGGTTTAGGTCTGGAGACATGCTTGGCCAGTCCATCACCTTTACCCTCAGCTTCTTTAGCAAGGCAATGGTCGTCTTGGATGTGTGTTTGGGGTCATTATTATGTTGGAATACTGCCCTGTGGCCCAGTCTCCAAAGGAAGGGGATCATGCTCTGCTTCAGTATGTCACAGTACATGTTGGAATTCATTGTTCTCTCAATGAACTGTAGCTCCCCAGTGTAGGCAGCACTCCTGCAGCCCCAGACCATGACACTCCCACCACCATGCTTGACTGTAGGCAAGACACACTTGTCTCTGTACTCCTCACCTGATTGCCGCGACACACGCTTGACACCATCTGAACCAAATAAGTTTATCTTGGTTGCATCTAACCACAGGACATGGTTCCAGTAATCCATGTCTTTAGTCTGCTTGTCGTCAGCAAACTATTTGAGGGCTTTCTTGTGCATCATCTTTAGATGAGGCTTCCTTCTGGGACGACAGCCAAGCAGACCAATTTGACGCAGTGTGCGGCGTATGGTCTGAGAACTGACAGGCTGACCCCCCACCCCTTCAACCTCTGCAGCAATGCTGGCAGCACCTATACTTCTTTTTCCCAAAGACATCCTCTGGATATGACGCTGAGCATGTGCACTCAACTTCTTTGATCGACCATGGCTAGGCCTGTTCTGAGTGGAACCTGTCCTGTTAAACCGCTGTATGGTCTTGGCCACCATGCTGCAGCTCAGTTTTAGGGTTTTGGCAATTTTCTTATAGCCTAAGCCATCTTTATGTAGAGCAACAATTATTTTTTTCAGATCCTCAGAGAGTTCTTTGCCATGGAGGTGCCATGTTGAACTTCCAGTGACCAGTATGAGAGAGTAAGAGCGATACCAAATTGAGCACACATGCTCCCCATTCACACCTGAGACCTTGTAACACTAATGAGTCACATGACACCGGGGAGGAAAAATGGCTAATTGGGCCCAATTTGGACATTTTCACTTAGGGGTGTACTCACTTTTGTTGCCAGTGGTTTAGACATTAATGGCTGTGTGTTGAGTTATTTTGAGGGGACAGCAAATTTACACTGTTATACAAGCTGTACTCTCACTACTTTACATGGTAGCAAAGTGTAATTTATTCAGTGTTGTCACATGAAAACAGAATAAAATATTTACAAAAATGTGAGGGGTGTACTTACTTTTATGAGATACTGTAAGTATTCAAGTTTACATATTTCAATATTCCAACATATTCAAAATAAATTCTGTGAACTTGCAAAATAAACAAATGGACGAAATGCATTATAAATCTCAATGCATTTTGTGAACATTAATTCACTTCATCAGGAGTGGATGCTATAAGATTACCAAGTTAAAGAAAATGATGATACAATCATACATTCATTCGCATAACGTAGACCACATTAAGGTAATAGCAAATTATAAGTTATGCAGTTACAAATCAGCTTCAAAAATAATTTAAATACCAAAAAATCTTTATGTCAAAAGCTATCTATTCTGGGAGCTGTGTGAAAGGAGGGGCCCACATGGTCCAGCAAGACAACAGGAAAACGGACAGGATGTCACTAAAACATACAAAAAACATATATGCAATAAAACTTAGCGTGTGTGAGCATACAAAAATGCTACCTCAAGTGTTTACCCTTAAGCCTAGTACACACGGCCGAGAATCTCGTCACAAAAAAAATTTGTTTTTCGACGGGTTTCTTGTCAAGCTTGACGAGATTCTTGTCAAGATTTCCTTGCATACACACTGTCAATCCAAAATCTCGTTGGTCTAAAGCGCGGTGACGTACAACACGTACGACGGAAGTATAAAGGGGAAATTCCATTCTCATGGCGCCACCCTTGGGCTGCTTTTGCTAATCTCGTGTAGCGATACCCCCAGCTAAGAGGGCTGCCAGTATAATTTTTGGGCCCTGTAGTGCACCGCTGTCAACCCCAATTAATTAGCCCTAACCTCCCTTGGCACAGTTAGTAGAGGATAATAGGATTGTGTGGCCTGCAACTCACGGATACACAATCCTGTAATAAAACACACAGCAATAAAGTATAGCTATCCTTAACCGTCGCTTCTGCAAAGTAAATGACACAAACACCAGTATACTTAACCAGGGCCGGTACAAGGGGTGGGCAGAAGGGGTGGATGCCCTGGGCGGGACCATTTACTGGGGGAAGGGGGGGCGCAGTCAGGGCCGTCATGCTACTCTTAAGCCCTGCGTTGCCCGCAGTTTTCCCGGGGTAGCGAGAGCAGCCGATCCCCCCCCCCCCCCCGCGCTGCGCTACCCAAGCAGTGGCCACATTATAACAGGAGAGCGGGACAGCAGTGGGCTTCATGTGCTTGAGCCCGCCCGTCCCGCTTCTCCCTCTGTCAGAAGCTGCGGACCGGAGACAGGGAATGAAGCAGAGCAGCGCTCTGTGTTCCTCCCTCCCCACCCCCGCCTGACAGACCCGTGTAGCACACAGCCGAGTGAAGTGTTGTGGCTGTGTGCTGGGTCTGATAGCCGGAGACTGCACTGTGATGCACCGCTGGGTCCGCCGTGATGAATAAGTTCTGTCATCACTGGTGAGATTGAGAAAGAACCGTGGAGAGATTCGAAGAGAAATGGTGGTACAGAGGTGAACGTGGATGGGGGTACAAAGGAGGATGGGGGCTACAAAGGTGAATGTGGATGGGGGGTACAGATGTGGATGGGGGCTACAGAGATGGACAGGGGGTACAGAGGTAAATGTGGATGGGGGGGTACAGAGGTGGACGGGGGGTACAGAGGTAAATGTGGATGGAGGGTACAGAGGTGGACGGGGGGTACAGAGGTGGACGGGGGGGTACAGAGGTGGACAGGGGGTACAGATGTGGATGGAGGGTACAGAGGTGGACAAGGGGTACAGAGGTGGACAGGGGGTAAATGTGGTAAATGTGGATGGGGAGTACAGAGGTGGACAGGGGGTACAGAGGTAAATGTGGATGGGGGGTACAGAGGTGGATGAAAGGATACAGGAGGTGAGCCGCGGGGTGAGGGTACTGAGGTGGACGGGGGATACAGAGGTGAGCTGTGGATTGGGGGGATACAGAGGTGAGCTGTAGGGGAGGGGAGTTTGCTTAATTAGCAATGGTATTGGTAATATGTAGGAGGAAGGGGATTAATGCACTGTCGCTGATGCATTAGTATAGATCCCATCGTCTGCAGGCTCTGTAGCTTTTCACAGTGGGGGGCGGGGGCGCAGTTTTTCATCTTCGCCCTGGGCACCGGATGACCTTGTCCCGGCACTGTACTTAACCCTTGCACTTTTACTCAGATTTGTTGGGTAAGCATGTAATCAACAGTGTACATTTCATGTGCAGAGCCCCGCAATAAAAGAGTATCTCAACAAACAGATAGGTATACAGTACTATGCATGACATGTTAAGGACCGATCTTCCGCACTGCCTTACCCTCTACATCTCTGCCCCTAACCCCACATACCCATGTTACCAATAACGACTGACAAGGTTGTGGAGTAAAATTGGCCTTGCGGCCTATTTATTTACCAAATTCTTATATATAAAATAACCATTTAAATAACATTTAACATTTTCCAATACCCTGGTGGTCTTAGAGACCACAACTCCAACTTGGACACTGGGACACTGGGACCAAACTATATCCCCTAGGCCTCCAGTCGCAAGACACCGACTCGGAGGCGGTACACATGTCCGCAGTGCCCTAACATTTTCCCCCTTCCTGGTTAACCCTTGTTGACCGGAAGGTACCCAATAAACCCCATACCACCTATGGGTACCACCTTTTTTCCAGAACTTCCACTTTTACCTCCTTTTCCAGCCACCAAACACCGCCACCACCATACTGACTTTCCCCACTACACCCCCCCCCCCTTTTTACCACCTGGGGAGGGTGGGTGGGAAGCTTCTTCCTCGTGTGTCCTAGAAGAATGCTGAAAACGTCACTTCCTCCCCACACTAAACTTCTGCTGACCTTCCTCCCGGCCCCTAAACCACTCTCCTTTCCTTAAAGCAACACAGCCTAACTAAGCTGCTGCCTGTCCCACTTGTCATGCCGTCCCTGCGCTCATTCTTTTTGCTGTCTCTGCTCCGGGACTCTCTGAACTCTAACGGTCCCCACTGCAGCTATCCTCCCTCGTGGACAAAATGGCGCCCAGAAATGTCTATGCTAAGTCAGGCCTGACTGTACTGTGTAGAAGTTCTGTAGGGGAAAATCTTCGCTAGCAAAACGTGGTGCACTTGTTGAAGAAATAAACTGTAATCCACAGGGTAAAAGGGGTTTGGATAACTTGGTGAATTTAGAACAAATCTCTAAAGTAACTCCGATGCACTGTCTCTCTGGCGCACGGCAGCAAACACTAGTGATAACTCCAGATAACAGTTATTGTGCCTAGAGATCCTGTATAGTTCTCTGAGCAGGTGCTCTCTCACCCAACCGGACCCGTCCGTGTCGTTTTCTTCCGCTGCTGTGTCTTGGTACACAGATCTCACGACCTCCGGGTCTTCGGTCCTCCTGACGATGATACAGCAACAGCAGGAAAAGATGTCCCTCAGGTTCCTCAGCGAGAGCGGAAGGCTCTTTGGAGAAAGGCCCAGGCTTCAGGCCTTGTATCTCAGCAGGCTTGGAAAAGAGTTCCACTTGCTGGGCAGGCGGTGTCCAAAGAGACCGAATTCAGCCACGCCCATCCCAGCAGTCCTTGAGCGGGGCAATGCACCCTGGGTGTCCCGTTGCCCACTGTTTACTGTAGTCTCTGGGGGATTAAAGGGCAATACCCCGCTGCACTCGTGTTACTGCGTGTTAGTAAAAGTTTAGTGAGAGACGATTTGCGCTTTTCAGTCTTCGTGCTTTCAGTTCGTTACAGCGTGACGAATGTGCTATCTCCATTACGAACGCTAGTTTTACAAGAAGGTGCGCTCCCGTTTCATACTTGATTCTGACCATGCGCGGTTTTTGAAGACTCGGAAAAGCATACACACAAACTGTTTTCTCGTCCAAAAACAGTCTGACCAGAATCACAACGAGAAAAATGAGACTCCCGACGAGAAAAAAGAAAGCAGGTTTTATTTTTTTCTCGTCGAGATTCAAAACAGTTTTCTCGACGAGAAACCATACACACGAACGGTTTTCTCGGCAAGAAAGCTCTCCCAACAGTTTTCTTGTAGTTTCTTGCAGAGAAAACCGGTCGTGTGTACAAGGCCTAACACTTGAAAGAAAGAAATTACTGAGTGCAAGGTAACTATATAAATAAATAATATAACAAATAAACCACTGTGCAAACCTTCCAATTATTCATAATGGGATAATCTGTAAAGACTAGCACAGTCGGATGGCATTGGCCGACTCAAAAGAAACCGGCCGACATTCGGCCTGTATGTACTGCAGCCGGTCCAAGCAAAGCTGGTCGGCTTCTGTTGATTGGGCATGACTGAAAAAGGGCTGCCGATCAGTTCCCAATCAGCACTCCCAGCCAATTGTTGAGAGCGCTGACTGGAGTGTTTTGGCATGGGGGCTGTCCCCCTGTCAGAAAACAATAGCACAGCAGGGAGATCGATGTACTAACATCGAATAGTTAGTACAGTGCCTCCTTCTGAGCTGTGTATTAGGCTTAAGTAGCTACAGTGTTTGTAGCTGCTGACTTTTAAAAAATAAATAAATCACGGGTGGAATCCCGCTTTAAGGTTAACTCAAATAATACCTCAACTGAACATATAAAACAAGATAGTGCAGCACAATTAAATCATAAATAGCCCATAAAATGATAATGACAATTGATGCATGTGAAATCTATCCCCCTGCTGAAATCCCTCCCATGCAGCTGTAGCGGGGTCTCTAAATTTAGGTGGGACACCCAGGTGTGTAATAGTGGACCACTTGTGTTCGTGGAGGATTGGATGGTGTAATAATCTCCTTGGCCTCTGGGTGGCGGGGTATCTGGAGGCTCAAGGTAGATTTGCCATTACAGTGCTACCCTTTTTGTCCCTTTCCGGAGATGGTACGGCGAGGGCGGGGAACCTGCTGTGGTGTCGATGGGAGGAGATAAAAGGGGGAGACGCCCTAGCCACGAGGTCTTCTGGAGGATCTTCTTCTCGTGCCCAGGCACCTTAGGCCTGGGTGCGGGCGGTTCTGGATTCCGGCCCAGGCGCCCTAGGCCTGACCGGAATGGAGTTGGAGTCCATCCCAGGCACCTTCAGCCTGGGGTAAGGTACTAAACTAGGAGGCCTGGGGTCCAGTGACTTCGACTGGATCCCGCGAGGGTGGGGACGTCTGAGGGTCCCTGAGGTGGATGGGGCCCATGTCTGAGGTGAGGAGGCCGGGGAGGTTACCCATTCGGAGAGTCTGGAGCAGCATCAACCCAGTGACGGATGGGCCTCTGGTAACTCCCTTGGAGGGACATCTTCCCCTGATAGGGGCCGCAACGCAGTGAAGGTACTTCTATCTACGTTCTCTTGAGTTGCTGGTAGAGACTCTCAGATTCTAAGTCCTTTCTAGCTGAATGCTATAGTAACCGCTGGCGAGATCGCAGTGGTTTCGTTTATAACCAGGATAGTGCCTCGACCTGCTCATCCCCGTATCAAAATGTTATCAAGTCGCAACCAGATGGCTACTGAAGCACTGTTTATTGTGAGATGTACAATAAAGCAAGAGTTGGACTGTGATCTGTGTGTGGAACTCTGGTTAATGGGAGCAGAGGGAAGTGTTGACACAGCAGGACTGTATTCTAGACAAAAGCACACAGGCCCGAGGAAATATCTGATAATGGCCTTCACCTCACCTACAGCTATGGGGAGGACATGGGCCGTAGCGCATCTCACCCTGTCGTGTGACATACCCCTAGACAAAGGAGATGGGGTGAGGCCGCTACACGTGGGGGCTCGTGAGTCTGGGATGATGTGTGTTTTAACTTTGGAAGAAAGAATGGCTGTGTCTGGACTTTGCTGCCCGGAGGAGTTCCGAGCAGGTCGGCCATGTGATTGGCCAAAGTGCATCCCTGCTCAAAGTCGTGGAAATGACCCTAGGACAGGAAAGGCCCATGCAGAGGAGCGAGAAGAGGGAGGAGTCCAGCCGTGTGAAGTACTACATGTGGGGGCTTTTATTGCACTGCACCACGAGGCACCCCGTGACTGTACAGTTCGTGGGCGGAGCTTGAAGGAAGCCCGCAAAAAAGTGCAAGTCATGGGAGGAGTCTGGCCATGTGGAGGAACTCACGTGGAGACTTCAGCGCGTGGTCAGTGCGTGATGGAGCAGCAGATAGTCGGGATGGCCTCAAGCTCCCCGTGGATTCCGGTTCCCTACCCCACGAAGATGACTACGTTTGCTGCTCCCCTTACAGACACGGGGATAAGACTCAGGCCCCGAGGGCAGTTGGCTTTGTACTCATGCAGAGACACGGAGGCCCTCGGCGTGATCTGTCCCGGATGCTCGGGACTGGTGGTCCACCTGAAGCCATTCGGGCATTGCGAGGTGTGCAAAGAGTTCTTGTTCGAGGTGGAGCCATCCACAGTAAGGCCCCGGGCCCTTCGCCTCAACAGCCTCACAGGTACCGCTACTCTGGAAGGAGAGATCCAGGCCTTTGCGGAGGTTCCCGTACGCACTGACCAGGGCGATGTGACTGCCCAATCAGAGACTGAGAGAGAAAAATCCGAGGATGCTGCTTCGGTCACCACAGATTCTCTGCTCCCACCTCCGAAGAGGAAAGTTGGCCTGGTGCAGGCCTCCTGTGGTCGTGGTCGAGTTTCACCCCGTCGCTTGCCTGGCCTGGATGGATCCGGTTGGAAGAGTCCTGGACATCCCAGTTCTACAAAAGGTCAAGGTGAGCCAGGGGCTGGGACTGTGGTGGTGGTTGGAGGTGTCGGGGGTCCACAGCCGGTGGAGCCCGCAAGGGAGGGTAGTACCACGTCTACCAGAGACTACCTTCCCGCCGAGATGTATGACACTTCCGACCTAGAGTCGCTGTCAGATTGTGGAGATGACGGGGAGATTGATGAACTGTTTCATCGGAAGGGCTGGGACAAACGCCCATTGCCTGTGTTACGTGTACCGCAGGATTCCCCTATGTCTATAGGAGACAGCACGCCCCGGGTACAAGCCCCGGATTCTACGAGGAAGTCTAGTCCTCAGAGTGCCTTCCCACAATCTACAACATCGCCCGTCTTGGTGGCGGGGATGCAGCGAGCCTCACTACGAGCACCAAGAGAAAAGCCATCAGAGGTAGTGAAAGTACCTCGGCATCCGGAGGCCATCGTTCAACCCGGAGAAGGTGAGCGGGAAGCCATGCCTCCTTTGGCCAGATTGCAACGACTTTTCTCACAGAGAGTCGCCCGTGAGTATGGGTGGAAATATCCCTACTTGCCTCGGGACTTACTTTTTGAAGTTGAGGTCATACGCCAGAGATGGTATGACGAATTTGTTTGGGAAAAGCTCAAAGTACCCCATGCACGAAGATATTTGTCCTGTTCGCCATCCGTGTCGAAAAAGTTTCGGGACTGCAGAGCAGACTGGATGTGGGGTCACCATATCCACGCAGGCAAAGTGCGCATCTGCAGGAAGGATGGAGAGGATGCTGACTATTCAATTGAGGTTTTTGATAAGCATCTGAAGCCTTTGTTCTTGCCTGACCCAAAATTCTATTTGTGAGAAGAGACTCACTTGTTGTTCCTTTCCTACAATCTTCCGGAGGTGTTCTTGCTGGAACATCCGAACTGTGCCCTAGTTTTTTATCTGGGCTTTTGTTTTCTACTCTTCAGGAGGAATGAGAGCAGTTTTTTTGTTTGTTCTCTCTTCCTTACAGTTCGAAGACAGACATTGGGGGTAGAATTAGTGTAGGGACGCAGGAAGAATGAAGATTTCACCAAGTGTCATTACCGCGGCGCTGTCACCAGGTGGCAGTGTTGTGCAACGGCTGTTTGTTATTTTTTTTACATTTTTTCACTTTACTCATTGGAGCGAGTGGGTCCATTGGTTGATGGACCCATTCATTCCAAAATAACACAAAAATGTCAGGATGTGATTTTATTTTGTGTGCTGTGTTTTTTTTTCTCTTCCCTTCTGCAGAAGATTCGTCTGTCAAGACTGCTGAGTATGGGGTGGTTCTTAGACAGTGAAGGGAGGGATTGTATATGTGTACATGAAGATGTTTTAGGGAAAAGTTTTATTGTTTTATATTCCCTTTCCCCTTTGAGCAGGCCTTGGTATGGTTGAGGTTCAGAAATTTAGGGATAGCCTCTGGGGCTAAGCTTGTGTCGTCACTCCATGGGAGACATGGGTTCGCACCAGACGCTGGGGACCAGCGTCAAATCACAGGGGGGAGTATGTAGCGGGGTCTCTAAATTTAGGTGGGACATCCAGGTGTGTAATAGTGGACCACTTGTGTTCGTGGAGGATTGGATGGTGTAATAATCTCCTTGGCCTCTGGGTGGCGGGGTATCTGGAGGCTCAAGGTAGATTTGCCATTACAGTGCTACCCTTTTTGTCCCTTTCCGGAGATGGTACGGCGAGGGCGGGGAACCTGCCGTGGTGTCGATGGGAGGAGATAAAAGGGGGAGACGCCCTAACCACGAGGTCTTCTGGAGGATCTTCTTCACGCGCCCAGGCACCTTAGGCCTGGGTGCGGGCGGTTCTGGATTCCGGCCCAGGCGCCCTAGGCCTGACCGGAATGGAATTGGAGTCCATCCCAGGCACCTTCAGCCTGGGGTGAGGTACTAAACTAGGAGGCCTGGGGTCCAGTGACTTCGACTGGATCCCGCGAGGGTGGGGACGTCCAAGGGTCCCTGAGGTGGATGGGGCCCATGTCTGAGGTGAGGAGGCCGGGGAGGTTACCCATTCGGAGAGTCTGGAGCAGCATCAACCCAGTGATGGGCCTCTGGTAACTCCCTTGGAGGGACATCTTCCCCTGATAGGGGCCGCAACGCAGCGAAGGTACTCCTATCTACGTTCTCTTGAGTCGCTGGTAGAGACTCTCAGATTCTAAGTCCTTTTTAGCTGAATGCTATAGTAACCGCTGGCGAGATCGCAGTGGTTTAGTTTATAACCAGGATAGTGCCTCGACCTGCTCATCCCCGTATCAAAATGTTATCAAGTCGCAACCAGATGGCTACTGAAGCACTGTTTATTGTGAGATGTACAATAAAGCAAGAGTTGGACTGTGATCGGTGTGTGGAACTCTGGTTAATGGGAGCAGAGGGAAGTGTTGACACAGCAGGACTGTATTCTAGACAAAAGCACACAGGCCCGAGGAAATATCTGATACTGGCCTTCACCTCACCTACAGCTATGGGGAGGACATGGGCCGTAGCGCATCTCACCCTGTCGTGTGACATACCCCTAGACAAAGGAGATGGGGTGAGGCCGCTACACAGCAAAAATCCTACCAGCTCAAATGCCCCCTCCCCCTCCCCCTTAAAAAAAAAAAAACCTTCTAGCACAAATCCTCCACCACTAAAATCTCCCCTCCTAGTACACATCTTCTCCCCCCACTTCAAATCCCCCCTCTCAGCACAAATTCCCCCTTTCCTTATAGCAACCCCCCTAATCTCCTTGTGGTGCCCCCCCCCCACCTCACATAATACCACAGTGTCCAGGGAAGCTGCCCCTCTTGACCACCCCTTGTCCCGGTCCTGGCTGCCAGCATTAGAATGTCCCCCCACACCCAGTGAAATAATGAACAAAAGAAAACAATGCAGCGCTAATACAGTATAAAACAAATATTGGTGACTGGAAAATGCTACAATATATCCCACTCAGGTGTAACTGTAATATCTCCGTGCATAAACGAAACAAAGAATGGGGATATCGCCCTCTGTTGGGTGTATATAATTCAAGTTATAAATATAGCAGTATATGCGATTTCCACAATATTGTCACCCCCGTGTGTATGCAACAACAAACAATTCCATCAGTAATGGTGGCACACTCACTCCCATTTGTGGGCTAATAAAAAGAAATGTCACCCTCTGTAGAATGTGCAAAAAAATATAAAAAATTCAGATGTATACAATATTCTCAATAGTGGTGTCCCCCTCTGTGAATGTATACCACTAGTGACCAGCCTGGGTGTGCTGTGACTAACAATCCTAAGTGTAACAAAGTGCAAAGTGATATATAACAATAATGGTGCACCCTCTATGCGTGTAAATGCTGGTCGTATAATGAAAAAAATGACTCAAAATATATCAATGAAAATGCATACAATAAGGTAATGATGTCACTCTCCTACTAGACAGAAAATAGTACATTCATACCATACTTAATAATTGTACAATATAAAATGTGTTACAATGATGGTGTCACCCTCCTGGAGATAAAAGAATCCTGAATATTCTACTTGACAAATGTCCATAAATGTATCCTTTACATCCGCTCAACAGTATATATATATCTATACTATAGATCAGAGATATGCAATTAGCGGACCTCCAGCTGTTGCTAAACTACAAGTCCCATGAGGCATAGCGAGACTCTGACAGCAGCAAGCATGACACCCAGAGGCAGAGGCATGATGGGACTTGTAGTTTTGCAACAGCTGGAGGTCCGCTAATTGCATATCCATGCTATAGATATATATTGTGACAGCAGGCAGGTAAAATCACCAGGTTGCATCCAGGATGGAAGGTATATATGTCCTAGATTCAGGCTTTATGCAGATTTATACCACTAGGGGGAGTGCTGGGAGTCTTGCAGGGGAAGAGTTAATGAGCCCAGCTGAAGTAAGGGGGATCATTAGGGCCTCTACAAGAACTCCCAGCATGCTAAGGGAGATGCTCCAACCTGGAACCAGATCTGTGTGGATAGTCTGGGGAGACTAAGAACTTCTAAAAGCAGGGAGCTAGGGACTGGGACAAGGCTGTACCCAGTTGTTAGTTAGGGACACCAACGTGTGTAGTAAGCGGTCAGGTTTACCAGGATTTATTTTCCTGTTTCTTTTGTTTTTGCTGTATTTTTTTGTCTGTATATAGTTCAAATAAAACCACACCCTTTTGTTTTCTCCTACCACTGTCTGCTGGGCCTGTTTTTGTGTGGTGAACCCATTGAGGGGGTCACACATACCCGCTGCTGAGTTAACCCCCTCACAATATATATATATATATATATATTGTGAAGGACTAGCATCAAGTGTAGAGCTTGAAGGACACCGCCACTCGCTGGTTCTTCTTTTTAAGGGCTTAGTTTGCCCATTTTTATTAAAATAAGTTCAAAACAAAATCAAAGGTTTCCCTCTCAGGGGTTTCAGCACTCCTATTCATCAACAAAATGACATTCAGACTCCTGGCTTATTCATACAGCAGTACTGTTCAGGCCTTCCACTTCAGGCTCTCGTCTGTCTCCAACAGACTATTCCCTTGGCAACACCGTCCATTTAGATAGCAGCCCCTCACTGCTCTGAGCCTCAGACTTGGGTCTCTGACTTCCACTGTGCAGACAACCACTCTCTGGCTTCTCCAGTGCACACCTGCACTCTCTGGCTTCCCCAGTGCACACCTGCACTCGTCGGGAGGGTGGAGCTCAGAATGCTGGTCCTGACTCTACTATCAGGCCCACACACACCTGAACAATCAGTGTGCCGGAGAGTCTAAAAACCCTGATCCAGGACTGGGGATTTCATCCCACCCGGATCTCTAAGAAATCCCCAGGCTCCAGGTCCCAAAGTGGACTTTAGTAAATCATGAGGAAACTGAAAAGCCAGTTTCCTCCAAAACAAGCAAATACCCTGGAGCCCCTCAACCTGCCTGGTTGAGAATCCTGTATTCATCCACTGGTGAGGTACCACACTACCACATATCCTCCCCCTTTGTTTCGATCCAGAGGGCGGAACACCAGCACCCGTCATCATGGTTGGGACACCTCTGTGCTGGCAGTCAGCCACGTAGGCCCAACCTTTTTTCCGGGTGCGCTTCCAGGTACGTCCCACCCTGGATCTTAACAAGGTCCTATATTTCCCTATACTCAGCCTCTCCCTCTTCTTTTGGGGTTCCATGTACACTGCCTCTCCTGAAATTTTAACAGGGCACCCCTGGTCTTTCTACCAACCCTTCTGCCTCCACGCTTCAGGTTCCCAGGTTTCCCAATACCTTTGGACACCACACTGTCATGTACCTTTAACAAATTATTTGGTTCATCATTGAAAGACATATTCAAACCAACATTACACCTCTCAACGTTGCACAGATCACCAATGCCTTTTTTTCAGCATTTGCTAGGGAAGAGTCTGCAGAGGGCACACATACTGGAGGGCCGCCATCACCCACGGGAACCTCACAGGACGTCACCTACTACGGGGTTCACCCACTCTGCAGGCAGCTGTCCTACCACTTGACCTGTTCTGATTCCATCTGTATTTTTATCCACCTGAACAGACAAGCTCTTGTCTGATCCACATACAATTTTTACTGCACTTCTTATCCGTTTCGGGAACTTATTAGGTTTGTCACCTAAACCAAACATTGGACTGGGGACCCCAGTCTTTTTGACCACCTTCGGTTGAGCCCCGGTCAGGATTTCTGCTGCTTTCTGGTCCACACTTGGCACTTCCATCTCATGTGATTCTTCCACTGGTACAGCATACACGCCCTTCACCGACAACTGACCAGTACTACCTTGGACCATAGCAGCAGAAATGCCTTCTACCTGGCTGTTAGGTGGTGAAACCTCAGACACTTTTTTTTCGCCAAAGCCTCTCCCATATACCTCTTGTACAGGAAGTAACCCATCAGCATACCTAGAGGCGATTTTTAACACTAGTAATAGAGTCATAAATAAACCATTTCTGTCTTGTCTTCCTTTGTGCTGTACCACCTGCCACTCAGGGGTCCACCTAATGGTACTCCGCAGTACCAGACTGTCTGACTGTGGTGGAGACACCCCAGTATAGACTGGCTGTACATCCCAAAGTTTAGGCATCTCCTTTAACACTTTTGTTACAAACCATACCCTTGGCTCCAGACCCAAGTCCTTCCTGGGGACTTTCCTGACACTGGGGATGCAGACAGAGTCACTTGTTGAGACGTGAGAGGTTGCAAGGTTTAATGGAACCTTCTCCCAGCTGGAGACAACCACAGCCTGGTGCTCTACCATAGCGCTGCCAGGTGCTTGACTCATACCCAACTTCTCAAGTTCAGCACCAATTAACTGCTTCACATTACCAGTGACAACGTCACTTTGACACGCCATGTCAGCATAATTTTTGTAGGTTACGGACAAATTGTCTGCTGTGGGCTCGCCCTTATATGGTCCATATTTCTCACGAGGGTTAACCCCTGCAGCAGCCACCGCACCCTCAGGTATAAGCTGTTCTGCCGTCCCTCCTGCTGGCACAGCAGAAACTTTGTCCACCTTCTTTTTGTGCATGAAAGCCTCATCTATCAGGGACATTCGATTTTTACCCCAACTATCCCAATCCGTTGTAGCTGTGCTCCATTCACCGGCGCTCCTCAGCCCTGATCCATCCGCCCAAGGAGACACATTAGAACAGATGGGTTTAGTTGCAGATTCATCACCCAAATTACGAATCATGGCAGACTTCGGTAACACATGTTTTAGCACCACAGGTTGCAATACACCACAACCACCACCTTGCTCGGGCGGCGCTTCATAAGCCTCACACACCTTTGCATTTTTCACAGGTTGTGTTAACCCACCATTTACCGGCACATTTTTAGTACTAGCAGCTTGCACTAACACATTACCATTACACGGTACAGTTCCACTCTGTCCCACCAGAGTGACATTGCAGTTGTCCATGGCAACCTCCGACTCCAATACATGAAGTTCCCTGGAGATTTCTGGGGACAACTGTGCTGTCTTACCACCAATTGCTACAGGCAACGACCCATTTGTGACAACAGCTTTTGCTCTGGAAGAACCTGGGGTTTTCCCAACAGCAGCAAACTTTTCATTAACAGTAACACTTATAGCATTTTTAGTTTTTGCAGGCTGTCCTAGCCCACTGCCAACTTGAGGCTGGCAGACATTAGACACAACACTTTTAGTCATCAACACAGGTTCTGTTTGGACTTTAACCCCTGCATTCCCACTGGGTATGAAAAAGTCATTCTCAAGCGCACATTCTGGGGTCACTCTCACATCATCATGGACAGTCTCGTAGCCAGTTCTTTTATACCTGAAATCAGCAGTTCCAGGCATCATTTCATTAAAGATAGTCTTACCCACCACAGTAGTTGGGGTCACCATCTTCATTTGAGTACGTTGTCTTAAGAACCAGTCCTCAGCCGCACATTTACTGGCCAACTCCCCCTGGGGGCCATGGGATGAAATCACAGCAGGCATCTCCCAATGTTTAGTACCCCCTGCAGACACCACAGAAAACTCCTCCTTGTTGCCAGGCGTGACTGCAAACATATTTGCAAAGGAATCTTGGCCCACAGGCTGCACTCTCCGTTGGTTCGAATCTTACCTATCTCACCGCACCTTCAGTGTCACTTACAACTCCACTTCCTCCTCTCCAACTCCTCTTACCGTTGGGGTTCCCCAAGGTTCTGTCCTTGGACCTCTGTTATTCTCAATCTACACATCCTCCCTGGGTCAGCTGATAGCCTCCCATGGCTTCCACTACCATTTATACGCTGACGACACCCAAATCTATCTCTCTGCCCCTCAGCTCACCCCATCAATCTGCTCACGCATCACGGATTTACTAACAGACATATCAGCCTGGATGTCAAACCACTTCCTCAAACTGAATCTATCTAAAACTGAGCTCTTAATATTTCCTCCCCCACGTTCCCCTTCCCCTGACTTCTCTATCAAGATCAATGGCACATCTATCAGTCTGTCCCCACATGCCAGGGTGCTAGGGGTAACCTTAGACTCTGAACTGTCCTTTCAGGCCCACATTCAATCCCTGTCCAAATCATGCCGCCTTGGCCTCCGCAAAATTTCCAGAATACGCCCCTTTTTAACTAATGACACCACTAAGCTTCTAATTCACTCCCTGGTCATCTCTCGCCTCAACTACTGCAACTCCCTCCTCATTGGATTACCTTTACATAGACTATCCCCCCTTCAGTCCATCATGAATGCTGCTGCAAGACTCATACACCTTACCACCCATTCATTGTCCTCCACCCCTCTCTGCCAATCCATCCACTGGCTCCCACTCACCTAACAAATAAAATTCAAAGTACTAACAATAATTTACAAAGCCACCCACAACTTGGCCCCCAGCTACATCACTAACCTAGTCCCAAAATACCAACCAAGACGCTATCTTCGATCCTCCCAAGACCTTCTGCTCTCTAGCTCCCTTGTCACCTCCTCCCATGCTCGCCTCCAGGATTTCTCCAGAGCTTCTCCCATCCTTTGGAACTCTCTACCCCAATCTGTCCGACTGTCACCTAATCTATTCATATTTAGACGATCCCTGAAAACTCTACTCTCTAAAGAAGCCTATCCTGATTCTAACCAACTTGTACTTCCTCCATCAGCTCATCCCCCACAGCTATTACCTTTCGTATCAATTGACCCTCCCTTTTTAGATTGTAAGCTCTAATGAGCAGGGCCCTCTGATTCCTCTTGTACCAAATTGTAATGTAACTGTAATGTCTGCCTTTATTTTGTAAAGCGCTGCGCAAACTGTTGGCGCTTTATAAACCCTGTATAATAATAATAATAAAGTGTTCTGCTCAGCAACATTACCTCCAGGTGCACCCCAGAATCTAGGGCAAGACAATATTTCGTGCCCCAGCTGGCCACATTCCAGGTATGGTACTGGACGACTTTTCCCCAGTGCGTTTCTCTCCTGATGATTCCCTCCAGGCACAACTTCCACTCTCGTTGCCATGGGAGATCGCGGTCTCCCAGCAGAGCTTTGCTGGCTCTCTCCAACATGCTGTATTGGCTCCTCCGGAAGCCACTTGTCATGACCCTTGGGAGGCACACCCCATGGTCCACAGACAGCCCGACTGGCCTCCTCGGTGTTGCTATGGGCAACCACTCTCTGTCCTGGCCTTTGATCAGACTCTCTTCTGGCATATAACACAGGCTTCTCAGACCTTTGTTTTGCTAGGTAGCTTTGCACTGGAGCCAGGGACAAAAGGCACTTGGAGACTGCATGCCCCCACTCACTGCACCGCAAACAGCGCACTTGGTTCCATGTCTTGTCAGGGTTTCCCACACTGCATCTGCTGGACCCTGTCTCAAGCTGTGTCACTTTCACACTTTTCGCAACAGCTGCTGGTTTAACTGCATGACTAGTGTAGTCCAGATAACCCCACCTTTTACCTATGACCTATAACATCACTTATCCCCCTTAAACCTCTATTAATGAAGAGACACACAGGTTTTTGGAGTATAAATGGCCATAACAGCCTATTTATTAAATAATTCAATAATTAATTTATTAAATAATAATTTCCAATACTTTTAACTTAACATTTTAACCAAACAACTTCTTTAACACCAGCCTGTTGGTCTTTGACGGCAACTCTGCTAAACTTTTTACCACCACTGCACTGCGGTACCTTTTAACTGTACCAGGCCTCCAGCCGTATAACCAGCTCGGATACAACCACTGTTTTCCACAGTGCAACCATAACCGTATTCCAGCAGACACCATTCCACTGGAATAACCCCAGACCACAGAAGAGCCCCCCACCACTTCCATCACATCTGTTATCTGCCACCATCAAAGACCAAGGACACCACCACACGCTGTTATGACGACCACCACCATGAACCTGAAAGAAAATAAAACAGACGCACAACACCAACACATAATACAACAGGGAGGGTGGGTGGGAAAAACCTGCCTCCTCCTGTTCTTTCTTGCTGACTAACTCCCGGGAGGCCCCCTCCTCCTTAATTTATACTGCTCCTCCTCTCCTCACCATTTTACCTTAGCCACTCCCCTTACCATTCCATTTGATTTCTTTACCCCTTGTTGGCTTACTAAACACACAGTCATGCCCGGCCCTACGTTATTCTGTCACTTTGTTTTGTCACTCCGGGCCTCACTGCAGCATTGCCAGGGGCAACAACACCCCTCTCCCAGGCATGGACATCCGGCCGCTCTCTTTTTGTATCGAAGGTTGGCTTGCCTTCCACTTTAGCTTGGTCCAATCCTGCCAGGTGTCGCTTGCACCAATCCACTGCAGATTCATACGCTGGTGGACTCTCCACACTAGCCGTCATCTGTGCACTCATTGCACCAGGGTTGCTAGGGACAACAGCAGCCCTCTTTACCCTTGGAAAACTCTGTTTAGGCATGTATGGGGCTCGATCAGGCGGTAACAACCCCTCCAGCCACAGAGCTCTATCTATCATCTCAGCCATCCTTGCTTCTTTTAGGCGTTTTGATCACACCATACTCTCAATCACTCCAAAAAAATTTTTGCACAGTTCAGCAACAAATTGGTCTCTTTAAGGGTAGTTACCTTTCTCTTGCAGGTTCTCCTCACCTGCACACACACAGCTTATGCAGTTTCTGGCAATAAAAACACAGTTCATATAACAGATGAACTTACTTGATTGTAGGGATCTCAGATTGTGCCAAAATTCTCCACCACGTGTGAAGGACTAGCATCAAGTGTAGAGCTTGAAGGACACCGCCACTCGCTGGTTCTTCTTTTTAAGGGCTTTGTTTGCCCATTTTTATTAAAAGAAGTTCAAAACACAATCAAAGGTTTCCCTCCCAGGGGTTTCAGCACTCCTATTCATCAACAAAATGACATTCAGCCTCCTGGCTCTACTATCAGGCCCACACACACACACCTGAACAATCAGTGTGCCGGTGAGTCTCAAAACCCTGATCCAGGACTGGGGATTTCTTCCCACCCGGAAATCCCCAGGCTCCAGGTCCCAAAGTGGACTTTAGGAAATCATGAGGAAACTGAAAAGCCAGTTTCCTCCAAAACAAGCAAATACCCTGGAGCCCCTCAACCTGCCTGGTTGAGAATCCTGTATTCATCCACTGGTGGGGTACCACACTACCACATAATATATATATATGTAGCACACTCTACCTTAGGTAGGCAGGTTGTTTTGTACTGTCAGTGCAGGTAAATTTAGGCAGGCCTATGCTGTGAGCTAGGCCTGTTCGTTTTTTATCTGGGGGCAGGGGAGTGGTTTAGTGTAGCAGCAGGTGACTGACATGTGCTTCAGCTTTTGGGCGCCTCCTCTGGTTTTCAGAAGGTTCTTGAAAAGAGGCAGGGCAGAGAGCTGGAGTGACATGAGGTGTACGTGGGAGCCCTGACCAATCCCCAACTAGGATTGTCAGGCCTCCTATATATACCCATGGTCAGCCTACTGTGGGAGTGTCACGTACCTTACCAGAGGCCGAAGTGCTGGGAGGGCTTCCCTTGCGACTAAGTGCAGAGCGCCCCCTGAAGGTGGCACAGGGAGTGCTATACCCAAAGAGGCAGGGGTTGCCAGCTGCGACAAGCTGAGGTGATGGAGAGATGTCCGCTGGGGATCAGCTGGCGAGCAGGGTAGACCACCTGGCAGGGGTACCTCGGAAGTACCAGATGAGGCTGTGCAGCAGGGAGGACCAGAGGCGGAGTCAGGAGCCAAGCCGGAAGTCATACACAGGTTAGCAAGCAGAGGTAGAGTCACTGGAACAGGTCAAGGGACAAGCCAGGGTCATAAACAGGATCAGCAGACAGAAGCAGGATACAGGAAAAAGCCAAGGATCAAGCCGGGGTCATACACAGAGAAGACTGGTCAGGAAAGCCGGGTCGGTAACGGTAATTCAAGATAGCAGGAACAGGAACTCAGGAACACACAGGAAGGCTGAAGATCATGCAGTAGTTGTTGACTGCTGCAACAGGCTTTAAATAGGCCACTGGGCGCCTAGAGTCACGTATTGCGTGCGTTCTGGCGCACGAGCATGCGCACAGGAGAACATAACTTCATGACCGTTCTTGCCTGTGTGTACATGCGCATGCGCATTGCGTTTGTTGAACAGCGATTCTGCTGGGTATTGATAGACCTGCCAGTCCTTTTGCGGATAGCTCCCTGACAGTGCCCCCCCCCCCTCAGGGGCAGCCTCCCGATGCCCAGACGTGCTTGCTTCTCTGGATATTTTCTGAAGAACTCACATAGCAATTTAGGGGCATGAACATTATTTGCAGGTTCCCAAGAGCTTTCCTCGAGTGAGTAACCCTTCCACTTTAAGAGGTATTGGATTTGTCTACCTCTCTTTCGACCATCCAAAATGGCTTCCACCTCAAATTCCGTTTCTTCACCTACTGTGAATGGAGCTGGAGGTGGGTCTTCTCTTCCAGAAAAGGGGCCAGCGATGGCTGGTTTGAGAAGTGAGACGTGGAAGACTGGGTGAATCTTGAAAGAGTTTGGTTTTCTTGAATAAAGGTTAATCTGTCTTGTACGGCAGGTACTGTTGCTTCCGGAATGACATTGGGCAAGAAGGAAGGGTGGAATCCATAGTTCGCCCCAAAATGGAGACTGATTAGTGGTGGAGTGTACCGAATTATTGTACGCAAATTCGGCACATGGAAGTAAAGCTACCCAGTTATCTTGGGAAAAGGTGGAGAAGCAGCGGAGATACTGCTCTAGCGTCTGATTTGTTCTCTCCATCTGGCCATTACTCTGTGGATGGTAGGCAGACGATAAACAGATTTCAATGTTCAAAGCTTTACAGAGAGCCCTCCAGAACCTTGAAGTAAATTGCACTCCTCTGTCAGAGACAATACTGTTTGGCAGACCGTGCAATCTTACGATCTCTTTGATAAAGGTGTGTGCTGTATCCATGGCCGAGGGGATACCTAATAGAGGCAGAAAGTGGGCCATCTTTGTTAGATGATCGACCACCACCAGGATAGTGGTAAAGCCTTCAGAGGGGGGTAACTCCACTATAAAATCCATGAACAGCATCTTCCACCGGTTGTCTGGGACAGGTAATGGTCTTAGCAAACCCCAAGCTTGTGTGCAGCTTCCTTTACTTCTGGCACAGGTTGTACAGGAACTTACGAAGTCTTTACAATCTTGTCTCAGGTTAGACCACCAGTAGGATCGTTGAATCAGCTCAGAAGTCTTATGGACCCCGAAATGGCCGGCAAGCTGGTGAAAAGTCTTGAGGAGCTGAAGTCTGTTTCTCTCGGGAACAAAAATCTTGTCTCCGTGCCACAGGAGTCCTTCCTGTCTTCTGAATGCAGAGCTCTCAGATTCAGAACATTGAGCAGAGGCTTGTTCAAGGGTCGCTTTTAGATCAGGCTGAATCAACAGGAAATTCTGAGGGGACAAGATGGTGCTAGGAACGACAGTCTCTGGGGTTTCTGGGAACATGCGTGAGAGAGCATCTGCCTTCCCATTTTTGGACCCTGGGCGGGAGGTGAGACGAAAGTTAGACCTTGAAAAGAACAAGGCCCCTCTGGCTTGCCGTGGTCTCAGTCGTTTGGCGGATCTGAGGTATTCTAAGTTCTTATGGTCTGTGAATACCATGATGGAGTGAGCTGCACCTTCAAGGAGATACCGCCATTCTTCTAAAGCAGCTTTTATTGCCAGTAACTCCCGATCCCCAACATCATAATTATTTTCCGGCTGGCTCAATTTTCGGGAGGAAAAAGCTACTGAATGCAACAATGCTTTAGGACCTTGGCGTTGAGACAGGACAGCCCCTATGGCAACTTCCGATGCATTGACCTCCAGGACATAAGGCAAGGCTGGATCTGGGTGCTGCAGAATGGGGGCTGAGGTGAACAGAGTTTTTAGTTTATCGAAAGCTTCTTGGGCCTCCTGGGACCACTGAAAACGGGTATGCTGGTGAGTCTGCTGGGTAATGGGGGCAATAATGCCAGAAAAGTCTTTAATAAACCTCCTGTAAAAATTTGTGAACCCAATGAACCTTTGGATGCCTTTTTTTTCGGTAGGGGCTAACCACTCCAGAATAGCAGATACTTTCTGAGGGTCCATGGCAATTCCAGATGTGGAAATGATTAGACCCAAGAATTGTATGGACGTCTTCTCAAACTCACACTTCTCTGCTTTTGCGTAGAGCCCGTGTGCTATTAGTGTGGATAGTACCTTCCGGGCATGAGTTCTATGTAGTTCCAAGGTGGCAGAGAAGATGAGGATGTCATCCAAATTTAAAAAAAATATGGCGTGGAGTTCCCCCAAAAAATCCATATAAGACCCTTTATCCGAGCACGCAACCTGGCAGGCCGCAGGAAAAGAGGGGGGACGAGAGAGCGCCCCCCCTCCTGAACCGTACCAGGCCACAGGCCCTCAACATGGGGAGGATGCTTTGGGGGTCTCTTACCACTCAAAGCACCATGTCCCCATGTTGATGGGGACAAGGGCCTCATCCCCACAATCCTTGCCCGGTGGTTGTGGGGGTCTGTAGGCTGCAGGCTTATCGGAATCTGGAAGACCCCTTTAACAAAGGGAACCCCCAGATCCCGCCCCCCCATGTGAATTGGTAAGGGGTACATTGTACCCCTACCATTTCACAAAGAAAGTGTAAAAAATAAAAAATAAAAAAACGGGCTTCCCCAGTGACGTGCGGGTGACCCCACCCCCCTCTGATGTTACGCAGGTTTCCGTTGCATCAGAGGGGACAGGGTCGTCCACACATCACTGGGGAAGCCCGGGTTTCCCCTTGCGTCAGAGGGGGACGGGGTCACGTGACGGGTGGCCCCGTCCTCAGCTACATACGAGACCTGTCAGGCTGCGGCGACGATATTCCAGGGGTGTCTCCGGTGGAGACAGGATGCGCTGCGCTGGACATTATCGTTGGCATGAGTTCGACTCGAACTCGAAGCTCATCCCTACTGGAGAAGATGATGGGCGGATGAACTTCTTTTCTAGGTTCTCGTCAATGTATTGACGCGGGGTCTCGAGCTCAGTCTCTGAAAGTGGGAATATTCTTCCAAAGGGGATCTCTGCACCAGGCAGCAACTCAATAGGACAATCGTAAGGATGATGGAAATGGAAACTGGCTGGATGGTGAGGCAACTGGAAGGTGCTATAGGTTCAGGCACTATGCAATGCTGACGGCAGTAGTCTGACTTGAAGGAGATACTCCCCATGTTCCAGTCTATCTGCGGGTTATGTGCCCGCAGCCAGGGGAGCCCCAGAATTACAGGAAACCTCGGAAGTACCAGATGAGGTAATTCAAGATAGTAGGAGCAGGAACAGGAACTCAGGAACACACAGGAAGGCTGAAGATCATGCAGCAGTTGTTGACTGCTGCAACAGGTTTAAATAGGCCACTGGGCGCCTATAGTCACTCGTTCTTGCCCGTGTGTGCACGCGCATGCGCGTTGCATTTGTTTATCCGCGATTCTGCTGGACATTGATAGACCTGCCAGTCCTTCTGTGGATAGTTCCCTGACAGGGAGGAGTTGTCGGGAGGAAGAACTAAATGATGGAGTGTTAGACTGTCATGGTCTGAGGGAACCCCCTTTCTGGGGGGGGGTGAACTCAGGCCTGGAGCTCGGGAGCTGGGAGGGAGCCTCTCTCTACACGGTCATTGAGAGGTGTCCTGGAACAGGAGCAGGAAGAGGACAGTTGGGAGCACTGCCAGAAAAGTCTTTTAGGAGGGATCCATGCTGGGTCGGCAATGGCGACCCTAGGGGGGGCCAGAGGGGGCCCTGGCCCCCCCAACATTATTCTGTGCCCCACCATGTGCCCCCCCCCAAAAAAAAAATATTTTTTTTGCATTTTTGTATTTTGCTCGGGCTGCTCCTGGGGTAACAGTCTCTCCTGAGAGGGAGAGCGTCCCCAGTCAGCTCCTGTGGGGGATTCCTCCCCCCTCTCTCTGCTCGCTGACACTGCATAATGAGAGCGCTCACACAACCACAGCCACCCAATCTGCTCCTTCCCCTGCATCTTCATTGGCACGGAAAAGAGCGAGTTGCAGGAAGGACTCCACGAGCACTGTGGGGGGGGGGGCACAAGCCTTCATCTCAGTTACTGAAAAAACAGACTGATTTCTCCCGTCCTTAGGACAGGAGAACCAGCCTGTAAAGTCCGAGAGTGGTGACTGCAAGCTGAGCCGAGTGTCAGTCTATGACACTCTTTCACAGCCCATCGAGTCCAGCCACCCCCCCCTCACTCTCCTCACATACGAGCAGGGAGGAATACAGCTCCTCCTTCCAGTCCCGCCCACACTATCCCGGCGTGCTGTATCTGAAGAGAGGGGATGTGTGGGCTGGAAATATGAAAATCAGTGTGTGACTGATGCCTGATATTCTAGCCTGGACCGTGGGTAAGTGTGTGCACTGCAGTACACTGTAATCATTGAACTGCATTATCTCCATCCCTTCTCTCCCCCATCTGTCTCCCTCCCCCTCTTCTGTTCTTTTAAGACCTTCACAATTTACTTTCACTTTCAGTTAGGCAGGTAATATACGGTGCAAATTTCTTTCCTGCATCCACAGATTGCAGGAAAGAAACTTGCATAATTCCCCCATCAACACAGACAGTGGTGACAGGGGAATATCCCTCCTGCCCAGCAATTGTATTCTCCCGACAAACAGTGATTATCACTAGTGGCTATAGCAACCACTGGTGATAATCATAAGAGAATCTGCTCATTAATGGTTCAAATCTCAGCCAATTCCTGCTGAACCAGCTGAGATTTAAACTGTCTATATCTGGTCTTAGCTCTTAGGCCGGGTTCACACTGGTCCGACAAACGCTCCGACATGAGCTCATGTCGCATGACGTGTGAAAATCAATGTTTCCCTATGGGAGCTGTCTTAACTGGTCCGACACAAGTCGTTCCGACTTTGAAAATGCTCCCTGCACTACTTTGGTCCACCATTGATCCTACTTCAGCCCATTGAATATCATTGAAGTCGGATCAAAGTAGGATACTTGTCCTAACCATCCGACTTTTGACATCCAACATGGTGATTACAGCAGCAGTAAAAGGAATTTATCTCACACTGGGATTGTTTTGATTGGTCAAAGGACAAGTCAGACTAGCACAAAGTCGGATCAAAGTAGTATCCTGTTCATGAAAGTCGGATGGATGTCGGACCAATGTAGGATCAATGTAGGACTGATGTCGCAGAGCAAAGTAGGATGAAAGTTGTATGACTGTCGTGTCATACCAGTGTGAACCCAGCCTTAGGCAGCCCATACATTGATCACTTTTTTCATTCAATTATTAGGTTGAATGAAAAAAAAAAGAAATGATCCAATTCCCCCATTTACACATTATAGGTGGATGGGGGAATGTTCCCAGTGTGGACCAGTGCTGGAACAACCAGAGTTGCTGTCCTGTCCCGGCTATTCACAGCACTGATCTCTGTCTCCATGGTAGCGGCGGCAGCACATTGGAACCCAGTGCTGGTTACTTTATGGGGCTGATGTACAGTAAGGTGACCAGATTTTTAAAATGAAATCCGGGGACATATTTTATTTTAATTTTTTTATTGGCTAATGGTAAACTATTTTATAAGCATATTTTCCTCAAATGATATATGCAGTGTATGTGGTGTTTATGGAATGATTGTATGATATATACGTTCTTTCCCACATTTCGTCCATGAGATGAAAAAAAAAAAATACTTCTTAGAATTTTTGGGGATATGACTACCAAATGTTATGAAGAGAAGATAGAGAAAAACTTGGGAGGGATGGGGTCCCACAATTTTAATCCAATCCAGGAAGGGGTGGCTCCAGACAATGTTTTTTTGGGGTGCTATGGTGGTGCTTGAAGTAAAACTGAGGGTGCTAATGCGGTGCGCTACCACACACCTGTGGGAGTGGCCAGCAAGTGACGGTTTCATCATGGCGTCCTCTATTTTGGTCCTGGCCTCTGTATACCAATAAAAAGCCAAAAAATGCAGCACAACCTTACACTTCATTTATACATTTCTACAAATGGACTTATAAGTAAAATGGTAAAACCTATAAATGAATATCCAATGCAAATCAACCAATGTATTGCAATTTAGTAGTGATGATGTCACCTCCTCTGCAAAAATATTTTGAGAATTTGCAGAGCAAATAATGGTGAAACCCCCTACATACAAAAATAATAACAGAGACGCAAATCAACCCATGTATTAGAATATAGTAGTGATGGTGTCACCCTCTCTGCAAAAGGTAAGAAATATTGCAGAGCTGCAATGTGAAAATAGTGGTAAAGCCACCTATATATAATCATAATAATGATAATAATAAAATGTACGCTTGATGTATATATTTTACATTTTATTATTATGATTATATATAGGTGGTTTCACCACTATTTGCACATTGCAGCTCTGAAAAATGTATTACCTCTTGCAGAGAGGGTGACAACATCACTACTATGTTCTAATACCTGGGTTGATTTGTGTCTTTGTTTAATTATTTTTATTGTATGTAGGGGGTGTCACCGCTATTTGCACATTGAAGCTCTGCAATTTCGCAAAATATTTTTGCAGAGGGGGTGACACCATCACTACTATATTGCAATACATTGGTTGATTTTCACTGGATATTCATTTATAGGTTTTACTATTGCACTTATAAGTCCATTTGTACAATTTTATAGATGAAGTATAGGGAAGCGCTGCATTTTTTGCTTTTTATTTATTCGCGTTAGATGAGGGAACCAGCTAAAAAGATTCTCTTATTGCTTTTGAGATATTTTTAGTCGCATGGTAATTGATTTACCTGATTTACCTGATTTGTTGTGCCCTCTGTATACTGGTGCAGTGGGTGTTTGAATTTATGTGAGGACTCTGGGGGTGTGGGGTTCCTTGGGGCCTACAGGTGGCGTTGTTGCCTTGGGCCGGAGCTGAACTCACACCGCAAACTGTGCCTTTTTGTCCTCCCCTGGAGCTGGTACAGCGGGGCGGGGAACCGCTGTGGCGCAAAGGGAGAGATCATAAAAGAGGCGGACGCCCTGATTTTGGGCAAAGAGTTGGAGGACGCGGCCGCACCCAGGCCCTTGGCCTATCTGGAACGGAGATGGAGTCCATCTCAGGCACCTTTAGCCTGGGGTGAGGTACTATGGCGGATGCCTGGGGCTCAGTACCTTCGACTCAGTTCCGCGAGGGTGGAGGAATCCGAGGGGACCCTAACTCCTTGGGTGCCCGTGTCTGAGTTCGTGAGGACTGGTGCGCAGTAACTTCTCCGAAGAGCCCGGCGCGGCATCGCTGGTGACGGAGAGGCCTCCATTTCTCCCTTGGATGGATTTCTTCCTCTAACAGGGGCAAAGTGAGCGAAGGTAATTCACGTTCTATATTACCTAGTCAGTGGCAGTGACTATTCACCACTGGTGACAGCACAGTGGGCAGCAGCAGAAGGGAAAGGATTGTGCCTCGATCTGTCCCTCATTTTCCAAAGGAGAAAGATTGTTTTATTGCTTGGCAAGAAGAATAAAACTGAGTTGGACCTATTCACTGTGTGGAACTTGGGTTACTAAAGCAAAGGAGTCAGGGACGAAGGACTGGACTTGACTCTAGGACACCTACACAAAAGCCCAATCTTCTGGCCTTCACCTCTTAGTTACGGAGGACATGGGCTGTGGTGTATCTCATCTCTCTCTCCCAGGTACCCCTAGACAACAGCCATATAACCGATAAAGCAAGGGAGAGGGGTGAGGCTGCTACAATGGTAACCACTGGCCATGCATATTGGTGGTCAGTGTGCCCCCTGTATGCTGGTGCTACATGCAGAGTGCAGGTGGGTGCTGGATGCAGGGCTCAAGAGGATGCTATGTAGAGAGTGCAAGGTTCAGGAGTGCGTTTTGGAAAGAGTGATGGTCAGAGACTGCAGACATACTACAGGAGATGTTCAGAGACTGCGGATATTATACAGGAAACGGTCAGAGACTGCGGATATAATACAGGAGACGGTCAGAGACTGCGGATATTATACAGGAGAGAGACTGCGGATATAATACAGGAGACGGTCAGAGACTGCGGATATTATACAGGAGAGAGACTGCGGATATTATACAGGAGAGACACTGCGGATATTATACAGGAGAGAGACTGCGGATATAATACAGGAGACGGTCAGAGACTGCGGAGATTATACAGGAGAGAGACTGTGGATATTATACAGGAGAGAGACTGCGGATATTATACAGGAGAGAGACTGCAGATATTATACAGGCGAGAGACTGCGGATATTATACAGGAGAGAGACTGCGGATATTATACAGGAGGGCCAGCACAATTTGTTGTTAGAGATGGGCTGGGCATGTTTAAAATTCCACATGCCAGAGTCTGCCAGGAAGCCCACACTGCACAGCGCTAATCACAAGCAGTGAGACATTTCCCGGCCCACAGCTGCACAGATCAGGAATTGTCTCACTGGCTGTGATTAGCACTGTGGAGTGTCGGCTTCCTGGTGGGATCAAGCATGTTGGATTTCAAACACACCCGAGCCCATCACTATTGGTTGTAGACAGTTGAGCTCCCTGCAGGTTGCTTAGCAGCAGTGGAGCCTTCTCTGACATGCTGATCGTGATGCAATCCAGGTGATGCTCCTAGTCAAATCCTAGTGTTAAATATCAGTGATTTTATTGATCAAAGCCCACACTTTGCAGGCATAGAGCCCACATGGCTGCTGAACATACGGTTGATTATATATATGTGGTTGTACTCTTGATGCTAATAAATACTGTGTTTATTAGATCTGACTGGGAGCATCAACAGGATCACATCCCGATCAGCATGTCAACAGAGAAGGTTATACAGCATTACTGCTGCTAGGTGACCAGCTGGGGGCTCAGCTCTCTATAACCAATAGTGCCAGCCTTCCCCTGCATGCACTCATAATGTCACCAGCACTAGGTCCTAATAGACTGCCGCCGCTGCCAAGGAGACAGATGCCAGACCAGTGCTGTCAATAGCAGGGACAGGACAGCTGGGGAACCCCACAGTGGCAGAACACCAGGGCCCGATGGCAAGACAACCTTTACAACCCTGAGGCCTCATGCCCACGGACGTTTTTACAGCCGCGTTTTTGAGCGTTTTTTACAGCTTAAAAACACCTGTCCATTTTAGTCTATAGCTTCATGCCCACCTAGGCGTTTTTGAGCTGCAAATAGCATAGGCGTTTTTAAGCTGTAAAAAAAACCCAGGACCAGTGCGTTCCGCAGCGTTGGTGTTAGGCATAAAAAAACGCGAAGCGTTAAATGCGCAAAAACGCCGCAATTGCGTTTTTAAGCTCCGGCGTTTTTAGTTTTTTTTTTCAAAAAAAATACAGTCGAAAAATTTATACAATAACATGGACAGGCGTTTTTAAGCTGTAAAAAAACGCTCAAAAACGCGTCTATAAAAATGTCCTGCTGACAGTGCCAGCCATGCCGCCAATGCCATATTGTGCTGCAGACACTGCCACCCATGCCGCAACTGGCATAATTCCATTGGCAGCATAGGTAGGCACTGTCTCTGCAGGCAGCACATGCGTTATGGCACTAGCGTCATGGGTGGCACTGTCTGCAGCACATTACAGCATTGGCGGCATGGGTGGCACTGTCTCTGCAGGCAGCACATGCCTTATGGGCAGAAAGAGCCACCCATGCCAATGCCGCCGATGCCAATCATGCCATAATGTATACATGCTGCTGCTGCAGTAGTAGTAGGAGATCTTGAACCCCCCCAAGCACACACCTGTGTAATTTTTAGCTGCCTGGGCCCAAGGAGTCACTTCTTCCCTAATGGCTGCTGCTGCCTGGACTTGAGGGTCAGTTAGATAGGATGCCTCTGCCGATATCCTCTGCTGCTGCTGCTCGCCTGAGTCGCCTTACTGCTACTTCTCACGCAGAGAGACTCAGAGACAGGAAGGAATCACTCCGCGGCGCCAGGAGGACAGATCTTCCCAGACTACATGCTGGCCGGGACTTGAGCCAGCACGAGGAGCGGATGCGGAAGAGGTATTCTTCCGCGCCCGAAATACACAAAATAGTCCCTTCCCTGCCGCCACCTAATACTGCAATTAGCGATAAGAAACAAAAAAAACACGTAAAATCTACACGGAGTGGTGGGGGGGTGGAGTGGTGTGGGCAGGGGGCGATCGACGTTAAGGGACATGGCTGAAGTATTTTTTTTTTTACATTCAATTATTTATCTGAGGGGGCTATAGCATCCTCTCTGGAGACTCTGCATAATATCATCTACAGAGGACAGGTCCCTGACCGCCCCGGAACCTCTCTATTGGCCACCTCCCTTTCATCTTTCCATTACATTGTCAAGAAGGTATCCACGCATACCTGGTCGTAGTCCCCTAGCAACCCTCTGTGGTTCAACCCAAACCTGCAGGAACTGTACTCTCTTCCTTATCCCAATCGCTGGTACTCTAAGGGGGTCAAATACCTATGTCACTTATACGACGCTCAGGGCTTTAAAACGTTCTCTCAACTACGCTTAGACTTTGACCTACCAAACTCATACTTATTTTACTACTACCAGCTTCGGCATGCTATGCAGGCCCAGTTTGGTTCCCTGAAAGACCCCACTGACCTGCCACCATTGGAAAAATTGCTCCGACAACCAGATCCCACTAAACTTATTTCCACTTATTACGCAACCCTGCTGACCGATTCTAACCCCAGATTCCATAGAGCTCAGGACAAATGGACTTCTATGGACATCTCCTTAGAGGCCGAGGACTGGTCGGAATTTTGTGATACCTACAAAATGTCTGTCATTGTGTCCCGAGACCGAGTCATACAAGTTAAGATTTTCCACCAGACCCACCTTACTCCTGCGAGGTTGCATAGGATGGGTCTCCTGTCCTCGGCCGCTTGCTTCCGCGGCTGTGGCCAGGAGGCCGATTTCTTACACTGTTTTTGGTCATGCCCAATGATTCAGGACTTCTGGGGGGAGGTGAGTGCCTTTGTCTCCTCGGCATTGGGCCTCCCAAATATAATACACCCCAAGAACTGCCTACTAGGTATTTTTGGTGACTTACACCTATCAACACATGCCAAGAGACTGCTCCGTATACTGTATTTTTATGCTAAAAAAAACATTCTACTGTCCTGGAAGGGTGCACAGACCTCTTTGAAAGCCCTTTGGTTGAAACTTATTAATGACTCCATCCCGCTATATAAGCTTACTTTTGAAATCCGGAAACGGACCAAAACCTTTCATAAAATTTGGGGTAGGTGGCTGGCTAGCCCACTTACTCTCTCTCAGCACTAACTGAAGTACACTTGTTTGACCAGTGGTAGACCGTGCCCTAAGGATCTCTAACGTCTAGACTCCCACCTTTGCTGTGCCCGTATTGGTCTACATGCACCTTTTCCCGGTGTGCCTACGGTATATCCTTTGTATTGATATCTCTTTATTTGTCTATGCCTGAACATATTGCCTACCGTTTCGGACAAGTTTATCTGGTACGTTAATCAGAGGCGGCTCTCTAATTAGGCAAATAAGGCGGTCGCCTAAGGCCTCGCACTCACAGGGGCCTCGTGACTGCCTAATTGAAGAGCCGCCTCTGCTGACAACAATGCGGCTGTGGCGTTAAGCTCCAGCCAGCAGCGGTTTAACATTTCCTGTGTGAGAGAACTGACACCAGCACTTTAAAGCTCTTAATATATGTAATTTATGCAGTTCATTTTTTTGTCGCTTGAATTATTTTTCCCATTATGGACATGAGTGGGGCCTCATGTCTAGGTTTTGCCTAAGGCCTCACAAAGCCTAGAGCCGCCTCTGACGTTAATTGTGGGGTTTTTTTTCTGTGTGTGTATTGTTTTTTTTTTGTTTGTTGGTTTGTTGAAAAACTTCAATAAAAATATCTTTAAAAAAAAAAATTATATGTGGCGCCCTGCTTCCAATGACTGGGTGCTATGTTCAATTTAGGGGGTATCTGAGCCAGTAGTTAGGCTCAGATGTACATAATTGATGTTAATTTAACCTCTGTTCCGGTTATGGCTGTGTTAGGGGACTTCCCACTGTTTGCCTGTAGGTGGCGTTACCACCTCAGGCCGGTGTGGAAGACTGACAAGCCAGAATGTATTGAGTGCCTTCCCCCGGGAACAGTTCAGTGGGCATGATCTACCCGCTGAGCATGCTGGGGAAGGGTACTTAAGGGGCAGACGCCATTTTTTGAGGTCCTTCGTCCCCTCACGGCCCTCCAAGCATGAGGGGGGTATTGTGTGATTCTTGGCCTCTGAACCATGCTGGTCCGAGGCCGCAACTCGAACAAACAGGCCCAGTTATGCTGAAAGGGTCTGTACTTTGAAGGTGATCCTTTGCTGTTTGTCCAGAGGGAGGAAGACGCTCAATGGAGGAAACCAGGGGAGGACCTATCCTGGAAAAGACCAAGCGGAAGGCTGGTGTCTTGAGGAGGGCCTGGTAAATCTATTGGAGGATGCACCATGACTAAAGTTACCTTGCAGTGTGCCAGGTCAGCTTAAAGGCTCTTGACTGCTTGGCTGGAAGTTCGGGCGTTGAATCCTGTGGCAGAGGATCCCGGACTATCCAAATTCTGTACACCGCCAGTCTGTGGCAGAGACTGGTTCTGACTTATTGTTCATGCATCATACTGGCTGCTAGGCCAGGTGAGAGGGGCCTATCCGGGTGAGCAATACCCACTCCAGGGAGAGTGGTGAGTGACTGTATTTTTGAGGAGTTCTCCCCAGTGATCTGAACCGTGTGCCTGAACCTACCCTTTCCCTTCACCCTTCTTTATGTTTATGCAAAAAAGGAAAATAAAACCTCACTGCTTAACGTTTTACATCTTGTGTGGACATTGGAGTTTCTACAGACTTTCTTCCCCTAGACAACAAATACGTAGGTAACGTGCAAGGCCCAAAATTAAACCAGCAGCTCCTATGGGGGTGTGCTACATATATATGTATACAGTTGTGCTTATAAGTTTACACACCCTGGCATAATTTATGATTTCTTGACCATTTTTCGAAGAATATAAATGATAACACAAAAACTTTTCTTTCACTCATGGTTAGTGTTTGACTGAAGCCATTTATTATCAATCAATTGTGTTTACTCTTTTTAAATCATATTGGCAACAGAAACTACCCAAATTACCCTGATCAAAAGTTTACATACCCCAGTTCGTAATACTGTGTATTGCACCCTTTAATATCAATGACAGCTTGAAGTCTTTTGTGGTATTTGTGGATGAGGCTCTTTATCTTCTCAGATGGTAAAGCTGCCCATTCCTCTTGGCAAAAAGCCTCTAGTTCCTGTAAATTCTTGGGCTGTCTTACATGAACTGCACGTTTGAGATCTCCCCAGAGTGGCTCAATGATATTGAGATCAGGACGGAGACTGAGCTGGCCACTCCAGAACCTTCAGGTTGACTTGTGTTTTGGATCATTGTCATGCTGGAATGTCCAAGTACGTCCCATGCGCAGCTTCCTGGCTGATGAATGCAAATGTTCCTCCAGTATTTCTTGATAACATACTGCATTCATCTTGCCAACAATTTTGAGCAAATTTCCTGTTCCTTTGTAGCTCACACATCCCCAAAACATCAGCGAACCACCTCTGTACTTTTCATTGTATGCCTTGTTGACTCCTATCCAAATGTAGCATTTATGGTTGTGGCCAAAAAGTTACATTTTGGTGTCATCACTCCAGATGACTTTGTGCCAGAAGGTTTGGGGCTTGTCTCTGTGCTGTTTGGCGTATTGTAAATGGGATACTTTGTGGCATTCGCATAGTAATGGCTTTCTTCTGGCGACTCGACCAAGCAGCCCATCTTTCTTCAAGTGCCTCCTTATTGTGCATCTTGAAACTGCCACACCATATGTTTTCAGAGAGTCCTGTATTTCACCTAAAGTTATTTGCAGGTTTTTCTTTGCATCCCAAACAATTTTCCTGGCAGTTGTGGCTGAAATTTTAGTTGGTCTACCTGACCGTGGTTTGGTTTCAACAGAACCCCTCATTTTCCACTTCTTGATTAGAGTTTAAACACTGCTGATTGGCATTCTCAATTCCTTGGATATCTTTTTATATCCCTTTCCTGTTTTATACAGTTCAACTACCTTTTCCCGCAGATCCTTTGATAATTCTTTTGTGTTCCCCATAAATCAGAATCCAGAAACATCAGTGCAGCACTGGATGAAAGATGCAAGGGTCTGTCAGGAGTCCAGAAACGCATTGACTAGTGATGAGCCGAACACCGCCGGGTTCGGTTCGCACCAGAACCCGCGAACGGACCGAAAGTTTGCGCGAACATTAGAACCCTATTAAATACAATGGATGCGAACGTTCGGATTCTAAAGTGCTAATTATAACGACTATTATCCATGTTATTGTCCGAAACAGAGTTTGGGAACCCGGGTTCTGCACCAGGGGACATGTATCAATGCAAAAAGAAGTTTTAAAAACGGACGTTTTCCGGGAGCAGTCATTTTAATGATGCATAAAGTGAAAAAAAAAAAGTCAAATATTTCTTTAAATATTGTACCTGGGGGGTGTCTAAAGTATGCCTGTGAAGTGCCACGTGTTTCCCATGTTTAGAACTGTCCCTGCACAAAATAACATTTCTATAGGAAAAAAAGCCATTTAAAACTGCTTGCGGCTTTAATGCAATGTCTGGTCCCGGTAATATGGATGAAAATCTTTAGGAAAAATGGCATAGCTACCCCATCAACCCCCCCCCCCCTACCCCAGCCCATTACCAGCCCCTTTGGGTCTTGTATGGATATTAAGGGGAACCCCGCACACAAAATAAAAAAGCCCCTATATACTCTGAACAGCCGTATACAGGCGGTGCATACAAGACAGGGACTGTAGGTTTGTTCTTATGTAGAATCTGTTTGTAATTTTGAACAGCTGCATTGTTTAAGTGTAGCTCCATGCCAAATTCCTTTTTTTTAGCTTTTTGGAAAACATAGGGAACGGTTATCACCCCTGTCACATTTTTTTTGCTGTCTGTGCCCCTGTTCAGAACATTTCACCTCACTTTGCGTCCCAATGACAACTGTTTTTGAAATGTGGTGTTTGTATTGAAACAAGGATTGGTGATAAAGCATCAGTAGAGAGGAGACACCTTTCTCCCATATTAATTCTTACAGGAGAGAATTTTCCTTCCAAGGGGTAGATTTCCTCTCACTTCCTGTTGTCTTCTTCCGTTTGCAAGTAGTAGTAGTTTGTAAGTTGGATGTTTGAAAGTAGGGACCTTCCGTATATACTCTGCAGAAATTGGCCCCTTAGGTGTTGGTGTTGGCACAACACTGAAAGCACTCACAGTTATTCTTGGTGGGTGCTGGAACGCCCTGCTGTCAAGTATAATATCAGGAATTGTAATAACATATAATTGTTGATCAGTGGTAGTAAAAATTGGGCCTTTGATGGTGGTGCTGGTGCCACAACACTGTAAGGCCTGACAGTTACTCTTGGTGGGCGCAGCAATGGTCCCTGCTGTGAATTATTAGATCAATAATTATAATTGCATGCCCCTGTTGAACAGGGGCTGAAAAACTGGGCCTTTGGTGGTGGTGGTGGTGGTGATGGTGTTGCTGGTGCCACAACACTGTAAGGCCTGACAGTTACTCTTGGTGGGCGCAGCAATGGGCCCTGCTGTGAATTATTAGATCAATAATTATAATTGCATGCCCCTGTTGAACAGGGGCTGAAAAATTGGGCCTTAGGCACTGGTGGCACAACACTGCAACCCCTCACAGATACTGTACTTGGAGCACAGCAATGAGGCCTGTTGCAAAGTATTGCATCAAAAATTTTAATTACACGCCCCTGTTAAACAGGGGCTGAAAAATTGGGCCTTAGCCACTGGTGGCGTCACCCATAAACCAAAATGATCTTCCAAGCTATCATCGTTAATCGTATCATTGAGGAGGAGGAGGAGGATAGCCAGACAACATAACAGCACAGGCACTCAGCATCAGCATCAGTCTTGAAGGGATGTGACATTTTAAAATCAATTAGTCTGTTATATCAGCATCTGGTGTGTGGTAGCTGGTGGTGATCCAAGACTGGTTCATCTTGATGAAAGTCAGTCGATCAACCGAGTCGGTGGACAGGCGCACCCTGTGATCCGTGACAAATCCTCCAGCAGCACTGAATGTGCGTTCTGAAAGAACGCTGGATGCAGGACAGGCCAGTAGCTCAATTGCATACTGTGCAAGCTCTGGCCAGTGATCCATCCTTAAGACCCAGTAAGCCAGAGGATTTTCGGTGGGGAAGGTGTCCAAGTCTGACCTTGCCCCTAGGTATTCCTGCACCATGTATATCAGACGCTGGCGATGGTTGCTGGAACCGATCATACTTTGGGGCTGCGGACTAAAGAATTGTCTGAACGCATCGGTCAGACGGCCACCTTCCCCACCGCTCCTTCTTTGACTGCCCGAAGCCTCAGCAACTCGTTGTCCAGGACCAGGAGTTTGTAACCTCCCAGTCTCTGGGAACGCGTTGCACAGACCTTTCTGCAAGGCCTCCCGGAGTTGTCTCATCCTCTGCTCCCTCTGCGACGGTACGATAAGGTCCGCAACCTTACCCTTGTACCGTGGATCAAGGAGAGTGGCCAGCCAGTAATGGTCCCTCTCCTTGATCCGAAGAATACGAGGATCCTTCCGCAGACTTTGCAGGATCAGGGAGGCCATGCAGCGTAGGTTAGCTGAGGCATTCAGTCCGGAGTCCTCTGGGTCACTAAGGACGACATGATCCGCAGCCACCTCCTCCCAGCCACGTAAAAGTCCACTGGTTTCTTGGGACTGTAAATCATCCCTAAAAGACTGCTGCTGATGATGCTGAGTGCCAGCCTCCACCTCCATGCTGACACAATCCTCCTCCTCCTCCTCCTCCTCCTCCTCTTTCTGTGCGATGGGTGGGACAGAAGGAACACTGTCTGGGTAAAGGGGGCCTTGAGAGGCAAGGAAGTCCTCCTCTTCCTGCCTCTGTTCTGCCTCAAGTGCCCTGTCCATTATTCCAGGCAGCGTGTGCTCCAACAGGTGGACAAGAGGTACAGTGTCACTGATGCATGCACTGTCACTGCTCACCATCCTCGTGGCCTCCTCAAATGGTGCCAGGACAGTGCATGCATCCCTGATCATGCCCCACTGGCGTGGTGAAAAAAACCCGAGCTCCCCTGACCCTGTCCTGGTGCCGTAGTCGCACAGATACTCATTGATGGCCCTCTGCTGCGTGTGCAGCCGCTGCAGCATGGCCAACGTTGAGTTCCACCTGGTGGGCATGTCACATATAAGGCGGTTCTTGGGCAGGTTCAACTCCTTTTGAAGCTCAGCCAGGCGAGCACTGGCATTATAAGATCTGCGGAAATGCATACAGACTTTCCTGGCCTGCCTCAGGACATCCTGTAAGCCCGGGTACCTGCCCAAGAACCGCTGCACCACCAGGTTAAGGACGTGAGCCATACAGGGCACATGGGTCAGTTGTCCCTGTCGGAGGGCGGAGAGGAGGTTGGTGCCATTGTCGCAAACCACCATTCCTGGCTTAAGCTGGCGTGGCGTCAACCACCTCTCGGCCTGCCCCTGCAGAGCAGACAGGACCTCTGCCCCAGTGTGGCTCCTGTCCCCCAAACACACCAGCGCAAGCACGGCATGGCATCTTTTTGCCTGCGTACTTGCGTAGCCCCTTGAACGCCTACGGAGCACCGCTGGTTCCGAGGACAAACCACAGGAAGAGGCCATGGAGGAAGAAGAAGAGGAGGGGGTGGAGGAGAGAGGTGTGTCACAACCAGTAGTAGCATTTTGGAGGCATGGGGGTGGAACAACCTCCAACACTACTGCACCTTGTCCTGCATCCTTCCCAGCTGCCAAAAGAGTGACCCAATGGGCCGTGAAAGAAAGGTAACGTCCCTGTCCATGCCTGCTGGACCATGAGTCAGCGGTAATATGCACCTTACCGCTGACTGCCCTGTCCAGCGAGGCCAAGACATTGCCTTCCACATGCCTGTAGAGAGCCGGAATAGCCTTCCATGCGAAAAAGTGTCGTTTGGGAACCTGCCACTGAGGAACCGCACATTGCACAAACTCACGGAAGGGGGCCGAGTCTACCAACTGAAAAGGCAGCAGTTGAAGCGCTAGCAATTTAGCCAAGCTAGCATTCAACCGCTGGGCATGTGGATGGCTGGGAGTGAACTTCTTTCGACGGTCCAGCAGCTGGGGCAGGGAAATTTGCCTGCTAGAATTGGACGTTGGTGTACTGCTAGCAGAGTGCCCGCAAGTACTTGCCTGTGACACACCTAATTCTACACCTTCATTCCTCTCAGAGCAGGTTTCAGAGAGGAGTGAAGGTATAGTGGGGTTGGAGATCCCAGCTGATGCGGTGCAAGAAGAGGTCAGCTTTGTTCTTTGGTGTGGGTCTTTAAGGTAGGCTTGCCAACGAGCTGCATGGCAGGTCAACATATGTCTGATCAAGCATGTGGTGCCCAAGCGGCTGATGTTTTGGCCACGCGATATACGCTTGAGACATATGTTGCAAACAGCAGCTGTGCGATCTGATGCACTCGCCTCAAAAAAGGCCCACACCAAAGAACTTTTTGAATGACGGGCAGAGGCAGCGCCCTGCACAGGCGGAGCTCTGCGGTGTGATTCCGTCGGTGTGCTGCCCATACGCTGGCCACTCAAGGGCATCCTGCCTCGTTGGAGATGTGCCTCCTCCTCATCCTCCTCCTCTCTCCTATTAGGCACCCACGTGGAGTCAGCGACCTCATCATCCCCTCCCTCCTCCTCACTGGAGCCAATCTGGCAGTATGCTGCAGCTGCTGGAACATGACTGCCAGATTGGTGTCCTTCTTGAGCATCCCCTCTCTCTGCTCTCACGCTGCTGCCTTCCTCTAGCTGGGTATCATCATCAGATCCTTCCAAACGCTGGGCATCCTCCTGGAGCATGTACCCAACACTGTGCTCAAACAGTTCGGGGGACTCCTCAGGAGGAGGGCATGGTGGGTCTAGGGAAGGATTGACTAATGAAGATAATGATACCAGAAAAGAGGACGCTTTGGCAGCTGCTTTGCCACTACCCTGAGCCTGGGTGAGAGAGGATGAGGAGGATGAGTTGGGCTTGGTCATCCACTCTACCAAGTCTTCGGCATGATGTGGCTCAACATGTCCAGCTGCCGAAAACAAGGACAAGCGTGTCCCATGGCCATGTGCTGATGACAATGCACCGCGTACACGACCAGCACTGTTGTCCCCAGACACAGAGCCTGCTTGCCCTCTTTTTTTGCCTCCTGACTGTCTGCCTCTCCTTGGTTGCCTTCCAGACATTTTAATGGATGGCCTGCAGGGAGATGGGAAAAACAGCAATAAGGGCTACCTTCAGGTGTATATTGTGCAGGAGGCTTAGCAACAATGACACTGACACTGTCCCCTGCCTATCCTTCCCTGTCCCTAAACACAAGGATTGAAAATATGGTTCAGCAAAAAAGTTTTAGAACAGAATAGCACACTGACACTTTCCCTCACTGTCCTACTCTGTCCCTCCCTACAAACAAGATTTAGCACAGAATAGCACACTGATAATTTCTACGAGTGTCCTTCTCTGTCCCTCAACTCAAGGATTGAAAATATGGTTCAGCAAAATAGTTTTAGAACAGAATAGCACATTGTCAGTTTCCCTCACTGTAGCTCTCTGTCCCTCAACTCAAGGATTGAAAATATGGAACAGCAAAATTGATTTAGAACAGAATAGCACACTGTCAGTTTCACTCACTGTACCTCTCTGTCCCTCAACTCAAGGATTGAAAATATGGTTCAGCAAAATAGTTTTAGAACACAATAGCACACTGACACTTTCCCTCACTGTAGCTCTCTGTCCCTCAACTCAAGGATTGAAAATATGGTTCAGGAAAATAGTTTTAGAACAGAATAGCACACTGTCAGTTTCCCTCACTGTAGCTCTCTGTCCCTCAACTCAAGGATTGAAAATATGGAACAGCAAAATTGATTTAGAACAGAATAGCACACTGTCAGTTTCACTCACTGTACCTCTCTGTCCCTCAACTCAAGGATTGAAAATATGGTTCAGCAAAATAGTTTTAGAACACAATAGCACACTGACACTTTCCCTCACTGTAGCTCTCTGTCCCTCAACTCAAGGATTGAAAATATGGTTCAGCAAAATAGTTTTAGAACAGAATAGCACACTGTCAGTTTCCCTCACTGTAGCTCTCTGTCCCTCAACTCAAGGATTGAAAATATGGAACAGCAAAATTGATTTAGAACAGAATAGCACACTGTCAGTTTCACTCACTGTACCTCTCTGTTCCTCAACTCAAGGATTGAAAATATGGTTCAGCAAAATAGTTTTAGAACACAATAGCACAATGACACTTTCCCTCACTGTAGCTCTCTGTCCCTCAACTCAAGGATTGAAAATATGGTTCAGCAAAATAGTTTTAGAACAGAATAGCACACTGTCAGTTTCCCTCACTGTAGCTCTCTGTCCCTCAACTCAAGGATTGAAAATATGGAACAGCAAAATTGATTTAGAACAGAATAGCACACTGTCAGTTTCACTCACTGTACCTCTCTGTCCCTCAACTCAAGGATTGAAAATATGGTTCAGCAAAATAGTTTTAGAACAGAATAGCACACTGTCAGTTTCCCTCACTGTACCTCTCTGTCCCTCAACTCAAGGATTGAAAATATGGAACAGCAAAATTGATTTAGAACAGAATAGCACACTGTCAGTTTCACTCACTGTAGCTCTCTGTCCCTCAACTCAAGGATTGAAAATATGGTTCAGCAAAATAGTTTTAGAACAGAATAGCACACTGTCAGTTTCCCTCACTGTAGCTCTCTGTCCCTCAACTCAAGGATTGAAAATATGGAACAGCAAAATTGATTTAGAACAGAATAGCACACTGTCAGTTTCACTCACTGTACCTCTCTGTCCCTCAACTCAAGGATTGAAAATATGGAACAGCCAAAATAGTTTTAGAACAGAATAGCACACTGTCAGTTTCACTCACTGTACCTCTCTGTCCCTCAACTCAAGGATTGAAAATATGGTTCAGCAAAATAGTTTTAGAACACAATAGCACACTGACACTTTCCCTCACTGTAGCTCTCTGTCCCTCAACTCAAGGATTGAAAATATGGTTCAGCAAAATAGTTTTAGAACACAATAGCACACTGACACTTTCCCTCACTGTAGCTCTCTGTCCCTCAACTCAAGGATTGAAAATATGGAACAGCAAAATAGTTTTAGAACAGAATAGCACACTGTCAGTTTCCCTCACTGTACCTCTCTGCCCCTCAACTCAAGGATTGAAAATATGGAACAGCAAAATTGATTTAGAACAGAATAGCACACTGTCAGTTTCCCTCACTGTACCTCTCTGTCCCTCAACTCAAGGATTGAAAATATGGAACAGCAAAATTGATTTAGAACAGAATAGCACACTGTCAGTTTCCCTCACTGTACCTCTCTGTCCCTGAACTCAAGGATTGAAAATATGGTTCAGCAAAATAGTTTTAGAACACAATAGCACACTGACACTTTCCCTCACTGTAGCTCTCTGTCCCTCAACTCAAGGATTGAAAATATGGTTCAGCAAAATAGTTTTAGAACAGAATAGCACACTGTCAGTTTCCCTCACTGTAGCTCTCTGTCCCTCAACTCAAGGATTGAAAATATGGAACAGCAAAATTGATTTAGAACAGAATAGCACACTGTCAGTTTCACTCACTGTACCTCTCTGTCCCTCAACTCAAGGATTGAAAATATGGTTCAGCAAAATAGTTTTAGAACACAATAGCACACTGACACTTTCCCTCACTGTAGCTCTCTGTCCCTCAACTCAAGGATTGAAAATATGGTTCAGCAAAATAGTTTTAGAACAGAATAGCACACTGTCAGTTTCCCTCACTGTAGCTCTCTGTCCCTCAACTCAAGGATTGAAAATATGGAACAGCAAAATTGATTTAGAACAGAATAGCACACTGTCAGTTTCACTCACTGTACCTCTCTGTCCCTCAACTCAAGGATTGAAAATATGGTTCAGCAAAATAGTTTTAGAACAGAATAGCACACTGTCAGTTTCCCTCACTGTACCTCTCTGTCCCTCAACTCAAGGATTGAAAATATGGAACAGCAAAATTGATTTAGAACAGAATAGCACACTGTCAGTTTCACTCACTGTAGCTCTCTGTCCCTCAACTCAAGGATTGAAAATATGGTTCAGCAAAATAGTTTTAGAACAGAATAGCACACTGTCAGTTTCCCTCACTGTAGCTCTCTGTCCCTCAACTCAAGGATTGAAAATATGGAACAGCAAAATTGATTTAGAACAGAATAGCACACTGTCAGTTTCACTCACTGTACCTCTCTGTCCCTCAACTCAAGGATTGAAAATATGGAACAGCCAAAATAGTTTTAGAACAGAATAGCACACTGTCAGTTTCACTCACTGTACCTCTCTGTCCCTCAACTCAAGGATTGAAAATATGGAACAGCAAAATTGATTTAGAACAGAATAGCACACTGTCAGTTTCCCTCACTGTACCTCTCTGTCCCTCAACTCAAGGATTGAAAATATGGAACAGCAAAATTGATTTAGAACAGAATAGCACACTGTCAGTTTCACTCACTGTACCTCTCTGTCCCTCAACTCAAGGATTGAAAATATGGTTCAGCAAAATAGTTTTAGAACACAATAGCACACTGACACTTTCCCTCACTGTAGCTCTCTGTCCCTCAACTCAAGGATTGAAAATATGGTTCAGCAAAATAGTTTTAGAACAGAATAGCACACTGTCAGTTTCCCTCACTGTAGCTCTCTGTCCCTCAACTCAAGGATTGAAAATATGGAACAGCATAATTGATTTAGAACAGAATAGCACACTGTCAGTTTCACTCACTGTACCTCTCTGTCCCTCAACTCAAGGATTGAAAATATGGTTCAGCAAAATAGTTTTAGAACAGAATAGCACACTGTCAGTTTCCCTCACTGTACCTCTCTGTCCCTCAACTCAAGGATTGAAAATATGGAACAGCAAAATTGATTTAGAACAGAATAGCACACTGTCAGTTTCACTCACTGTAGCTCTCTGTCCCTCAACTCAAGGATTGAAAATATGGTTCAGCAAAATAGTTTTAGAACAGAATAGCACACTGTCAGTTTCCCTCACTGTAGCTCTCTGTCCCTCAACTCAAGGATTGAAAATATGGAACAGCAAAATTGATTTAGAACAGAATAGCACACTGTCAGTTTCACTCACTGTACCTCTCTGTCCCTCAACTCAAGGATTGAAAATATGGTTCAGCAAAATAGTTTTAGAACACAATAGCACACTGACACTTTCCCTCACTGTAGCTCTCTGTCCCTCAACTCAAGGATTGAAAATATGGTTCAGCAAAATAGTTTTAGAACAGAATAGCACACTGTCAGTTTCCCTCACTGTAGCTCTCTGTCCCTCAACTCAAGGATTGAAAATATGGAACAGCAAAATTGATTTAGAACAGAATAGCACACTGTCAGTTTCCCTCACTGTAGCTCTCTGTCCCTCAACTCAAGGATTGAAAATATGGTTCAGCAAAATAGTTTTAGAACAGAATAGCACACTGTCAGTTTCCCTCACTGTAGCTCTCTGTCCCTCAACTCAAGGATTGAAAATATGGTTCAGCAAAATAGTTTTAGAACACAATAGCACACTGACACTTTCCCTCACTGTAGCTCTCTGTCCCTCAACTCAAGGATTGAAAATATGGTTCAGCAAAATAGTTTTAGAACAGAATAGCACACTGTCAGTTTCCCTCACTGTACCTCTCTGTCCCTCAACTCAAGGATTGAAAATATGGAACAGCAAAATTGATTTAGAACAGAATAGCACACTGTCAGTTTCACTCACTGTAGCTCTCTGTCCCTCAACTCAAGGATTGAAAATATGGTTCAGCAAAATAGTTTTAGAACAGAATAGCACACTGTCAGTTTCCCTCACTGTAGCTCTCTGTCCCTCAACTCAAGGATTGAAAATATGGAACAGCAAAATTGATTTAGAACAGAATAGCACACTGTCAGTTTCACTCACTGTACCTCTCTGTCCCTCAACTCAAGGATTGAAAATATGGAACAGCAAAATAGTTTTAGAACAGAATAGCACACTGTCAGTTTCACTCACTGTACCTCTCTGTCCCTCAACTCAAGGATTGAAAATATGGTTCAGCAAAATAGTTTTAGAACACAATAGCACACTGACACTTTCCCTCACTGTAGCTCTCTGTCCCTCAACTTAAGGATTGAAAATATGGAACAGCAAAATAGTTTTAGAACAGAATAGCACACTGTCAGTTTCCCTCACTGTACCTCTCTGTCCCTCAACTCAAGGATTGAAAATATGGAACAGCAAAATTGATTTAGAACAGAATAGCACACTGTCAGTTTCCCTCACTGTACCTCTCTGTCCCTCAACTCAAGGATTGAAAATATGGAACAGCAAAATAGTTTTAGAACACAATAGCACACTGACACTTTCCCTCACTGTAGCTCTCTGTCCCTCAACTCAAGGATTGAAAATATGGTTCAGCAAAATAGTTTTAGAACAGAATAGCACACTGTCAGTTTCCCTCACTGTAGCTCTCTGTCCCTCAACTCAAGGATTGAAAATATGGAACAGCAAAATTGATTTAGAACAGAATAGCACACTGTCAGTTTCACTCACTGTACCTCTCTGTCCCTCAACTCAAGGATTGAAAATATGGTTCAGCAAAATAGTTTTAGAACACAATAGCACAATGACACTTTCCCTCACTGTAGCTCTCTGTCCCTCAACTCAAGGATTGAAAATATGGTTCAGCAAAATAGTTTTAGAACAGAATAGCACACTGTCAGTTTCCCTCACTGTAGCTCTCTGTCCCTCAACTCAAGGATTGAAAATATGGTTCAGCAAAATAGTTTTAGAACACAATAGCACACTGACACTTTCCCTCACTGTAGCTCTCTGTCCCTCAACTCAAGGATTGAAAATATGGTTCAGCAAAATAGTTTTAGAACAGAATAGCACACTGTCAGTTTCCCTCACTGTAGCTCTCTGTCCCTCAACTCAAGGATTGAAAATATGGAACAGCAAAATTGATTTAGAACAGAATAGCACACTGTCAGTTTCACTCACTGTAGCTCTCTGTCCCTCAACTCAAGGATTGAAAATATGGTTCAGCAAAATAGTTTTAGAACACAATAGCACACTGACACTTTCCCTCACTGTAGCTCTCTGTCCCTCAACTCAAGGATTGAAAATATGGTTCAGCAAAATAGTTTTAGAACAGAATAGCACACTGTCAGTTTCCCTCACTGTACCTCTCTGTCCCTCAACTCAAGGATTGAAAATATGGAACAGCAAAATTGATTTAGAACACAATAGCACACTGTCAGTTTCACTCACTGTAGCTCTCTGTCCCTCAACTCAAGGATTGAAAATATGGTTCAGCAAAATAGTTTTAGAACAGAATAGCACACTGTCAGTTTCCCTCACTGTAGCTCTCTGTCCCTCAACTCAAGGATTGAAAATATGGAACAGCAAAATTGATTTAGAACAGAATAGCACACTGTCAGTTTCACTCACTGTACCTCTCTGTCCCTCAACTCAAGGATTGAAAATATGGAACAGCAAAATAGTTTTAGAACAGAATAGCACACTGTCAGTTTCACTCACTGTACCTCTCTGTCCCTCAACTCAAGGATTGAAAATATGGTTCAGCAAAATAGTTTTAGAACACAATAGCACACTGACACTTTCCCTCACTGTAGCTCTCTGTCCCTCAACTCAAGGATTGAAAATATGGTTTAGCAAAATAGTTTTAGAACACAATAGCACACTGACACTTTCCCTCACTGTAGCTCTCTGTCCCTCAACTCAAGGATTGAAAATATGGAACAGCAAAATAGTTTTAGAACAGAATAGCACAGTGTCAGTTTCCCTCACTGTACCTCTCTGTCCCTCAACTCAAGGATTGAAAATATGGAACAGCAAAATTGATTTAGAACAGAATAGCACACTGTCAGTTTCCCTCACTGTACCTCTCTGTCCCTCAACTCAAGGATTGAAAATATGGAACAGCAAAATTGATTTAGAACAGAATAGCACACTGTCAGTTTCACTCACTGTACCTCTCTGTCCCTCAACTCAAGGATTGAAAATATGGTTCAGCAAAATAGTTTTAGAACACAATAGCACACTGACACTTTCCCTCACTGTAGCTCTCTGTCCCTCAACTCAAGGATTGAAAATATGGTTCAGCAAAATAGTTTTAGAACAGAATAGCACACTGTCAGTTACCCTCACTGTAGCTCTCTGTCCCTCAACTCAAGGATTGAAAATATGGAACAGCAAAATTGATTTAGAACAGAATAGCACACTGTCAGTTTCACTCACTGTACCTCTCTGTCCCTCAACTCAAGGATTGAAAATATGGTTCAGCAAAATAGTTTTAGAACACAATAGCACACTGACACTTTCCCTCACTGTAGCTCTCTGTCCCTCAACTCAAGGTTTGAAAATATGGTTCAGCAAAATAGTTTTAGAACAGAATAGCACACTGTCAGTTTCCCTCACTGTAGCTCTCTGTCCCTCAACTCAAGGATTGAAAATATGGAACAGCAAAATTGATTTAGAACAGAATAGCACACTGTCAGTTTCACTCACTGTACCTCTCTGTCCCTCAACTCAAGGATTGAAAATATGGTTCAGCAAAATAGTTTTAGAACACAATAGCACACTGACACTTTCCCTTACTGTAGCTCTCTGTCCCTCAACTCAAGGATTGAAAATATGGTTCAGCAAAATAGTTTTAGAACAGAATAGCACACTGTCAGTTTCCCTCACTGTAGCTCTCTGTCCCTCAACTCAAGGATTGAAAATATGGTTCAGCAAAATAGTTTTAGAACACAATAGCACACTGACACTTTCCCTCACTGTAGCTCTCTGTCCCTCAACTCAAGGATTGAAAATATGGTTCAGCAAAATAGTTTTAGAACAGAATAGCACACTGTCAGTTTCCCTCACTGTACCTCTCTGTCCCTACAAACAAGGATTAGCACAGAATAGCACACTGTCACTGACACTCTCCCTACCTATCCTTATTTGTCCCTAAACACAAGGAATCCAGGATTAGTAAAGGAAAAAAAATGACACTGTCCCTGCCTATGCTTCTCTTTCCCTGCTCCGGAACACACTACACAAGGCCGCCGCGCTGGCGGCCTTTTATAGTGTGGGGCGTGTACTAAACCCCATCAGCAATAATTGGCCACAGGCATCCTGCCTGTGGCCAATCATTGCTCTCCTCGCTGCCGGCGCTGTGATTGGCCAAGCATGCGGGGTCACAGTGCATGCTTGGCCAATCACAGCGCCTGGATGACACTGCGATGGCGTAGTGCATTGTGGGGCGTTCGCGTCACTCGAATTTGGCGCGAACGGCCCAAATCGTTCGATCTTCGTCGAACGATCGAACAGCCGATGTTCGAGTCGAACGTATGTTCGACTCGAACACGAAGCTCATCCCTAGCATTGACCTTTTATACACACACACTAATTATAAGCAAACAGATCACAGGTGACAATGGTTACCTTTAATAGCCATTCAAACCCCTTTGTGTCAACTTGTGTGCATGTTATCAGGCCAAAATCACCAGAGTCTGTTAAACTTTGATCTTGGTCATTTGGGTAGTTTCTGTTGCCATTATTATTTAAAAAGAGTAAACACAGTTGATTGATAATTAATGGCTTCAGCCAAACACTAACCATGAGTGAAAGAAATGTTTTTGTGTTATCATTCATATTCTCTGACAAATGGCCAAGAAATCATAAATTCTGCCAGGGTATATAAACTTATGAGCCCAAATGTATATATCAAATACACTGCCACTAACTGAATAACCTGCCTGCTTAATCTAACGCAAGCTATCTCTCTGTCCACGCCAACAACACTACACACGGCCGCTATGTAAGCAGCCTTATATAGTGTGGGGCGTGGACTAAGTCCCCCTGAGCCATGATTGGCCAAAGGCACCCTACCTTTGGCCAATTATGTCTCTCTCAGCAGAGCGGGCTGTGATTGGCCAAAGCATGCAGGTCAGGTGCATGCTTTGGCCAATCATCATACAGCAATGCACTGCGATCTCGCATTATGGGGCGTTCCGTGTCGCTCAAATTTCCCGCGAACGCTCCATATGTTCGGTTTGTTTTAGAACAAACAAACACCCGATGTTCGAGTCGAAGTTACGTTCGACTCGAACCGCTGGCTCATCCCCACACACAAATAAAAACATACAAATCTAGTCTCTGGCCTCTTAAGGAGCATAAAACATCAGCGACACTCTCCTACTCATGGATGACACATCCGGTGATGTCACTGGCTCCACCCCTACACGTTTCGTCGTGTGACTTTCTCAAGGGTGAAAAGCCGATGTAATACCACATTTCCTTAAAAAGGGCTTGGTTGGAAAGGAAATGGATAGACTTTCTGGGTGCCGCCATTTTGTTGGTGACCTCGAATATAGTAGTATGCAGAACAAAATAGATTACAGCGCACACATACAAAAATGGCATTTAAATCCTGCAAGGCTATTTAAAACACCTGAATGTATTCAAAAATATGGGGATTTGGTTACACCATATGGCCAAATATTGCTAAGCCCACTACTGGGTTAAAGTACCCCATTATCAGTGGGTCCTACACTATTCATAGAATGAAAGGTCCTACATCTCAACCATAGGAGACAAATTCCTCTTTATGGGAGATCTATAAGGACTCTTCCAATAACACAGGTGGGCACTAATAAGAGGTAATGAAGAGGGGATGCGGTGCTCCGGGCCAAAGGATCTGGTCAGGACCCTTACAATATACAAACAACAGACCTGGGGGGCACACCCTAAAAATGCATTTAGATTCAAGATGGTGCTGCTATAAGACCGCAAACAGAACAAAACAGATTACAACGCACACATAAAAGATTAAATTTAAATTGTGTGAGGGGGTTAACTCGGTAGCGGGTGTGTGTGACCCCCTGGTTGGGCTCCCCACACAAAAACAGGGCCAGCAGACGGAGGTTGTGGTTTTCAAAATCAAAAGATGCGGTTTATTTCTCTATGTACAGTGACAAAAACACAGCAAAGCCAAAAAGAAACATAAACAAAATAAATCCTGGTCAGTTTGACCTCTGACTAAACATGCAGGTTTCCTAAACTAACAACTGGGATCAGCCTGGTGCTGTCCTAGTCCCTAAGTCCCTGGTTTAGTAAAAGTCCAAACAAATAGCCACACAGGCTTTGCCTCACCGCACAGGGGTTCACTCTCCCTAGACAGTCCACACAGGTCTGGTTCCAGGCATGAGCTAACATCTAATGAAGCTGGGAGTTCTTATAGAGGCCTAAATGAGCTGACAAGGTTCAGCTGGTTTCCTCATCTCTGTCTGCACGACGCCCCACACTCTCCCTAGAGGTATGAGTCATCCATGAGCCCACTAGCCTTATACAACTCTCCACCTAGTTGTATAAGTCGGCATAAAGCCTGAATCTGGGAGAAATATATCTACCCCCCTGGATGCAACCAGGTGACTTTACCTTCCTGCTGTCACATACCCCCCCCTCTTGTTTTAACCTTGGGGTTGGAACACCAGCAATCAGGCATTCATGTACTCGAGACAAAGCATCCACATTCCCCATTTGAACGCCAGGGCGATGCTTTACTGTGAAGTTGAATTCCTGTAGGGCCAGGAACCACCTATTCACTCTTCTATTTGTCTCCTTGTTTTGAGCCATCCACTTTAACGGAGCGTGATCCGTAACCATGTCAAAGTGCCTACCTAGCAGATAGTACCGAAGGGAATCTAGAGCCCACTTCACCGCTAAACACTCCTTTTCAACCGTGGCGTAATTTACCTCATGGGACTTCAACTTCCTGCTGAGGTAAATGACTGGGTGCTCTTCCCCGTTCCAGACCTGGGACAATACTGCTCCTAACCCCACATCTGACGCATCACTTTGTACGACAAAGTCTTTAGAGAAGTCGGGTGAGTACAACACTGGCTGGCTACATAAGGCTTGTTTCAAGAATTGGAATGCTGCCTCAGCCTCGGGGGTCCATTTAATCATGACCGACCCTTTCCCTTTCGTCAGGTTGGTTAGGGGCACCGCCTTAGAAGCAAAGTGGGGAATGAAGCGCCGATAATAACCCGCGATTCCCAGAAAGGCCCGTACCTGCTTCTTGCTGTTGGGACGTGGCCAACTCTGGATGGCCTCGACTTTGTTGAGTTGGGGTTTTATCACTCCCCTGCCAATGGTGTACCCAAGATATTTGGCCTCCTCCTGCCCAATGGTACACTTCTTGGGGTTAGCCGTAAACCCCGCTTCCCGGATAGAGTCTAGGACTGCTTGCACTTTTGGCAGATGTGAGGCCCAATCTGTGCTATGGACAATTACGTCATCCAGGTAAGCCGCAGCATACTTCCGATGGGGCCTCAGTATCTGGTCCATTTTCCGCTGGAATGTGGCCGGCGCATTCTGTAACCCGAACGGCATTCTCTTATATTGGAACGCCCCGTCTGGGGTTACAAATGCGGTTTTCTCTTTGGCCGACTTGGCCAGGGGAATTTGCCAATACCCTTTTGTGAGGTCAAGAGTCGTCATGTATCGGGCTGTTCCCAGCCGGTCGATCAACTCATCTATACGTGGCATGGGGTAGGTGTCAAATTTTGTAACTTTGTTCAACTGACGAAAATCGTTACAAAATCGCCAGCTCCCATCCGGTTTAGGCACCAACACAATGGGACTAGACCAATCACTTTGGGACTCCTCTATCACCCCTAAGTTCAACATTTTCTGTACTTCCTCCCGTATTGCCTCCCGTCGGGCCTCTGGGATCCGATAGGGTTTTAACTTCACCCTTTCACCGGGCGGGGTAATAATATCATGCTCTACCCCAGATGTTTGTCCCGGCAGCTCAGAGAACACCTCCTTGTTGCGAAGCACAAACTCCTTAACCTCCTGTTGTTGGGGTTGTGACAAGGTGGCTGCTATTCCAACCTCCGGAATCACGCAACCAGTTTGAGCTGGTGACCAAGTTTCTGCGACTAGGGACTCTCTATCCCTCCAGGCTTTCAACAGATTAACGTGATATATCTGTTCGGGCTTTCGCCTTCCTGGTTGTCTGACCTTGTAATTCACTTCGCTCACTTTTTCCATTATCTCGTAGGGGCCTTGCCATTTGGCAAGGAATTTACTTTCAACCGTAGGGACAAGTACCAATATCCTATCCCCCGGGGAAAAGGTACGGGTCTTTGCTCCACGGTTGTACACTCTCTGCTGTGCCAACTGCGCTTGGGCCAAATGTTCCTTCACGATGGGCATTACCTGTGCAATTCGATCTTGCATCAGGGCGACATGCTCAATCACACTCCTGTGGGGAGAACTCTCACTTTCCCAAGTTTCCTTGGCAATATCCAACAGCCCTCTTGGGTGTCTCCCATACAGTAACTCAAAGGGGGAGAATCCCGTAGAGGATTGGGGCACCTCCCTAATAGCAAACATCAAATAAGGAAGTAGACAGTCCCAATCCTTTCCATCTCTATCCACCACTTTCTTCAACATTTGTTTTAGGGTTTTGTTGAATCTTTCAACCAGCCCATCGGTTTGGGGGTGATACACAGATGTACGCAATTGCGTCACTTTGAGCAATTTACACAGCTCTTTCATAACCCGGGACATAAAGGGTGTACCTTGGTCCGTAAGCAGTTCTTTACAAATACCCACCCGGCTAAAAACAAGAGATAGCTCTTTGGCTATGGTTTTGGCCGAGGTATTTCTGAGAGGGATCGCTTCTGGATAACGGGTGGCATAGTCCATTATAACCAATATGTACTGGTGCCCCCTAGCGGACTTGATTATAGGACCTACCAAATCCATTGCGATTCTCTCAAACGGGACCTCAATGATGGGTAGAGGGACCAGCGGGCTACGGAAATGTGGCATCGGGGCCGACCTCTGACACACAGGGCAGGAGGAACAATAATTTTCTATGTCCTTCATCACTCCAGGCCAATAGAATCTCTGTAATACCCTCTCTCGGGTTTTCTCTGTCCCCAGATGACCTCCAAGAATGTGCCCATGGGCCAACTCCAACACCAACTTCCTGTAAGGTTTGGGCACCACAAGCTGCTCAACGGTTTCTTCTGCCCTTTTTGCCACCCGATACAGTAGGTCCTTCTCTACGCTGAAGTATGGGTAAGTGCAGGTATTATCTGGGTTCACTAACTCGCCATCTATTTCCACTACGTTTTCCCGTGCCTTTATTAGGGCGGGGTCTTTTAACTGTTCTGTGGCAAAATTTTCCCTGTGAACCTCCAGATCAGAAAACTCCACAGACGGTAGGTTTTCGTCTGAGGAGGTGGGCTCCTCTCCAGTTTCTTGAGTCTCCCCTGCCAATACTGACAAGGGAAATTCTGGAGAGTCCTCACCACTCTCAGAGGAGTTCTGGCTATCACATTCCTGGTACATAGGGGCACCAGTGGGGGGCTCAGGATCATCCCACAGTTCCCAGAACTTCGGAAAATCCCTTCCCACAATGGCGTCATACGGTAACTGAGATACTAAGCCCACTGGATGAGAGAGGGTACCTTTGGGGGTCTCGAAACACACTGTAGTCACTGGATACTCTCGGGTGTCCCCATGCACACAAATAACAGCTACCTTGCTATTCCCAGAGACCTCTGTTTTAACTAACTCAGCCTTTATCAGGGTCACAAGGCTACCTGAATCCAGCAATACCACAACATTTCTACCATTAACACACATTTTGCATAAATGTTTCTCAGTTCCTCGAATGGCAGTGCATGCGACTGTCGCACACAGCGACTGACGTCTGCCCGTCAGAAAGTCACACTGCATGGGTTCCTCCACAACCGGGCAATTGGCTGCAATATGTCCCGCTTGCCGGCAGCGGTAGCAAACGATCCTTCTTGCCGCCTCTTGAGCCGCTGATTTCCCAGGCTGTTCTCGCCAAACTTGGGGTAGAGCTCCCACCCTCTCACTCTCTCCACCCTTACCCCTTGGAATCCTCTTATCCGCCCCTGGGGGTGGTCTGGTCTTAGGGTGGAAAGTCCGAGTGTCTCTGGAAGAGGCCGTCAGGTTCTCTGTAGCCAAGTATTTCTCTACACGATCCACAAGACCACCGGCCGTCTCTGGGTCTCCATGGCTTACCCACTTTTGGATGGCAGTAGGAAGAGCTCTCAAAAACCGATCCATTACAACACGTTCCACAATCTCTGGTGCGGACAAAGTCTCTGGCTGTAGCCACTTCCTGCTCAGGTGAATGAGATCATACATTTGAGACCTGGGGGGTTTTCCAAGCTGGAAAGTCCAGTTATGCACACGCTGAGCCCGGACAGCCAGGGTGACACCCAGCCTTGCCAATATTTCAGCTTTTAGCATCACATAGTCTTTTGCTTGGTCAGGCTCTAGGTCATAGTAAGCCTTCTGCGATTCACCAGTTAACAGAGGAGCCACCAGTCCAGCCCACTGCTCCTCAGGCCACTTTTCTCTTTCAGCAGTCCTTTCAAATGTGGTCAAAAATACCTCTGGATCATCCTCTCCAGTCATTTTTGTCAATAAACGACTCACCCCAAAGGACGCGGTATTAGTGGGACGGCTTTCCTCACTGGTCTGCGGACGTTGCTGCATTACTGCTTCCATTTGTTGTAGTCTCTGCTCTTGCTTCTGTAACAGGTCTATGAAGCGGGCCTCAGATTGCTGCTGGGCTTGTTGATGAGCTTGCTGCTGGGCTGCAAGGCTCCTTTGCAAACCTGCATTTGTCTGCTGTTGATTGGCATTTGCTAGAGCCAGCTGTTTCAGTATCTCCTCCATGCTGGCTTAAAAAAAACTGCCACTGGTTCTCCACCAACTGTGAGGGGGTTAACTCGGTAGCGGGTGTGTGTGACCCCCTGGTTGGGCTCCCCACACAAAAACAGGGCCAGCAGACGGAGGTTGTGGTTTTCAAAATCAAAAGGTGCGGTTTATTTCTCTATGTACAGTGACAAAAACACAGCAAAGCCAAAAAGAAACATAAACAAAATAAATCCTGGTCAGTTTGACCTCTGACTAAACATGCAGGTTTCCTAAACTAACAACTGGGATCAGCCTGGTGCTGTCCTAGTCCCTAAGTCCCTGGTTTAGTAAAAGTCCAAACAAATAGCCACACAGGCTTTGCCTCACCGCACAGGGGTTCACTCTCCCTAGACAGTCCACACAGGTCTGGTTCCAGGCATGAGCTAACATCTAATGAAGCTGGGAGTTCTTATAGAGGCCTAAATGAACTGACAAGGTTCAGCTGGTTTCCTCATCTCTGTCTGCACGACGCCCCACACTCTCCCTAGAGGTATGAGTCATCCATGAGCCCACTAGCCTTAGCTGGGTTTATACAACTCTCCACCTAGTTGTATAAGTCGGCATAAAGCCTGAATCTGGGAGAAATATATCTACCCCCCTGGATGCAACCAGGTGACTTTACCTTCCTGCTGTCACAATTGTTTGTATATTATAAGGGTCCTGACCAGATCCCTTGGGCCAGAGCACGCCATCCCTCCTTCATTACCTCTTATTAGTGTCCACCTGTGTTATAGGATGAGTCCTTATAGATCTCCTATAAAGAGGAGTTTGTCTCCCATGGTTGAAATGTAGGACCTTTCATTCTATGAATAGTGTAGAACCCACTGATAATGGGGTACTTTGACGCAGTAGTGGGCTTAGCACTGTATTGCCATATGGTGTAACCAAATCCCCACATTTTTCAATATGTTCAATATGTTCATGTGTTTTAACCACTTCCAGACCGCTGCATGCCGATATACATCGGCTGTTTGAAGAGGGATATCTCTGTAATGGCAGCAGCTAGCTGCCATAACCCAGGTATCCTCTTCTTCAGCCGGCGGTCCGGTTTCCGATAATGGTGGTCTCTGTGGCGGATTCAAGGCGAGATCACTTTTATCGGTGGCGGGAGACGGCGCCCCCTTCCGCCACTTTCCTGTGCCCTCCGCCGCTTACCGGAGCCGCCGGAGACGATCGAGTCCTTCTTGTGGCTGGGTATGGAGATGAGTAAGGGGAAGATGGCCTCCACCTGTCTCCATACCATAGCAGGGCGGAAGTGATGTCAAAACGTCACTTCCACCCATAGCTCTTAAAGGGGCATTTTTATTTTTTATTTTCAAATGACAAAATTAATTTGTATTTATTTTTTTGGGTGGATTTTTGTGTAAATATGAGATCTGAGGTCTTTTTGACCCCAGATCTCATATTTAAGAGGTCCTGTCATGCTTTTTTTCTATTACAAGGGATTTTTACATTCCTTGTAATAGGAATAAAAGTGACACAATTTTGCTTTTTTTAAAAGAACAGTGTAAAAAATAAAAAGTAAAATAAATACGTTTTTTTTTTTAAACGCACCCCGTCCCGCCGAGCTCGCGTGCAGAAGCGAACGCATACGTGAGCAGCGCCCACATATGAAAATGGTGTTCAAACCACACATTTGAGGTATCGCCGCGATCGGTAGAGCGAGAGAAATCATTCTAGTCCTAGACCTCCTTTGTAACTCAAAACATGCAACCTGTAGAAATTTTTAAAAGTTGCCTATGGAGATTTTTAAGGGTAAAAGTTTGTCGCCATTCCATGAGCGGGCGCAATTTTGAAGCGTGACATGTTGGGTATCAATTTACTTGGCTTTACAGGAAGAAAAAGACAGCACATTGCTTCTGTCAGAAGAGAGCCCTGTGTTTGTTTGCCTACAGAGGGCTCTCTTTGGTAATGTCCGCAGCTGATCTTTGGGTGCCAGCCCCTGACTGGTCGCCGGCACCCAACGATCGGCTCTTCATTTACTTTCTTCATCTTCCGCAAATATATTGCAAAATATGAAATCTTCAAATGACTCACTATGCCTCTGGAAAAATACCTTGGTGTATCTTCTTTCCAGAATGTGGTCATTTTTGGCTTGTTTGTGTTTCTACTGTCCTGGCTCTTTAGGGAGTCCAAAGATATAAAAGGTAGGAAATTAGGTGCCCCTTGAATGCATGAAGGTACTCCATGAATTTTGGGCCCGTATTAGCAATAAAATAAATCTCACACATGTGGTATCCTTAAACTTATGAGGAGTAACAGAATGTATTTTGGAGTGTCATTCAAAGTATGCCCGTGCTGTGTGTTAGAGATAGCTTGTTAAAATTACAAATATCAAATTTATTTTTACCGACTTCATTTTCCCAAAAATGTCACCAAAGAATTAGGATTTAAAAAAAAATAAGCATGCCTCTTACTAAATACTTTGGCATGTCTATTTTCTAAGGATGGGTCACTTTGGGGGTGTCTGTACTTTCCTGTCATTTGTCATAGGGCCTCAATAAATGTAAAGGCAAGCAAAAAACAGTCTAAATAATATGCACTTATTTGGGTTTTCTTTACTAAGTATAAATATCAGAATATTTTATCATACATTTATGAGTGAACATTGTTTATTTGCAATGTTTTATAACAGAAAGCAAAGGAAACAAGTTTTATTTTATCAAAAGTTTAAGTCTTTTTTTCTCTCTTTTTCTCTTTATTTGGATACAGAATTACTTAACCAAGTAATTATCAGTCAAAGTAGCAGAGTGTTGAAAAATTGAAAAATTAAAAATGGCCTTGGCAGGAAGGGCTTTTTAACATGCCGGTTGTCACATGGTTAATAGTTTGTTCCTATCAACCCCTTATTAGCCCTAATCAGCCCTTTTTAATGTATTTCCTGCCTTTTATTTTTCTGCTAATTTATTTTTATTTACCATTGACATTTAAAATATTTCTTAAACATTTTTTATTCTTTTGGTTATTAAATCGATTTTGAAGAATGTCATATATACTAGATCGATCAAATTGGATCATAGTTTATAGGGTTTTTTTTTGCCTTCCTCTGGAACAACTGTAGGTATTCGATAGTGTGTATATGGAGGTTTTCGGTTTGGGTGTGTTGGTTTTCTTTTGTTTTTCTCTGTTGGTTTAACTGGATGGACTTTTGTAACTATGTTGCCAAGTGGATAGAGTGAACTTTTGGGATTGAGGAGACCTCAGTGGCTCTAAAACGAAAGCAAGGCAGTAAAAAAAATAACAATAAGAAAATAAACAGGCTGAATGTAGATCCTGAGTAAACATTGATAGGGCTCAGCATGCAGGGAGATGTTTCAAGAGAAGCCCTGACAAGAAGGGGGAGTAAGTTTATTGCTTGAGGTGTACTAAATGAGGGTAAGCTGTTGCCAAATGTTTCATGTCCCTGGAACCGGAAAGGCAGATGACTGTGTGTGCAGTCAGTTATAGCAACAGTGGAATGTTCCAAATGAAGTCTGCAGGGATGACAAGGTGCATGTTGCGTCTGATGCTGTTTCGCCCTTTGGCCACAAGGGTGGCATTGCAGGTCCAAAACCCCAGTTCTCCAGAATAAAGAAGGTGAAACCTCCAGAGTTGAGTGGTAGGACTTAAGAAAGGAGTACTAGGAATGATATGTCAGTCATTGGAGAGACTGGCAGTGAAACGTTCTGCTGTAAAATAGGAGCGTAGCACCCTTATAGTTAGGCTGCTAGGTAAATTAAGTGTGTGGATCCTGTTGTATCCAGAGGAGGAGTGATTGTTTATTCTGGCCTGCTCAGGGCTGCACTGGCTGGGAGTTTTATTGCTTTCCCCTGCCTCTAGAAGAAGTTCCTGGAGGTAGAATTTAAATGCCTAGCCTGAGTATTTAGAAAGGCCTGGCCAATCTCTGGGGAGGTGTGTCCAGTTTGTGACTGGGAGAGCTGTTAAATTATTTTTGAGCCCTGAGAAGATTGTCTCTTCTTCCCCTGAGGGGATAGATCAGTGAGATGAGAGGAGAGTGGCTACATGCCCCCGGGCACCCATGGGAATGGATGCCAAGCTACTTACAAGAGTCTGCACCTATGGACTGATCCTGTTTCAGGATTCTGTGAGTAAATCCTCCTATTTGTTCTACAAGCTGTTTCATGGTCCCCAACCATGAAGCTATAGACTGCTCCAGTCTAGCATATCTGTTCTACAAGCTGCTATAAAGTCACCAGCCTTAAACCTATAGACTGTTCCAGGCTAGTGTATCTGTTCTACAAGCTGCTTCATGGCCACCTTCTGTGAACCTAAAAAAAATTCTATTCCTGCTTCATCTGATTTACAAAATATCTAACGGTCCCCAGCTTTGAGTGAAAATAAACTGTGCTGCTGCTGTTTAGAGAATTGTCCACAAAAGAATTGTGTCCAAGTATTCTACATCACCCCAAATCCCCTCCCAAGTTCCTTTACCCACTTGCTGGCCGTATCATGAGGATTTACGGTGGCAAAGAGGCCTCCCTGCGCTGGATCACGTACCTAGAACGTGATCTGCAGGCTTAGGCAGGGGGCACGCGTGTGTGCCATCGGCCCAGCTGTGCTGTGATTCGTTAGAGCACATGACAATCACCAGGTCCTGGCCAATGATTGACCGCCACCACCCAGTGATCAGCTGTGAGCTTCCCCAAACACAGCTCTTGTTTGTTCATTCTCTGCTAAAGCAAGGAGTGAAACAACTAGATCCCCAGTAAAAGCAGCACACAGTACACACATGAACACTTGTTTAACCCATTGATCGCCCTAGATGTTAACCCCTTCCTGCCCAGTGTCATTAGTACAGGGACAGTGCATATTAGCACTGATCACTGTAATAATGTCACTGGTGATGTTTCCGTGTCTACTGATCGCCATCATTACTAGTATAAAATAAATAAATAAAAATTCCAATATATAACCTATAGTTTGTACTGTAGATGCTATAACTTTTACACAAACCAATCAATATACACTTATTGGGATTTTTTTTTACCAAAGACATGCAGCAGGATACATTTTGGCCAAAATGTGTTAAGAGATTTGATTTTTTTAATTTTTTATATGGAATATATTTTATAGCAGAAAGTAAAATATATATTTTTGTTTCAAAATTGTTGGTCTTTATTTTTCATTTATATAATAAAACATAAAATAACCCAGAGGTGATCAAATACCACCAAAAGAGAGCTCCATTTGTGTTAAAAAAAAATACATAATTGTTTTTTTGTACAGTGTTGCACGACTGCACACTTGTCAGTTAAAGTAGTGCAGTGCCAAATAACAAAAAATGGCCTGGTCATGAAGGGGGTAAAACTTTCCGGAACTGAAGTGGCTAAGCAAAAAAACTTAAACGTAAGTCAATCCCCTCGAATGGTCATTGAGCTGGAGTGAATGAACTGTTGCTTTGTGCCTGGCTGCCTCTGCACTGTAGTGGGAAAGAACCTGTCAAATCTAAGCCGCCCCCCTCCCCCTTCTTGGGTAGCACTACAGGAGTGGCCCTAGTAATGGGGTCCACTAAATGTTTGAGGAAAATGTTTTCTCTGTTCAGAGCCCCACGCAGTGGGAAGACAAATGTAAAGCAGAACAAATCTGCATTGGAGCATCACAAACCAAAACTATTTAATTCATTTTAAATATTCAAAGCAAACTCACCCATCCATCTGTGTTTCCATGCTATTTTTTTGCTGAAAAATCCCTTTGAAAAATACCCCCTAGCATTTCTAGTAGCAATTACTTCCGGTAAGCCATCTGCCCCTAGCTCAGGCATGCAGCCAGGAGGGTGTGCTTAGCTTAGAAAAACCCTCTTCCCATTCTGAAGAATCCTCGGATGAATGACATAATTTGCCTAGGTCTGGAAATCAAGAAGTAACTTTTTTTTAATAAAAAAAAAAAATAGTTTAAAACAAGCAAATATGATATACTTTCAAATCTATTTACTAATGTTAGCAGCATACAGATTAAAATAGCCAAAGTTTAGTGAGAGAGTGACGTTTTGTTTTAATTAATCTGAAACCTCTGTCTATATATGGGGGTATATGAGCATATGAGCTGAAGAAAGTGTGCAATTTCTCCTAGCAACAATGTCAGATGCAAACAGGGGTATCCAAAGAAACCCAGAGTGCTAGAGCTAGAGGTTTTTAGGACAACTGTGGTGCCGCCCTGGTGGGAGAGAGAGTTCTCTCAAAGGTAGAAGAGAGTATGCATGTGTAAAAGGCTCATAATGCTTAAAATATGTTAAAGTGATACTAAAGTCTTGTTTTTTGTTTTTGTTTTTTAAATAACAAACATTTAATACTTACCTCCTCTGTGTAGTGGTTTTGCACAGAGCAGCCCAGAGCAGCCTAGATCCTCCTCTTCTCGAGTCCCTCTTCGGTGCTTCTGGCCCCTCCCTCCTGTTGAGTGCCCCCACAGCAAGCAGTTTGCTATGGGGGCACTCGAGCCGAGTCGCAGCTCCCTGTGTCCATTCTGACACGGAGCCACGGCCCGGCCTGCCTCCTTTCTCTACCTAAATGGCCCACTGACTTTAATTTACAGCAGCGAGAGCCAATGGTGCCACACTGCTGTTTTCAGCCAATGAGGAGGGGAGTCCCGGACAGCCGAGTCTCTCGTGCAACATCGCTGGATCTAGATGGGGCTCAGGTAAGTATTAGGGGGGCTGCTGCACACAGAAGGTTTTTTCTCTTAATGCATAGAATGCATTAAGATTAAAAAATGTTCTGCCTTTACAACTCCTTTAATGTATTCTGCTGTGAGTAATGAAATGGTGTACCAAACTGACAGCATTCCTGGTGAGCTTGTGGAGCAGCTGATTGACACTGCCACATGAGGATCCCCAATAGGTTATTGAGTGTGGATTTGGGTTTCCCTTTTATGAAAAGCATTATGAAAAAAATGAAATGTGTAAACTGTTGAATATTTAACCACTGTGTACTTCTGTGTCTCCTCATCTGACAGTTGGGTTGTACTGTGGACAAGACTGGGACTGTTGAGTACAATGCTAGCCAATACTACAAAGAAGAGATGTGAGGCCACTCTATGTAAAGACGTGGCAGTACGGTATTCTGTTATGCCAGACTAAGCTGGCCTGCTTATTGTCAAGGGTGCACTAGGGATACAATCACAAGAGCAGCAGACCACCCTCGCAAGATAGAAAGGCCAAAAAATTATCAGAAAGTAGCAGAAATCCTGTCTGTAACCCAGGTAGGGATTCAAGTGTTTGTGTCGAAGTAAAGGGGTATTGGTATATGTAAAACTGCACACATGTGTTTAAAGAGTGACGACACTGTCCTGGATAGGCAGATAAAGAACGCCCTGGAGCTAAAGGGAAACTCAGCGCAAGGTCAGCATGACTGGGGGGTAAGCTTAGGCATGTGCACCAGGAAGTGATGTAGGAGTGGGTGCAGTATTAGTTGGGACACAGGGCGGGGTTTAGATTACCCATGCTGTGTCCATATAGGAGAGTGGGTGGCGGAGTCTCGGCATTTTGGCGTGGAGAGCAGGAGAGGCATCACACAGTGCTAAATTTCTGTGTGATTACCCCCTGCAATGGAGATCCTGGACGGGCTGCTTGAGCGGCTACGTTCTAAAGCCCTCGAGCATGGGCCACAGTGGTTCTCCGGGCAGCTAGCTGAGATGCTGCCGGGGACAGGGGAAGGTTGGTCTGCTGACCCCCGCCCCCCACACCACAGCACACGCGGCGGTCGCGGCCTCCGTCACTCTACAGGCCGGAGGTTGGTCCCAGGGTGAGCGACCGTTTAAGGAGCCCGATTGCGGCATCTGCGGCTCCGCAGAGAGCCTTGCAGGGGAGGATGACGGTGGAGAGCCGTGAGGACGGACGGGTTCCGGTGACGGTCGCGACCGGTGGCCCCCCAGCACAGTCGGTGGCTACAGCATCCCCTGCTTCCCAGGGGGACCAGCGTTCTGAGGGAGAGCTGTCGGACACGGACTCGGATGGTCCTGGAGCAGTGGCGGGCCCGTCGGGGCTGCAGCGCGGATTCGGTGTGCCGGCTGGTCGGACGGTTTCCCCTGGGCAGCCGGGTAAGTCCTCTGCTATTCCTTACACTGTTTCTACTTCTGTGTCCATAGTGTATGTGTCCCCCCTCCCCCCCTTCCCCTTGCAGCAATGTCTGGGTATCCAGTGGGCAGTGGGGGGTGGTTACATGGCAGCGCCGGTGTTGCCGGTGGGTGTTGGTTTGGGTCCAGGTGTGGGAGGGGGTCCCCCGGTGCTAGCACGGCGTTTCTGCAGCATCTGGTGGCGTCTCTGATTCAAGGTTGTCGGGATATGGCTAGTGGGGGGGCCTTGGCTGTTCCCGCGGCGACCCCGGTACCACCGGTGGCAGCTTGGCTGGTGGGGGATAGTGGGTGGGCGGGCGCCATGGCCCCTGCCGGTCTCACTGGGGGGCGCATGTTGGCTTACAACAGCTTCCGGGGGCTCCCGGGGCTGTTCCGTCTCCCATGACGGTGACCTCTACAGTGGGGGTGGGAGTAGGAGTAGGTAATCCGGTGGCTGGTGACTCTCAGGTGAGTACGGGTGCCTCTGGGTTGTCTTCTCCCCCGGTGCAGGCATCCCCAGGGGGTGGGGGCAGAGTGACGTTCCCCCGGCAGGGGTTGGTGCTTCTCCGGTGAGTACGGGCGGAGGTCCGGAATCAGGGACGCGGCTCGTTGTGAGGTTTATCTCTGCTACGAGGGCCCCTTGGGTTCACACTTGAAGCCGGAAGTGATGGAACGGATTTGGAAGGGAGACTACGTGGAGATCTTCTCGTTGCTGCCGCTGGAGAAGTTTAATTTGGATAAAGTTAAGCCAGAGGTAAGCAAAAAAGAGGAGGAGGAGAAACGGCGGTATCACCTTGAATCGCGTATGTTCACCAATTGGGCACAGGCGTTCTACATTTTGGCCAGTGTCATTGGGGAAAAGGCTCCTGAGAGGTGTTCGGGGTTATTCTGTTATATTATCTCCATTAGTGAGGCACAGAGGGTGTATGGGGGGGTGGCGTGGCTGCGATACGATGAGCAGTTCAGGTGACAGAAGGCGGTGAGTCCATCCTTGCGATGGGATCGGAAGGATATTGGCTTGCGGATGAGGCTCATGATTCAGGTCAAGGTCGGACCGCACCCCTTTCAGGGGGGGGTGGGCGGGGGTGCCCCAGCCTCTTCGCCATCGGCCGGAAAGCGGAAAGGGTTTTGCTGGCAATTTAACAAGGGCACGTGCAAGTTCGGAAGCTCTTGTTGTTTCCGACACAGTGTTCGGGCTGTGGAGGGGCTCATCCCTTGTCTAAGTGTTTTTTTTAAAAAAAAGCAGAACGACGCTGGAAACAGGGAGGATGCCGGGGAGAGGGGGAAAAATGGCGCCTTATCTAAGTAGGTATCCGAATAGGGAGGCGGCGCGTGTGCTGTGGTTGGGCTTTATGGAGGGGTTCCTGATTGCCAGTGAATTGACTACGATCCCCCCCCCCCGTTACGGCTAACCTATGATCAGCGTATGAGCATTCGGATGTAGTTTCTGACAAACTGCTGAAAGAGGTGAGTTTGGGCAGGATGGCAGGTCCGTTTTCGGAGCCGCCCTTGGGGGATTTGGTGGTTTCGCCCTTGGGTGTTGTGCCCAAGCATGAGCCGAATCGGTTTCGGCCCATTCATCACCTATCTCACCCGAAGGGCGGGTTGGTAAACGATGCGATTGATCCTGCTCTATGTACAGTGTCGTATGCATCTTTTGACGAGGCGGTGCGCTGGGTGCATCGGTTAGGGAGGGGTGCGCTTATGGCTGAGACTGACATTGCATCAGTATTTTGCCTGCTATCGGGCCTTGGCTCGATTTTGCATTGTTTGGATGATTTCCTGGTGATAGGTCCGTCGGATGATCGGACCTGTCTGATTTTGTTGTCCACCATTCAACATATTTTCAAGGTTTTTGGTGTCTCTCTTGCACAGGACAAGACGTAGGGGCCTGTGACGGTGTTGAAATTTTGGGTATCATTATTGATACTGAGAGGATGGAATGCAGGCTTCTGGAGGACAAGCTAACAGATCTCCGGGAGTCTGTGGCATCCGTGGCCAGTAGTTCAAAGGTGCAGTTGAGGGTTTTGCAATCGGTGTTGGGAGAGCTCAACTTTGCTTGCCGGATTATGCCTATGGGAGGGGTTTTTTTGCAGAAGGTTGGCGGCTGCCACGGCTGGGGTGAGGGCCCTGCATCATTTCATTTGCTTGGGCCGGGAGCACAGGAATGATTTGCGAGTTTGAGACATGTTTCTAGAACAGTATAACGGGAGATCTTTTTGGCTGGAACCTGTGGCGCAGGCACCAGATTTGGAGCTCTTTGCCGATGCGGCAGGATCGGTGGGGTTTGCGGCCTATTTTCAGGGAAGGTGGTGTGCGGACAGATGGCCGGAGGTATTGTCAGAGTCGGCATTGATCAGGAATTTGATGCTGCTGGAGTTGTTCCCTATAGTGGTGGCGGTGGAACTTTAGGGGGGGGGGGGGTTTCGTAACCGGAGTGTTAATTTCCATTGTGACAATCTGGGCGTGGTGCATGCAATCAACTCGTTGACGGCATCACCATTGCCAGTGGTGCGTTTGTTACGCCATTTAGTGTTAAGATGTTTGGAATTGAATATTGTGGTGTGTGCTGTGCATATCCCCGGGGTGGTTAATGAGGTGGCTGATGCGCTCTCTCGTTTGCAGTGGGACAGATTTCGTCAGCTGGCTCCAGAGGCGGAGCAGTGCAGGGTTCCATGCCCGAGTGGCTTGTGGGATCTGCTGTGGGAACGGTGATGTCATTGGTTCGGCGGTCTGTTGCGGAATCTACCTGAAAGTCGTATGAACGTGCGTAGCGGGAGTGGTTCGAGTTGGTGGGTGCTCTTTGAGTTGGTCCTTCTTCAGAGGATAGACTCCATATGTTGTCGGATTTTCTGGGGCGTAATTGTGAGCAGGGGGTGTCGGTTGCGTCTTTAAATGGCAAAAATGGCTGGTTTAGTGTTTTTGTTTCGTCTTGGGGGGGGTTGAGGAGGTCACAAAGGCATTTGTGGTGCTGTCAGGGAAATTCCCCGTCTGTTGTCACCAATCTGCGCTCAGTGCGCATGCGCGGCAAAACGGCGCATCGGCGCATGCGCGTGCGTGGCGGGACGGCGCTTCGGCGTGCTCGGGTGCGCGCTCCGGCGCAACGACGAATGCGCGTGCGCAATAGCTCGCCAATGGGACTACAGGCGGGCCTATTTAAACAGACGCAGTAACACTATCTGGTTGCTGGTTTGTCAGCTTTACTGTGTTTCTTGTGCCTGAAAGAAGTTAAAGTTCTCCTGCTGTGACCCGGACCGGATTTGACTACGCTTCTGCTTCTCCTGAACCTGACCCCTTGGCTTGCTAAACGGACTTCTACCTCTCTCCTTGTGCTTGACCCTCGGCCTGTGACCCGGATCTGCTGCCTGTCTCCAGCCCTCTACCTTCTGCCTGTACCCTGGACTTCTTGCCTAACCTGACTATACTGGTGCTTCCTGCTAAACTCCTAAACGTCCTTGTGCCTTGCTACTGGTTGCTGTTTGACCCTGTCTACCCTTGGTGTTTGACTCCTGGCCTGTTCTTCAGACTCATCCCTGCTAGATTCTTCAGCAAGACACCTCTACCTGCTGGTGGCCAGTGCTCCCTCGTGCCATCCTCTCCCTGTCTCACCTCCAGGGGGCGGAGTGCGCTTGGGTGCAAGGGTGAACCACTCTCGGCATCTCGGCCTCGGTAAGTACGTAGCCTGATAGTACAAACCAGCCAGATGTCTGAGGCCGACAGAGTGCGTTCCCCATTTGACACCCTCTGCCAGCAGGTCTCCACCCTAACGGACACTGTCCAAAGACTCCAAGAGGGATATACCCAGATTGATGGCCGTCTTCAACAGCTCACCGGTCTCCTAGGGCCAGGCCCCACAGCTGCCACCTCTGCCAACACCGCCACCAACTCCCAAGTACCTACGAGTTCTACAGTAGTGATGGCCACCCCTGAACCCAGGGTCCCTATTCCGGAACGTTTTTCGGGTATCCGCAAAAAGTACCGGGCCTTTAAAAACGCCTGCTCCCTCTACCTTGCCCTCCAACCAAGGACCTTCTCTTCGGAAGCAGTAAAGGTGGGGTTTATCATCTCCCTCTTAACGGATGACCCTCAAGCCTGGGCCCATGGCCTGATGGAGCAACAAAGCCCCATATTGGACTCAGTGGAGACATTTTTTGAACATATGGCTCAATTATACGATGATCCCCAGCGATCAGCCACGGCCGAGTCCGTCCTCCATAACCTAACTCAGGGGAGAAGGCCGGTGGAAGACTATACGTCGGAATTTAGGAAATGGTCCGCCGACACCAAATGGAATGAGGCGGCCCTCAGATACCAATACCGCCAGGGACTATCTGAGACTCTCAAGGACGAGCTGGCCAGGATCGAAACCCCCACTACCTTGGAGAACCTGATCCAATCCGCCATACAACTCGATAGGCGTCTGCGTGAACGACGGGCGGAGCGATTTCAATCTCCTCGTCCCAACTGGCCTTCATCCAGGACGGTACCCCACTACCCACCAACTTCTGCGCCTGCAGTCACACCTCTTCCTGAGCCAGAACCCATGCAGCTCGGGTTGGTTCGGGCTCCCCTGACTCCTGAGGAAAAACAGCGAAGGCGCCAGGCCAATCTGTGCCTATATTGCGGGGGTGCCGGCCACTTCCTCCTCAACTGCCCCGTAAGACCTAGTAAGTCTATCTCTAAAGACACTTTAAACTATCAACTCTTTGACAACCCTCAGTCTTATGTCATTCTCTTTGTGTCTCTACAGCTGCCGGAAGGGGCAATCCGCCTCCCGGCAATTATTGATTCTGGAGCCTGCAGCTGCTTCCTGGACTCTGCCTTAGCCTCAAGATTCCATGTCCCCACTCAACCTAAGGACCACTGCCTTCAGATCCACCTGGCGGATGGGTCCTTGCCCCGTTCAGGGCTGATCACGCAGGAAACCAAACCTATCCTTGCCATCTCTGACTCGGGTCATCAAGAACTTCTCCGGTTAGACCTCATACCTTCCCCGATGTTCCCCATCATCCTGGGTCTTCCCTGGCTACAGGCACACGAGCCCCTCATAAATTGGGTGAAGAAAGAGGTTAGCTTCACCTCCTCCTATTGTTCCCAGAACTGTCTTGCCTCTGCCTCTACGGTCTGCGCTTCCATGATTGCCAAGCCGGACAACCTACAGCATGTTCCTTCCATCTATCTAGAATTCCGGGACGTGTTCGATAAGCAGCAAGCCGACCATCTACCACCTCATCGGCCCTATGATTGCCCTATCGATCTCTTGCCGGGCTCCAAAATTCCGTTCGGACGTATCTTTCCATTGTCCGAAACCGAGTTGAAAGCCCTCAAGGCTTATATCGATGAAAACCTCCAGAAGAGATTCATTCGCCCTTCCTCCTCTCCAGCCGGTGCAGGAATCTTCTTTGTGGAAAAGAAAGACGGGTCCTTAAGACCCTGTATCGATTACCGGGACCTAAACAAGATAACCATTAAGAACAGGTACCCACTACCCCTTATTCCGGAGCTATTTCAGCGCTTCCGATCTGCTCGGGTCTTTTCCAAACTGGATCTACGGGGGGCCTACAATCTTATCAGAATCAGGGCCGGAGACGAGTGGAAAACCGCCTTCAGATCTCGTTTTGGACACTTTGAGTATTCGGTCATGCCGTTCGGTCTTTGTAATGCTCCAGCCACCTTCCAACACCTAGTCAACGACATTTTCAGACAGCACCTTGATGACTTCTTAGTAGTGTACCTGGACGATATCCTCATCTTTTCCACCAACATCGAACTCCACCGGGCTCATGTCATGAAGGTCCTCACCATCCTTCGGAAGCACAAACTCTACCTCAAAGCTGAGAAATGCGAGTTCGAAAAGACCACCGTACAGTTCCTCGGCTTTATCATTTCCATCGATGGGGTCGCAATGGACCCGCAGAAGGTGAAGGCCATTCAGGACTGGCCAGCCCCAACCGACAAGAAGGGGGTACAGCGGTTTATAGGCTTCGCCAACTTCTATAGGAGATTCATCGTGGGCTTTTCCTCCATTGTGGCCCCAATAACCCAACTTACCCGGCAAAATAACAGTTTTCACTGGTCTCCAGAAGCTCAGGAGGCCTTCTCTCGCCTCAAGGACGTCTTCACTTCAGCGCCAGTACTTCAGCACCCGGATCCTCTACTGCCGTTCACCCTGGAAGTGGACGCCTCTGAGACAGCCATCGGAGCCATCCTCTCTCAAAGACGAGGCCCCAAGGCTCTCCTGTATCCAGTAGCCTTTGCCTCTAAAAAGTTGACTCCCCCGGAGCGAAACTATGATGTAGGGGACCGGGAATTACTGGCCATAAAATTCGCACTGGAGGAATGGCGATACCTTCTGGAGGGGGCAGTGCACCCCATCATGATCTTCACAGATCATAAAAATCTAGAGTACTTAAGAACAGCTCAACGTCTACGCCCCAGGCAGGCCCGTTGGGCCCTTTTCTTCACCCGGTTCAACTTTCACATTTCCTATAGACCCGGCTCCAAGAATGGGAAGGCAGATGCACTATCCAGGATGTTTCCGGAAACCCCTCAGTCGGCCCAACCGGGCACCATTCTGTCAGCTCAGAACTTTCTGTTGATTCCCCGGGCCGATCTACTCACCTCTATTAAAATCGCTTCCGGGCTCTGCTCTGATCCGGTTACTACCTCCCTGGAGAAGCGGGACGGCCTATTCTGGTCCCAGGACAAGATTTTCGTCCCTCTGGAAACAAGACCGCTGGTCTTGAGGACCTTCCACGATCTCAAACTGGCAGGTCACTTCGGAGCACGTAAATCGTCAGAACTTGTCTCCCGCTCCTTCTGGTGGCCAGGCTGGAGGCAAGATTGTAAGTCTTATGTCGCTTCCTGCACTCAGTGTCAGCGTAACAAGGGGCCAAACACCAAGAGTTGGGGCCTGCTCAAACCCTTACCCATTCCTGAGCGCCCTTGGGCGGACGTGTCCATGGACTTTATCGTGGACCTGCCTTCCTCCGGAGGGTTTACCATGATTCTGGTCGTTGTGGACCGCCTCTCAAAAATGGCTCACTTTTTACCGATGATTGGGACACCTTCAGCCATGGATACCGCTCAAATCTTTTTTAAGGAGATAACCAGGCTTCATGGAATACCAAAGAGTATCACCTCCGACAGAGGGGTCCAGTTCACTTCAAAATTCTGGAAGGAACTCTGCAAGTCACTAGAAGTCAAAACCTGCCTCTCGTCAGCGTACCATCCCCAAAGCAATGGCCAGACGGAAAGAACCAATCAGACCCTGGAGCAATACCTCCGTTGTTTCTGCTCTGCTTCCCAGGATGACTGGGCATCTCTACTTCCTTACGCAGAGTTTGCCTATAACAATTCAATGCATTCTGCAACCAATCAAACCCCCTTTTGGGCCAATTACGGTTTTCATCCCTCCTTTCTCCCTGAAAACATCCCCGAGAGCCCTGTTCCCGCGGTCCAGGACCGAGTGGCTTCTGTCCAGGCGAATTTCCAAAGACTCCAGGAGATGATGCGGAATGCCCAAGGATCCTACAAGAAATTTTATGACCAGGGAAGGAAGGAAAACCCGGCGTTCAGAGTCGGGGAAAAAGTTTGGCTTTCCGCCGCCAACCTCAGATTGCCAATTCCCTCTCGAAAGCTCGGCCCTAGATTTATCGGGCCCTTCAAGATCAAACGAGCTATTAATCCTGTGGCTTTTGAACTAGCATTACCTGATTCCTATAGGATTCACCCAGTGTTCCACTCATCTTTATTAAAACCCGTCATTCCCAACGCCTTTCCTGGAAGAGATGAACCTCCTCCACCACCAGTTGAAGTAGATGGGGAAAAAGAATTTGAGATGGAATCCATCCTGGGCTGTAGGAAAAAAGGCAGACAGTTACAATACTTGGTTAAATGGAAGGGGTACCCCCCGGAGGACAACTCCTGGGAACCATCCAGGAACTTGCATGCTCCTCGCCTAATACGAGCCTTTCACCAAGAACATCCGGAATTAATGGCCAGTCTGGGCGTCCGGAGTCCGCCCCTCGGGGGGGGCACTGTCAGGGAAATTCCCCGTCTGTTGTCACCAATCTGCGCTCAGTGCGCATGCGCGGCAAAACGGCGCATCGGCGCATGCGCGTGCGTGGCGGGACGGCGCTTCGGCGTGCTCGGGTGCGCGCTCCGGCGCAACGACGAATGCGCGTGCGCAATAGCTCGCCAATGGGACTACAGGCGGGCCTATTTAAACAGACGCAGTAACACTATCTGGTTGCTGGTTTGTCAACTTTACTGTGTTTCTTGTGCCTGAAAGAAGTTAAAGTTCTCCTGCTGTGACCCGGACCGGATTTGACTACGCTTCTGCTTCTCCTGAACCTGACCCCTTGGCTTGCTAAACGGACTTCTACCTCTCTCCTTGTGCTTGACCCTCGGCCTGTGACCCGGATCTGCTGCCTGTCTCCAGCCCTCTACCTTCTGCCTGTACCCTGGACTTCTTGCCTAACCTGACTATACTGGTGCTTCCTGCTAAACTCCTAAACGGACTTGTGCCTTGCTACTGGTTGCTGTTTGACCCTGTCTACCCTTGGTGTTTGACTCCTGGCCTGTTCTTCAGACTCATCCCTGCTAGATTCTTCAGCAAGACACCTCTACCTGCTGGTGGCCAGTGCTCCCTCGTGCCGTCCTCTCCCTGTCTCACCTCCAGGGGGCGGAGTGCGCTTGGGTGCAAGGGTGAACCACTCTCGGCATCTCGGCCTCGGTAAGTACGTAGCCTGATAGGTGTGCAAGGCGTTGCGAGGATTTCGGAAGGGGCACGTGCGGCCTGATTCCAGGCGGCCGGTGTCCTTGGCGATGTTGGAAGTTTTAGTGGGGGTGTTGCCTCGGGTGTGTAGTTATCCGTTTGCGGTTCAGTTATTTCAGACGGCTTTTGTGGTAGCCTTTTTTTGGGGCACTGAGGGTGGGTGACTTGGTTAGCCCTTCGAAGTCAGTGGTGGGAGGTTTGGATGTTTTAGATGTGAGGGGGCATGGGGACTCTGTCACGCTGGTCATTAGGTAATCTACAACTGACCAGTTGGGCAAGGGGACTAAAGTGGTGTTAGGCAGGGTGCCCGGGTTGGGTCTTTGCCCGGTGCAAATACTTCAACTGGTCAGTTTTACGGCCTCCTGGGGCGGGTCCTCTTTTAGTCACGAAAATGCTCTGCCCTTGTCGAGGTATCAGTTTGGAGCGGTGTTCAAATGTTGCTTGGGGGCCGGGGGGGTTCAATGCGGCTGATTATTCCTCTCATTCTTTCAGCGACCAAGGCTTCCCATTGGGGGTTGAGCGATGAGATCCTACAGCGGATTGGTCGCTGGGAGTCCCAACGGTTCAGGCTCTATGTTCGCCCTCACTTGCTGTAGGGGGGGGGGCCCTTCCCTTTGTGCTTTTCCTCAGTGTTGGCATTTGTGGGCTTCTGTTGGGGGGTGTGTGTTGGGGGAAGTATGTGTGGTGCCTGGTTTCTGTATCTATGTCTATTGTGTTCTATTCTGTTAGGCCCGGTGTGCTTGATGTGGATTCTGGACCATTATTACGTTCCCTGGGGGGCAAAACAGGCTTTGGTCAGGCCAGAAGGCAGGCAGATGGGTTTTCCCCTGGGGGGAAGCAACTGTGCGTTAAATTGGGATCCCTGGCATGCTCGGTTCTAGAGTAATGCCTGAGATTCATCATTATGCTTGTTTGGATAGGCTGCCGGACGTGCTTCTGTTACACGTCGGGGGCAATGACCTCTGTTTAAGGGCATCCCGGGACCTCATTAGGGACGTCAAATGGGATTTTCTCCGGCTACAGTCGGCATTCCTGGAGACCATTGTAGTGTGGTCGGATATTATTGGGAGGTTGTCCTGGCGGGGGGCTCGGTCTGTTGACAAGATCAACAAGGCAAGGGTGAAGGTCAACAAGGCGGTGGCAAAAAATTTGTGGCCCATAATGGGGGGTTGGTTGTTCGCCACTGCGAACTGGAAGGGGAGTATGGCCTCTATTTAAGAGGGGACGGTGTGCATTTGTCCACGGTGGGCATAGACTTGTGGGTCCTGGTGCTCCAGGACGGGCTACAACGTGCCTTACGGCTGTGGTGGGCCGCCCACGCGTAAGGTGTCACTGGTGGGCTGTAACCCAGGTAGGGGTTAAAGTGTTTGTGTCGAAGTAAAGGGGTATTGGTATATGTAAAACTGCACACGTGTTTAAAGAGAGTGACAACACTGTCCTGGATAGGCAGATGATGACCCTGAAGTGCAAGAAGAAATATATAGGAATATGAAGGTATTGGGACTTTTAAGGTGCAACAACTACACAATATTCAATATAAAAAATATAATTTTATTACAAAAAATATATGAAAAATCATATGTACAAATATACATGAACCATCAAAATAAACATAATAGAGTCTCCAAAGTGCATACAGACAAAATTCTCTACATGTTTTGCCATTTTGTAGGCTTCCTCAGGAGTTTGTCATGCAAATACTGGAAACAAAGAAAGAAAAATAATAAATACATAATAATATTTACTCAAATTTCAAACTCAAAATTACAAAACAGAATATTATTAAGAAAAAAAGGATAACTGAAAACCATAACCAGCCCAATGGTTGCTCAAAAGTTCATCTCAAAATTAGATCTATTTATTCAAGGTATATGACCTTATTAGTATCAGTTGTAAGTACATTACCTGTAAATTTTGATGGTACAATCTAAAATGAAGAATGACCAGATAGCCAATGAGCTATCCCACACGGGGGCGCCCGTAAGGAGGGGATCATATGGTGTATCATAGAGGGGGAGAAATACTGGCACAAATAACCACCCGGATATTACTAGCACAGGAACAGAGGGCCATCTGGGGGAAATTACAAAGAAAAATCGAATGAAGTCAAATAACAATCTATATATAAGAGTAAAGGCGTCTCCATCTAATTATACGGCACATACCCCATCAGTATTTACCTGTTTATGGCTGTTGATAGTAAAAAATATATTAGAATAGGCAAAAAAGGGGGCAGTATCTCCAAAGTACCCCAATCAGTGTCCACTCTAAAGGAAAAAGAATTAGTGGAAATTACTATAAATATATAATAATCCCCTCTAGTTGGTAATCAAAATTTTAATTTTTTAGCCATATACTTGCTAGCTGATATATACCTGGTTAATCCAATTGGATAAAGTGTGTCCACATTAGGGCATCTCTGCCGAAAAACTTGTTTTACAAAACCGATCAATCAGTTTACTGAAAAAATATATAAAATATAAAAACCATTTTAGATTAAAGACCAAGTAAACCAGACAACAGGATAAAAACCAATGTTGCCCGTAAAGAGATCTAGTGCCTAAGTAATTTACCTTTGACTGATATCTAAGAACGTCTTCTCCCCAGAATGTTGGTCATGCTACTGATTTGCAAGGCTGCGATCCGGACTATATACCCCCCTCCCCCTTCCCATTGGACGCACAATGGCGCCAAATCAATGGGCGGAGCGGGCACGTCAGTTCCGACATCCGCCCATCGTCAGATCCGACCCGGAAGTGACAATTCCACCACTGAAAAACCGGAGACGTCCGCCGGAAGCGCCACCCCGCTCATCAGGAGAAAACATCCTGACGAGCTGGACGCACCATAAGACGGATCCGGAAGGGGAAAACATGCCTAAAGTATAGAAAAGGGCAGACTTCCCTTTAAAATCACGGCAGAAATGGCACATTGGATGTTAGAAAAATGGGGCCAGGATATCCGGTGGGCTTGGTCAGATGGCGCTCAGATTGTCTCCCAAAGGAGAACAAAGAGAAACGCCCTGGGCGCCCATATGATCACCAAATTCCCCCCAAAAAAGAAAGGGGAAACGCCACCCTAAAAAAATGTGGTAAACTCCATTGAAATCAATTACATATAATGTAGATTTATCAATAATTAAAGAGAGCCCCTATGGAATATAGAAATGGTACATTCAGTCACCTGTACATAAAGACAAATTTAATAAACAAAAATAAAATAACAAAACAAAATTTTATTTGTTTTAAACAGAGTCTACATATACAGCATAACTATTTTTATCCTACAAAAAGGGTTTGAAACTGATGGACTCATTTAACCCAGGATACATAGTAGCTCTCAAGGTATGTATCCATCTGGTTTCTCGTTGTAGGAGATTTTTGTCCACATCCCCACCTCTTTCATTAAGAGGTATGTATTCTAAAGCAAAGAATTTAATCTTTGACAGATCGAAGGAGTGGAAAAGACCACTATGTCTACTAATAGGAGTCTCCATTTTTTTCTTTTGAATGAGAGATACATGGTCTCTCATTCTGTGAAAGAAAGGCCTCTTCATTTTACCAACATAAAAGGCCTTACAATCACAGATCATCAAATAAATAACGCCAATTGACTGGCAATTGCTAAAGAAATTTGGTCTATACGTAACTCCATTAGGGAGAACTATTTCAGTAGAATCATATATAAACCTGCAAAATTCACAATGACCACATGGGGCCGAACCCTTTCTACTCTCAACCCTCTTGATTTGGAGATGGCTATGAACTAGTTGATCTTTTAAAGACCTAGATTTTCTATAGGTAATTTGGGGAAATGGCTTAATATATTTGGAGATAATCTCATCTGTTGCTAGCAAAGGCCAGAATTTTTCAATAATTTTTCTTACTTTCTGATGTTCACCAGAGAACCTGGTAATTAGTCGTACCGATTGGTCAGTAGTTTGAGATTTCTTAGGATGTATTAGATCTTTCCTATTTTTATTTTTTGCTCGTTTGTAGGCTTTTTTGAGGGTTGAACGACTATACCCTCTAGCAATTAGTCGAGATTGGAGGGCAGAGGCCTCCGTCTCGAAATCTACTTCCTTACTACAATTTCTTCGAATTCGTAAGTACTGACTGTATGGGATACTTTGTACCAGAGTCCTGGGATGAGAACTTGTGGCATGCAGGATGGTATTGCCTGAAGAGGGCTTTCTATATAATGAAGAGCCCAAGGTGCCATCAGAATTTAAGTAAATAGAAATATCCAGAAAATTTATCACATTCTGGTCACAAATCATCGTAAATTTGAGATTAAAGGAATTTACAGCTAATGAAGACATAAAAGATGTTAATTCCTCTAAGGAGCCAGTCCACACAACAAAAATGTCATCGATAAAGCGTCACCATATCAAGACTTTATCAAAAAACATTTCAAATGATTCTAAAGAAAAAATCTCCCGTTCCCACCCCCCCAGGTACAGATTGGCGTACGATGGGGCACACTTGGTCCCCATCGCAACACCCTGCACCTGGAGGTAGTGGGAACGGTCGAAAACAAAAATATTGTTGGTAAGTATGAACAGCAACAATTCCAAAATGAAATTGTTGTAGGGCCTGGCTCCAGGTCCTCTCTCAGAAAGGAAGCCGTCTATAACTTGAATACCCCTAGTTTGGGGGATAGAGTTATAGAGGGCTTCAATGTCTATAGCTACTAGCCATGACCCCGGTGGTACACATAGACCATCCAAAGATCTCAGTAGATCGGCGGTGTCTTGAATGTAGGAACTTAAAGAACCTACATGGGGCCTCAAATAGTCGTCTACCAGCTTACTAGCTGGTTCTGTAAGGCAACCAATCCCTGACACAATCGGACGGCCAGGGGGATTTTCCAAATTTTTGTGCACCTTTGGCAGAGCATAAAATGTGGGAAGTCTCGGCTTATCAATAACCAAGAATTCACACGTCTTCTTGTCTATAAGGTTATCACAAAATGCCCGATTAATGAGGATACGGTATTTTGTCTCCGCATATTTTACCTGTGCAAAAGGAATAGAGCGATACCAACTTTTATTTGAAAGGAGGTTCATGACCATCTGCTTATATTTGTTTAAATCCATTACCACTATGTTACCTCCTTTATCCGAGGGTTTTATCACTAAATGTTCGTTCTGTTTTAAAGATAACACGGCTTTTTGTTGGGATGGCTTAAGGTTGGTATTTCTTCTAAACCTTTTCCAATTGGTACTCTGTAGTTCCTTTGTAACTTGTTGGGTGAATGCCCAAATGTTGGGGTTTCCTTGGAGAGTAGGAAAGGTCCTGGATTTCGGTTTATATAGATTAGGTGGAGGAAAAATTCTCTCCGTGGGAATCTCATCTACGAGGCCAGACTGGGGTTCCTCAAGGGGGTCATCTAGTGGATTACCTTCTTCCCATAATTCCATTAATTCGTTTATTGCCTGAATCTCCTTAATTGTTTTATTTTGCCAGAGATCTTCCCCCATGGAATCCATGGGAGAACGTTTATAATCCCTGTCAAACATGATCTTAAAAGTAAGTTTTCTCGCAAAGAGATTGACGTCCTTTATAATTTCAAAGGCATCAACCTCCTGATCAGGACAAAAAGTCAGGCCAAGGCCCAAAACCTCCGTCTGATCCGGTGTAAGTAAATGTGAAGACAGATTAATTACTTGGAAATTACTTTGGAAGTTGCTTTGAGTGCCTGTGAAAGAATGGGTGTCTTTTTGGTGTCCACAATTGGGGGTGGTGAAAAGATTGGCGCAGTGCGAAGATCCCCTATCTTGGGGATTTGAAAGTCCCCCGAAGGGGTAACTATTGATTGATTTAACTTCGGTGCATTAAGAATATTAGAAAAACTGGGTGTGGATAAATTAAGGTGACCATCACCTGTGGGATGAGTGGGAGGGGGTACATTTTTGGACTGTGAACGTAAACCCTGACGATTCATGTCCTGTTGAGTACGTTTAGAAAGCGCTGACATCGAAGGTGCTCGATCAGTCTTTCTTTTATTAGAACTAGCTGACGTGTTTGAGGCATTACCTGGTAGGGACGAGGAAGATAAAGACGATTCATCGGAATCAGTGGCTTCCTGATTTTTATTTGTTTGCTTACGAGCTGAGGATTTGGATTTCCTCCATTGGTTTTCAGTAGTCCACCGATAGGCTGTGTTTGATTCATATGCCAGACGATCCCTATAATATTTTTTATCCTTAGTTTTAAGGATGTTGGAGACAAAAGACTCCAAATGTTTTTCTAAGAGAGCCTCTCTATTAGAGAAGGTTTCCTCCGTAGTCAAGTTGGAATTTTCAACATACAATTTTTCTATGTCGTTATTGACTATCTCTAAATCTTTAGCATAGTTTTGGCAAAGAGCCTCCATCATCTTAAATGAACATGACTGTAAGTTTGATTCCCAGTCTAATTTGAATTCTGTTTCCACTTTAAATATATTAGGAAAAATCTGTATGCGTAATCCCCACGGTACAATTTTATCCTCTAAATATTTCAAGAAATACCTGTGATTCCAAAAAATACGTGCTTTCTTTTCCAATAAACGTTGAAGGCTATTGAAAAAGCGTTCAAGGGTAATCCCACCAAATGTAGACCCTTGGGCTAGATGGATTTTAGTCATAAGGCCATCAAATGCCGACCCTCTATAGGTAGCCATGCTGATTGAGAAAAAGACTCTGTTATACAAAATAGAAACTATAAAAGGATTAATCTTTAAACCCAATTCAAAAGAATAATCTAATAAACTACAAAAATGATATAGAGGTGACAGTTAAAAAATGAGCTTTTGCCACCCGGTATATTCACAAGGAGAAATTGAAAATAATACCTGTCACCTGTATCTCATAGGCACCACATCCCTTCATTAAGAAGCTATATAGGAATATGAAGGTATTGGGACTTTTAAGGTGCAACAACTACACAATATTCAATATAAAAAATATTATTTTATTACAAAAAATATATGAAAAATCATATGTACAAATATACATGAACCATCAAAATAAACATAATAGAGTTTCCAAAGTGCATACAGACAAAATTCTCTACATGTTTCGCCATTTTGTAGGCTTCCTCAGGAGTTTGTCATGCAAATACTGGAAACAAAGAAAGAAAAATAATAAATACATAATAATATTTACTCAAATTTCAAACTCAAAATTACAAAACAGAATATTATTAAGAAAAAAAGGATAACTGAAAACCATAACCAGCCCAATGGTTGCTCAAAAGTTCATCTCAAAATTAGATCTATTTATTCAAGGTATATGACCTTATTAGTATCAGTTGTAAGTACATTACCTGTAAATTTTGATGGTACAATCTAAAATGAAGAATGACTAGATAGCCAATGAGCTATCCCACACGGGGGCGCCCGTAAGGAGGGGATCATATGGTGTATCATAGAGGGGGAGAAATACTGGCACAAATTACCACCCGGATATTACTAGCACAGGAACAGAGGGCCATCTGGGGGAAATTACAAAGAAAAATCGAATGAAGTCAAATAACAATCTATATATAAGAGTAAAGGTGTCTCCATCTAATTATACGGCACATACCCCATCAGTATTTACCTGTTTATGGCTGTTGATAGTAAAAAATATATTAGAATAGGCAAAAAAGGGGGCAGTATCTCCAAAGTACCCCAATCAGTGTCCACTCTAAAGGAAAAAGAATTAGTGGAAATTACTATAAATATATAATAATCCCCTCTAGTTGGTAATCAAAATTTTAATTTTTTAGCCATATACTTGCTAGCTGATATATACCTGGTTAATCCAATTGGATAAAGTGTGTCCACATTAGGGCATCTCTGCCGAAAAACTTGTTTTACAAAACCGATCAATCAGTTTACTGAAAAAATATATAAAATATAAAAACCATTTTAGATTAAAGACCAAGTAAACCAGACAACAGGATAAAAACCAATGTTGCCCGTAAAGAGATCTAGTGCCTAAGTAATTTACCTTTGACTGATATCTAAGAACGTCTTCTCCCCAGAATGTTGGTCATGCTACTGATTTGCAAGGCTGTGATCCGGACTATATACCCCCCCTCCCCTTTAATCTAAAATGGTTTTTATATTTTATATATTTTTTCAGTAAACTGATTGATCGGTTTTGTAAAACAAGTTTTTCGGCAGAGATGCCCTAATGTGGACACACTTTATCCAATTGGATTAACCAGGTATATATCAGCTAGCAAGTATATGGCTAAAAAATTTAAATTTTGATTACCAACTAGAGGGGATTATTATATATTTATAGTAATTTCCACTAATTCTTTTTCCTTTAGAGTGGACACTGATTGGGGTACTTTGGAGATACTGCCCCCTTTTTTGCCTATTCTAATATATTTTTTACTATCAACAGCCATAAATAGGTAAATACTGATGGGGTATGTGCCGTATAATTAGATGGAGACGCCTTTACTCTTATATATAGTGTAACGCCGAGTGCTCCGGGTGTCCCATCCAGCCCGGAGCACCCACGGCGTCGTCCCCTCTGCGGCGCTCCGGCCAGCCCCCCTGGCCGTGGGCGCTGCTCCGCTCTCCTCTCCACTTACCTTCCTCTTCCTGCTTCCTCCCGGCGCGCACGGCCCCGCTGTGTTCTAGGGCGCGCGCGCGCCGGTCTTCTAAAATTTAAAGGGCCAGTGCACCATTGATTGGTGTCCGGTCCAATTACGGTTCCACTACCCAAAACCTATTTAAACCCACTTCCCCTTCCTGTCCTTGCCGGATCTTGTTGTCCTAGTACCTTGCGGAAGTATTTTGAGTTTACCTTGCCTGTGTACCTGACCTTCTGCCTTTGTCTCTGACCTCGAACCATTGCCGCCTGCCCTGACCTTTGCTACGTCTGACCTTGCCTCTGCCTAGTCCCTTTGTACCGCACCAGCCTCAGCCGCCAGAGAGGTGGAGTCGCTACTGGGGGACACGACCTGGTTGCTACCGCCACAGCAAGTCCATCCTGCCTTGCGGCGGGCTCTGGTGAAAACCGGTAGCTGCTTAGAACCGGTCCCTCGGTGTGATTCGTACCATCCCCTCTCTGGTACAGTGGATCCACCTCCTGCCTCCTCTATAGTCGCCTGCCCGGCCCGTGACAGTAGATCCGGCCATGGATGCCGCTGAGGTGCCGCTGCCCAATCTCGCTGATCTCACTACCGTGGTTGCCCAGCAGTCGCAATTGATTGCCCAGCAAGGACAGCAGCTGGTGCAGTTGACCGCCATGGTCCAGCAGCGTCTGCCGCGACAAGCTCCAGCATCTCCTCCTCTCCGAGCAGCCGCGTCTAGTTCAAAGATCCGCTTATCTCTTCCGGAGAAATTTGACGGGGATTCTAAGATGTGCCAGGGATTCTTGTCTCAATGTGCCCTGCATCTTGAAATGATGTCGGACCAGTTTTCCACAGAACGCTCTAAGGTGGCATTTGTGGTCTGTCTGTTGTCTGGGAAGGCCTTGGCCTGGGCCACGCCACTCTGGGACCGCAATGACCCTGCTACGGCCACCGTTCAGTCCTTCTTTGCTGAGGTTCGTAGCGTTTTTGAGGAACCAGCCCGAGCATCATCCGCTGAAACCGCCCTGCTTAACCTGGTCCAAGGAAACTCCTCTGTGGGCGAATATGCCATACAGTTCCGCACACTGGCCTCAGAGCTAGCCTGGAATAATGAGGCTCTCTGCGCAACCTTCAAGAAAGGCTTATCCAGCCACATCAAGGACTCTCTGGCCGCACGAGACATACCCTCCACCCTGACCGAGCTTATCCACTTAGCTACCCGCATTGACATCCGCTACGTTGAAAGACGCCAAGAGCTTCGCCTGGAGAAAGATCTTGTTCGTACCAGGCGTTATCCGCGCCTGGCTCCTCTCTTCCTGAATCCTACGCATCCTGATACCATGCCTCCTGTCGAGGAGGCCATGCAAGTCGACCGATCTCGTCTGACCCTGCAAGAAAGGTCTCGCCGTAGGAATGAGAACTTATGCCTCTATTGTGCGAGCTCTGAACATTTCCTAAAGGACTGCCCCATTCGTCCTCCACGTCTGGGAAACGCTCGCACCTAGTGAGCGTGGGAGAGGCGTTACTAGGTGTGAATTCTTCCTCTCCACGTCTGACTATTCCTGTGCGGATCTCTCCTTCTGCCGGCTCCCCCTTCTCTGCGGTGGCCTTCCTGGACTCCGGTTCTGCAGGAAACTTTATTGAAGCCTCCTTCATCAACAGGTTCAACATTCCTGTTATCCGTCTCATCAGACCCTTCTTCATTTCCTCCGTAAATGGAGAGAATCTGGATTGTACCGTGCGTTACCGCACCGAACCCCTGCTCATGTCCGTTGGGGTCCTTCACCAAGAAAAGATTGAATTCTTTGTTTTGCCGAACTGTACTTCTGACATCCTTCTTGGCCTACCCTGGTTCCAGCGTCATTCTCCTACCCTCGACTGGACCACGGGAGACATCAAATCCTGGGGCTATTCCTGCCACAAGCATTGTCTTAAGTCTATACCTACCAGTCGAATTCCCGTTTCTACTCCTTTGCCTGGCCTTCCCAAGGCCTATCAGGACTTTTCCGATGTTTTTTGCAAAAAACAGGCGGAGGTCTTACCTCCACATAGACCCTACGACTGCCCCATTGACTTGCTCCCAGGTACTACACCACCCCGTGGCAGAATTTACCCTCTCTCCTCTCCCGAAACCAAGGCCATGTCCGATTACATACAGGAGAACCTCAAGAGAGGGTTTATTAGGAAATCATCCTCCCCAGCCGGAGCGGGGTTCTTCTTCGTTACCAAGAAGGATGGTTCACTACGCCCTTGCATAGACTATCGTGGTCTTAATAAGATCACTGTTAAAAATCGCTACCCTCTGCCTCTCATCTCGGAGCTCTTTGACCGCCTGCGCGGAGCAAAGGTTTTTTCAAAATTAGACCTCAGGGGCGCTTATAACCTCATCAGAATCCGTAAAGGAGATGAATGGAAAACCGCATTTAACACCAGAGACGGCCACTTTGAATATCTCGTCATGCCTTTTGGACTTTGCAACGCCCCTGCAGTCTTTCAGGATTTTGTCAATGAAATCTTTCGGGACATACTATATACCTGTGTGGTTGTCTATCTTGACGACATCCTAATTTTCTCTACCAACCTTGAGGAACATCGGCTCCATGTCCGTCAAGTACTCCAGCGCCTCCGTGTAAATCATCTTTACGCTAAATTTGAAAAATGCCTTTTTGAGTGTAGCAGCCTTCCTTTCCTAGGTTATCTGGTTTCAGGACAAGGTCTTCAAATGGATCCTGACAAGCTTTCCGCAGTCTTAGATTGGCCACGTCCCTCTGGACTCCGTGCTATCCAGCGCTTCCTTGGATTCGCCAACTACTATCGCCAGTTCATACCCCACTTCTCCACCATCGTTGCACCGATAGTGGCGCTGACTAAGAAAAACGCGAATCCAAGGTCCTGGCCACCTCAGGCGGAAGAAGCCTTTACTCACCTAAAGACTGCCTTCTCCTCGGCACCTGTTCTATCTCGACCAGACCCCACTAAGCCGTTCTTCCTTGAAGTTGACGCCTCCTCGGTAGGAGCCGGAGCCGTTCTTCTTCAAAGAAATGCTAAAGGAGGAAACGTCACGTGTGGTTTTTTCTCTAAAACCTTCTCCCCTCCTGAAAAGAACTATTCCATAGGTGACCGTGAACTGTTGGCCATCAAGTTGGCATTAGAAGAGTGGAGACATCTCCTGGAAGGTTCTCTTCACCCCATCTCCATCTACACTGACCATAAGAATTTGTCCTACCTTCAGTCCGCTCAGCGCTTGAATCCTCACCAGGCCAGGTGGTCATTGTTCTTTGCCCGGTTCAATTTTCAGATCCATTTTCGTCCCGCAGACAAGAATGTCAGGGCGGATGCCTTGTCCCGTTCCTCTGATGCCTCCGAAACCGGGAACCCCCCACAACACATCGTACCCCCTGAGTGCCTGATTTCCTCTGCTCCCGCTGCTCTGGTGCCAGTCCCTCCAGGAAAAACTGTCGTTCCTCCAGGCCTTCGTCTCCAGATACTTAGGTGGGGCCATTCCTCCCATCTAGCCGGCCATGCTGGGATCAAAAAATCCTTACAATTGTTGGCCAGACACTATTGGTGGCCTACCCAGGAAAGAGATATGACTGACTTTGTACGAGCCTGCACTATCTGTGCACGTGACAAAACTCCACGCCTGAAGCCTGCAGGTCTTCTCCTTCCTCTACCGGTGCCCGAACTACCATGGTCCCACATTGCCATGGATTTCATCACGGACCTTCCGTTGTCTCATGGTAACACTGTCATCTGGGTGGTCGTTGACCGCTTTTCGAAAATGGCTCATTTTGTCCCTCTTCCTGGTCTGCCTACTGCACCTCAGTTGGCGAAGCACTTTTTTCTTCAAATTTTCCGTCTCCATGGCCTTCCCTCACATATCGTCTCGGATAGAGGCGTTCAATTTATCTCAAAATTTTGGAGAGCTCTCTGTACTCAACTTAAGATTAAATTGAATTTTTCTTCTGCTTATCACCCGCAATCCAATGGACAGGTGGAGAGAGTTAACCAGGTCCTTGGTGACTACTTACGACATTTTGTCTCCGCCCGTCAAGACGATTGGGTCGACCTATTGCCCTGGGCGGAATTCTCATACAATTTCAAGAACTCTGAATCGTCCTCCAAATCACCTTTCTTTGTGGTCTACGGCCGCCACCCTTTGCCCCCCCTCCCCATTCCCACTTCTTCTGGAGTTCCTGCCGTGGATGAATTAACCCGGGACTTTTCCTCTATCTGGAAAGAGACTCAAAACTCGCTATCTCTGGCCTCTGCCCGCATGAAGAGACATGCAGATAAAAAGAGAAGAATTCCCCCTGTCTATCTCCCTGGTGACAAAGTGTGGCTCTCCTCCAAATATGTTCGGTTTCGGGTACCTAGCTACAAGCTGGGCCCTCGTTACCTCGGACCTTATAAAGTCAAAAACCAAATCAATTCTGTCTCTTACAAACTCCATCTTCCTCCTTCTCTTCGCATCCCCAACTCTTTTCACGTGTCTCTCCTTAAACCCCTCATTCTTAACCGATTTTCCCCCAAGGTCACCGCTCCTGCTCCGGTCTCTGGTTCCTCCGATGTCTTTTCGGTGAAAGATATCCTCGCCTCCAAGGTCGTCCGAGGTAAAAAATTCTTTTTAGTTGATTGGGAGAACTGTGGTCCTGAGGAGAGATCCTGGGAGCCTGAGACCAACATTTTAGACAAAGAGCTCATCCGTAGTTTCTTGGGCTCCAAGAAAAGGGGGAGACCTAAGGGGGGGGGTACTGTAACGCCGAGTGCTCCGGGTGTCCCATCCAGCCCGGAGCACCCACGGCGTCATCCCCTCTGCGGCGCTCCGGCCAGCCCCCCTGGCCGTGGGCGCTGCTCCGCTCTCCTCTCCACTTACCTTCCTCTTCCTGCTTCCTCCCGGCGCGCGGCCCCGCTGTGTTCTAGGGCGCGCGCGCGCCGGTCTTCTAAAATTTAAAGGGCCAGTGCACCATTGATTGGTGTCCGGTCCAATTACGGTTCCACTACCCAAAACCTATTTAAACCCACTTCCCCTTCCTGTCCTTGCCGGATCTTGTTGTCCTAGTACCTTGCGGAAGTATTTTGAGTTTACCTTGCCTGTGTACCTGACCTTCTGCCTTTGTCTCTGACCTCGAACCATTGCCGCCTGCCCTGACCTTTGCTACGTCTGACCTTGCCTCTGCCTAGTCCCTTTGTACCGCACCAGCCTCAGCCGCCAGAGAGGTGGAGTCGCTACTGGGGGACACAACCTGGTTGCTACCGCCGCAGCAAGTCCATCCTGCCTTGCGGCGGGCTCTGGTGAAAACCGGTAGCTGCTTAGAACCGGTCCCTCGGTGTGATTCGTACCATCCCCTCTCTGGTACAGTGGATCCACCTCCTGCCTCCTCTATAGTCGCCTGCCCGGCCCGTGACATATAGATTGTTATTTGACTTCATTCGATTTTTCTTTGTAATTTCCCCCAGATGGCCCTCTGTTCCTGTGCTAGTAATATCCGGGTGGTTATTTGTGCCAGTATTTCTCCCCCTCTATGATACACCATATGATCCCCTCCTTACGGGCGCCCCCGTGTGGGATAGCTCATTGGCTATCTGGTCATTCTTCATTTTAGATTGTACCATCAAAATTTACAGGTAATGTACTTACAACTGATACTAATAAGGTCATATACCTTGAATAAATAGATCTAATTTTGAGATGAACTTTTGAGCAACCATTGGGCTGGTTATGGTTTTCAGTTATCCTTTTTTTCTTAATAATATTCTGTTTTGTAATTTTGAGTTTGAAATTTGAGTAAATATTATTATGTATTTATTATTTTTCTTTCTTTGTTTCCAGTATTTGCATGACAAACTCCTGAGGAAGCCTACAAAATGGCGAAACATGTAGAGAATTTTGTCTGTATGCACTTTGGAAACTCTATTATGTTTATTTTGATGGTTCATGTATATTTGTACATATGATTTTTCATATATTTTTTGTAATAAAATTATATTTTTTATATTGAATATTGTGTAGTTGTTGCACCTTAAAAGTCCCAATACCTTCATATTCCTATATAGCTTCTTAATGAAGGGATGTGGTGCCTATGAGATACAGGTGACAGGTATTATTTTCAATTTCTCCCTGCAAGAAGAAATAGTAGGTGCTGAACATGGAGAATGGCAAGCTGTCTCAGATGGGTTCTCACCTGGCAGAGGTCTGAATAGAGACCTGGCTGCCTATAATAAATATCAGATGCCAGGATATTTGTCTACAGAGCATGTGATAACAGATGAGACTAAATGTAGTGAGGTTGCCGTGGGGATAACTACTCATCTCTGTATATTCCCTCTGCAGACACTGCCCTGCCTAAAGCTGAGTCAGAGAAACAAACAGCTGTCTCTATTATTAATGGTGAAAACAGAAATTAATTGCTGGACCAAGATAAAATGATTACTTTGGGAGAAAACAAAAGTGTTTAACCACTTAACAACCACCTGCCGACAAATAACGGCGGCAGGGTGGTTGCTTAACTCTGGGAGGACGTTATATAACGTCCTCCCAGAATCGCGCTCCCGCGCGCCCCCTGGGGCGCGCACACGGGAAACTCCGTGACCGCCGGGTCCAGAGGACCCGGCGGATCACGAATCGCGGTAAATCGCCGCTGATAGCGGCCGTTTACCACGTGATCGCTCCGTCAAATGACGGAGCAATCACTTGTAAACAGACCGGCGTCATTTGATGACGCCGGTTCCTCCCTCCCCTCTCTGTACCGATCGGTACAGTGTGAGAGGGGAGGGGGAGGGAGCGGATGGCAGCAGCAGCACTGTGGGCTGGATCTGTGACAATTGCAGCCACAGATCCATCCATCCATCCATCCCTGCTCAGCCATCCCTGTGCTATACCCTGCCAATACTCTGCAATACACCCTGCCAATACTCTGCAAAATACCCTGGTGCAATACTCTGCAATACCCTGGTGCAATACTCTGCAATACCCTGGTGCAATACTCTGCAATACCCTGCGAAATACTCTGCAATACCCTGCGAAATACTCTGCAATACCCTGGTGCAATACTCTGCAATACCCTGGTGCAATACTCTGCAATACCCTGGTGCAATACTCTGCAATACCCTGGTGCAATACTCTGCAATACCCTGCACAATACTCTGCAATACCCTGCACAATACTCTGCAATACCCTGCAAAATACTCTGCAATACCCTGCAAAATACTCTGCAATACCCTGCGCAATACTCTGCAAAATACTCTGCAATACCCTGCACAATACTCTGCAATACCCTGCACAATACTCTGCAATACCCTGCACAATACTCTGCAATACCCTCCACAATACTCTGCAATACCCTCCACAATACTCTGCAATACCCTCCACAATACCCTGTGCAATACCCTCCACAATACCCTGTGCAATACCCGTGCAATACCCTGCCATACACCGCAATACCCTGCCATACACCGCAATACTCCGCAATGCCCTGCAATACTCCGCAATGCCCGGCAATACTCCGCAATGCCCGGCAATACTCCGCAATGCCCGGCAATACTCCGCAATGCCCGGCAATACTCTGCAATAACCACTTCCCGCCCTCCGGCCGTCATATGACGTCCTTGACTTTGTGCGGGGATATCTGAATGATGCCTGCAGCTACAGGCATCATTCAGATATCGGCTTTTTCAGCCGGCGATTCCCTACACCATAAGAACAATCATAGCGGCTGTTCCGCCGCTTGATCATTCTTACGGGAGGCAAGAGGGGATGTCCCCCCCCCCCCCCGCCGCCATCCGGTGCTTCTACCGACTCACCGCTACGATCAAAGCCAGGATTGTTGTTTTTTTTTTTGTATTTTTTTCAGGCTTCCCAGCCTAGAGGTGAGATGTGGGGTCTTATTGACACCCCCCCCCTCATATCTCACTGTAAAGAGGACCTGTCATGCCATATTCCTATTACAAGGGATGTTTACGTTCCTTGTAATAGGTATAAAAGTGATCAAAAAAATGTTTAGGGCGGAAAAACATGTCAAACTAAAATAAATAAAGTAAAATGAAGAATAATTTTTTTTTTTTTTTTTAAAGCGCCCCTGTCCCCGTGAGCTCGCATACAGAAGCGAACGCATACGTAAGTCCCGCCCACATATGAAAACGGTTTTCAAACCACACATGTGAGGTATCTCTGCGAACGTTAGAGCGAGAGCAATCATTTTGGCCCTAGACCTCCTCTGTAACTCAAAACATGTAACCAGTAAAAATATTTAAAGCGTCGCCTATGGGGATTTTTTAAGTAGCGAAGTTTGGCGCCATTCCACGAGTGTGTGCAATTTTTAAGGGCGACATGTTAGGTATCTATTTACTCGGCGTAACTTCATCTTTCACATTATGCAAAAACATTGGGCTAACTTTACTGTTTTTTTTTTTTTTTAAGCACAAAACATTTTTTTTCCGTAAAAAACGCGTTAAAAAAATTGCTGCGCAAATATCGTGCGAGATAAAAAGTTGCAACAACCACCATTATATTCTCTAAGGTCTTTGCTAAAAAAACATATATAATGTTTTGGGGTTCTATGTAATTTTCTAGCAAATAAATGATGATTTTTACATGTAGGAGAGAAATGTCAGAATTGGCCTTGGTGCTCCAGAACGCCTGAAGGTGCTCCCTGCATGTTGGGCCTCTGTATGTGGCCACGCTGTGTAAAAGTCTCACACATGTGGTATCGCCATACTCGGGAGTAATAGCAGAATGTGTTTTGGGGTGTAATTTGTGGAATGCATATGCTGTGTGTGAGAAATAACCTGCTAATATGACAATTTTGTGAAAAAAAAAAAAGAGAAAAAAAAAATCTTGATTTTGCAAAGAATTGTGGGAAAAAATGACAACTTCAAAAAACTCACAATGCCTCTTTCTGAATACCTTGGAATGTCTTCTTTCCAAAAAGGGGTCATTTGGGGGGTATTTGTACTTTTCTGGCATGTTAGGGTCTCAAGAATTGAGATAGGCCGTCAGTACTTCAGGTGTGATCAATTTTCAGATATTGGCACCATAGCTTGTGGACTCTATAACTTTCACAAAGACCAAATAATATACACCAATTTGTACTTATTTTTACCAAAGATATGTAGCAGTATAAATTTTGGCCAAAATTTATGAAGAAAAAATAGTAATTTGCAAAATTTTATAACAGAAACGAAAAAAAAATCATTTTTTTACAAAATTTTCAGTCTTTTTTCTCTTATAGCGCAAAAAATAAAAAACCCAACAGTGATTAAATACCACCAAAAGAAAGCTCTATTTGTGTGAAAAAAAGGACAAAAATTTCATATGGGTACAGTGTTGTATGACTGAGTAATTGTCATTCAAAATGTGAGAGCACCGAAAGCTGAAAATTGGTCTGGTTATTAAGGGGGTTTAAGTGCCCAGTGGTCAAGTGGTTAAAGGCCTAAATGCCAGCCTGATGTGATAGAAAGGTGCACTAAGGTGGGGGATGGCTTCTCAACAAACGTGGAGATAGAAAATTTCAGCGGGGGGGACTCCTGTGATGGAGGCTTAGGACCGGAGCTCTGCTCAGCACCAGCTAAACAGCGCTAATAGCGGCGGAAAAAGAAGCCACATTGCGGTTAAAAACTACAGGGAAAGGCAGCGAATAGTGCCAGGCACCTACCTATGCCAGGTAAGGCATATAAAAAAGCACAGAAACAGAACTACAAGCTCTCTGAAAAACGGGAGAAATCCAAAATGGCTGCCGCACCTCAGAATAAGATACAGACTGCTAATGATGTCTCCTCAACTAGCAGGCAAGTTATTCAGCCTGCAACTGTCCCATTTAGCTCACAGTCATTGAGCTTAGACTCCTCTGCTACCTTACAACCTTCTGAGCTTAAATTAAACCTAAAGGAGAACTATGTGGGATCTGAGGGTCATCCACCTCATGAAGTGAATTTACCTCACATAGGCTCTCTCAATACACATCCTGAACAGGCTCCTGATATGTCTTTTAATATGACTGAACTTTTTAACAGGATTTCTGATATGCTGGACAAAAGGTTAGCTTTAAATGCTGACAGGATCACAGGAGAAATTAAAGCAGACTTTCAGAACCTGGGAAGCAGAATAGAGCATATTGAACATAAGTTTGGATTTTACTATAACTAAGACAAACCAAAATTCTGAGCACTTGCAGTTCTTGCAGGATCAGCTTGATACCGCTCAAGCCAGAATAGACGACCTCGAGAATCGTTCAAGAAGGGAAAACTTTCGCATTAGAGGACTGCCTGAATCAATCACTGATGTTCATACAACTGTGAAAGATTTTATTAAAAATGTACTCCCTTCGATTCCAGCTAATAAACTGGAATTGGATAGAGCGCATAGATCCTTGGGACCCCTCAGGAAAGATGGCTCTCCACGGGACATTATAGTAAAACCCCACTTTTTTTCTGTCAAGGAAGAAGTGATGAAAATATCCCGCCAACAAGATCAGATACAGTTCCAAGGTGCTTCTATTCAAATCTTTTCTGACATATCCCCATACACCATCCAAAAGAGGAGATCTTTGAAACCCCTCCTTGCAGCCCTGACCAAAAAGGATATTAAATACCGGTGGGCATTCCCTTTTGCCCTGAAATTTACGTACAATGGGAAGCAACATGTTTTTCACAATTTCCCAGAAGGAGAACGCCTGTTACTTGACTTGAGACTCATTACGCTGGATTCAAATATGGATACCTCTCCCTCTATGCAGGGGCCAATCGCCTCCGAGCCCGACTGTGCCACTTTGGGAGATGTCCAAAATTAAGAGAGTAAAGGATAACATCCCCCCATGAAGAGGATTTACATGACTTTACTGTATTTCATCTTTTTCTTCCCCCCTGTAGGTTCCTTGGGAGGAAACACAATTCATTACATTGACTCTTGGATTTCCTGTGCAACTCTTTTTGACACATAGTTCTGTTGCTAAACTGTCAATAGACAATGGGGGTTAAATTATTTTTTTTTTTTTATAATTTTTTTTTTTTTTTTTTTTTCAACACATAGTTCTGTTGCTAAATTTTCAATAGATAATGGGGGTTTTTTATTTATTTTTTTTATTTTTTTTTCCCACACATAGTACTGTTGCTAAATTTTCAATAGATAATGGGGTTTTGTTTTTTTTACCCACACGTAGTTCTGTTGCTAAATTTTCAATAGATAATGTTTTTGTTTTTTTCCCACACATAGTTCTGTTGCTAAATTTTCAATAGATAATGGGGTTTTTTTTTTTCTTCTTCTTCTCTCTTGTTTAGAAAAAATCTAATAGTTAAACTATTCTCAATTGCTACTATATTGGAAATCCAGGGATGTTTGGTTCCGTTCATTTAATATTACATCGTTAGTTTGAGTGCTGTCACTGGCTGGTGCTGCTGCATTGTGCCTCCACCTACCGCTCAGTTTGGTTGTAAACCATGCTGAGGGGTAGGTATATAGCCCTACATCTGGGCTATACTACTTATTTTTTTCTGAATGAGGGGAGGGAGCCATACCCCTCCTCCCATTCTGGGCCGCTTATAGGGCTTTTGTTACACTGCGTTTTACAACTGATATTATTTTTATTTGAATTTTTTTTTTACTCTTCTTCTTTCATTCTAACTTTTTTTTCTTTTTCAGCCTACATGTCATTGAGATTTACCTGTGAAGTGATGCTATGTATATCCTCCCCTAACATAGTGAAAGACCTTTCATTATATGCCCTTGGTTCTTCCTGGAGGAAGGTAGGTGGCTGTGGGTTATTTGGAGTTCTCCCCCTTTTGCTCCATGGCCGGCACTAACACTAACTCTTTACCCCTTCGTGTTGTGTCTCACAACACCCAGGGATTAAATTCCCCAGTCAAAAGAAGGAAAGCCCTCCAAGCCTATAGATCCCGTCATATTGATGTAGTACTCTTACAAGAGACCCATTTCCCTCAGCGGTACACCCCATTGTTTCTTCATGCCCATTTTCCATTTTTTTACTTGTCTAAGGCTGAAGATAAGACCAAGGGAGTGGCAATATTGTTTTCTAAGAATTGCAAATTCAATCTTGAGTTGGAACTCAGAGACCAGGAGGGAAGGTTCCTATTGGTCAAGGGAACTATCGATAATAAGCTATATACCTTTATATCTTACTACGCCCCTAACAGAGGACAAAAACAGTTTTTTAAACAATTGTTCCAGTCACTTGGACCGTCTATGGAGGGGATCATAGTTATGGGGGGGGACTCTAACACAGCTTTTGATTCTAGTCTGGACAAATCCAAACCCTTAAGATCACAAGTTGTTAGGCCCAATAAAGCAAGTGTTCAAATTGCTCGATTAATCTTTCAATCTAGATTGACGGATATATGGAGGGAACTCCATCCAAAAAAACGAGATTTTACACACTACTCTAATCCGCACCAGTCCTATTCCCGTATTGACCACATTTGGATCTCTACTCACCATATTCCACTAGCTCTTTCTTCTTCTATAGTGGAAGCTGCTTGGTCAGACCATTTGATGATTCTATTGGCTATTAGAAGGGATATCCCTAGTACACAGACCTCACATTGGACTCTCAATCAGTCTTTATTGAAGGATCCCGCAGTAGTGGCGGAAATTCAGGGAGCTTTGAAGGATTATTTTTACTTTAATGATGGAGGGGAGGTCTCTCCAGAAACTTTATGGGCAGCTCATAAGGTTACTATCAGAGGCAAGTTGATCCAAATAGCGGCCAGAAAGAAGAGAGAGAGGGTGGTCGAGATTGAGAGATTGGAGAAAGAGTTTGCTGAGTCGTGCAAAAAACATAAGAGAAGTCCTTCTAGTGTATCTATATCCACACTGGATGCAGCACGAGTAGCTCTTAACTTGGCTCTAACAGCGAAGGCTGAAAAATCCATTAAATGGTCTGGGGCAAAATTTTACCAGATGAGAGACAAGTTGGGTCCTATGTTGGCACGTAAACTTTCACCCAGATTCCGTTCACAAGCTCTCCCAAAGATTAAACAGGCAGATGGCTCTTTTACCATGAATTCTCAACATATTATTAAGGCATTCCAGGATTTTTATTCTAAGTTATATATGGCTGAAAATCTCTCTGTCTCTACCGAGTTAGAGGAATTCTTGGATAAATTACATATTCCGAAATTAACAGAAACTCATAAAGAGGAATTGGATGCTCCTATTTCAAATGAAGAGGTTTCAGATGTCATAAAAGCTTTAAAGGGGGGAACAGCTCCTGGACCTGATGGTTTTTCCACACCATATTACAAAACATTTTCAGAGATCCTAACTCCTTACCTAACTAGACTTTTTAATTTTATGTCTAAAGGTTCCCCGATAGATAATCAACTAAATATGGCTTATATTTCTGTGATCCCAAAACCGGATAAAGATACTAGTCAAATAGAAAACTACAGACCAATCTCCTTAATCAATAATGATCTTAAAATATTAACCAAGATATTAGCGAACAGACTTGCTTCTTTTATAGGATCTTATATTCACAAAGACCAGGTCGGTTTTATACCCGGTAGGCAAGGTCCTGATCAGGTGCGAAGAGCGGTTGACCTGGTATCAATCCTACAATCTAATTGGGAGGGAGGTCATAAACAGGAGGGTATGTTACTGTCACTGGACCTCCAGAAGGCATTCGATTCGGTGTCGTGGACATATCTATTCGCTGTACTTAAACGCTGGGGATTTGGACAGAATATGTTAGGAATTTTAGAAGCCCTTTATTCTAATCCTAAGGCCAGAATCAGAATGCAAGGAATTTTTTCCGACCCTATTCAGATTGGAAGAGGTACACGTCAGGGTTGCTCCCTATCCCCCCTGATATTCGCTATTATGATCGAATCTTTAGCCATTGCCATTCGTAGTAATCCGAATATCAGGGGGGTGCAATGTGGTCAAGATACCCATAAATGTGCCTTATTCGCAGATGACCTTTTACATTTTGTCACTTCTCCACGGTCTTCTTTACCGGAGGTTTGCTCATTGCTTAATAAGTTTTCGACTCTTTCAGGTCTCAGAATTAATATGTCTAAATCTCAAGCTCTTAACGTGTCTCTCCCAGATTCTATAGTGTCCGATTTACAGATAACTTACCAATTCAAGTGGAGCAGCTCATTCATTAAGTACTTAGGAATTAATGTTACATCTAAATTTGAAAATCTATACCAAGCTAACTACCCTCCTATGTACAAGAAACTCAAACTCGATCTCAAAGACTGGGAGTCGCACAGTATTTCTTGGATTGGCAGGATTAACTCAGTCAAGATGACCCTTTTGCCCAGGCTTTTATATTTATTTCGTTCACTTCCTATTCCAATCAAAAGAGATCATTTGAAATCTTTTCAAAGTAAGCTCACTAAATTCATTTGGAACAATAAAGGTCCACGACTCTCAAACAGATGCTTATTCAACCTTCCCAAACAGGGTGGGTTAGGTCTTCCGAATCTCTTATGGTACTACCAAGCAGCACGATTGGCACAACTATCTGCTTTATATTTTAACACAGAACTTCCTGATTGGATATCAATTGAAAATCAAGCTGTTCCATCCTCATCACTAATACACCTGTTGTGGTGCCCTCCCAGAAATAGACCTCCCATCTTATCACCATCACTCTCACAATCCTTATCTTTATGGGATTCACTTCGGAAACTTCCCTCGCTGGTCTCTAAAGCTCAACCTTTGACCCCGGTGTTCAAAAACCCCTTTTTTCATCAAGGTTTGGACCTTCAAACCTTTAAATGGTGGTACGACAAGGGGTTGTACCGCATTGGTCAATTTTTTTCCTCTATAGGCCCTTTACCTATTGAATATTTTATGAACAAATTAGATCTCCCTTTATCCGAAAAACCGAGATTTCATCAAATCGCTAATTTAATTCATTCTAGGTGTAAAACTGGATATTCATCCAGAGACTTTACAGATTATGAAAATTGGTGTGGACAGACAGTGGAGCGAGGGGGGGGGGGGGATCTCTGTGATCTACAAGTCACTGGCATCCAATTTAGTGAAACTACCATACATGTTGGCCTGGGAGAAGGAACTCCTAATTGATAGAAATATTGTAGACTGGCATGCAAGCTACTCTCGCTCGACTTCAGGCCTCTGCAATACTTCGCTCATAGAGGCCAATATAAAACTTTTTACAAGATGGTATCTAGTTCCCACGAGATTGACTGTTATGTACCTCTCTGTTTCACCTCTTTGTTATAGGGGATGTCAGGGACTGGGTACTATGATCCACATATGGTGGGAGTGCCCAAGAATTTGTGGATTTTGGAATAAGGTATTTCACATTTTACGCAATATTACAGGTTGCCCAATACATCAATCTCCCACAATTGCTTTACTCAATGGACATTTACCTCATATTCCTAAAGCCACTCGTAAACTAATTTTGTTTATTTTAACGGGAGCAAAACTAACTATTGCAAGGGCATGGAAGAAACCTTCGGTATCTATATTATCCATGAAACGAAAAGTTTCCTGGATTATGGAACAAGAAAAACTGGTTAGCTTCTTGTTAGACGAGACCTCAAATTTTGAAGCCATATGGGAACCTTGGGCGCGATTTATGGGAATCTCTTTGTCACATAACTTGGTCATCAACACCAATCACTGATCTTTAGAATGTATATTTGGTTTGTAGGCATTCTATAATCTTTTCACTTCATATCTTTGAGAATTTTTTTTGTTTTTCTCTTTCTCTCTCCTCTTTTTCTTTCTCTTCTTTATTTTTATCCTATACTTTATTCTCTCGGTTTTGGCTTTTATTATTTCATAGTATGTTTATTGTTTTATTACATCAGATAAAATATAATAGTTTCAGGCTCAGATTCCTTTTTTTATTGTTTGAGGCTTGGACTGTTGAACTTAGCTCTAACAAGTCTGAGAACAACTCTTAATTTTCATACTTAGGTCGAGTATTGTGGGGTTTTTTTGCATGTACAAATGAAATTTTTTCTATTATATCTCTCCAGTTGTCTCTACCGACGATTGTTGGTGGTGACAGGAAGGCCGGGCAGGGGACGTTCTCTCCTTCCCAGTCACAGTGTGTTCCCGTTAGGGGTGGCTGGGGAGGGGAGTAGGAGCCCTTCATATTTTCGGTTTATTTTTGTGGGAACTAGATTTTCTTAATATAAGTTATTATCAGTTTATAAGATTACTTGATTATATACTTGACCAAGATGAGGCTAGATATTATTACTTTTTGTTTAAACATTGTCAGTTTTGGTTTTTACGATAATAATTTGTCTAAGTTTCTATGGTAATAATACCTGAGATTTTTGTTGAAGTCAATTGTAATCATCTTTAATATTTATGATTCTGTAATGATTTTTTTCTGATGAAAAATAAAAAACTTAAATGACAAAAAAAGAAAATTTCAGCGGTACAGTAGTGTGTATGGTAGGGGGAAGGGGGCTGGGAGAAAAAGACTAAAGGGACACTAAAGGTTCATGTTTTTTCACCTTAATGCATACATCCGACAATACCGCCCCCCCCAGCCCCCACGTTTTACTTACCTGAGCCCGTTCACCTGCTGCGCTTGCCCCCGACGTCTTTGCCGCTCAGCCTAGCCGTTGATTGGCTAGAGTGGATGGATTGAAAGCAGCGCAGCCATTGGCTTGCACAGCTGTCAATCACATCCAATGACGCGGTGCGCCGGCTGTATCACGGGAGCGCGCCCGCAAGAACTTACCACCATGCGAGCTCACTCGCATTAAGGTGTTTAGTTCTTGCGGGCAGGAGCCAAGACAGCCGCCGAGGGACCCCCGAAGACCAGGTTCGGAGCCACTCTGTCCAAAACAAACTGCACAGTGGAGGTAAGTATAACATGTTTGTTATTTAAAAAAAAAATAAGAATTTCCTTTTACAACCCCTTTAAGCCATATAGTTCAGTGGTTGGGGAAGGATAGATAGATGAAGCAGTGGATGATGCAGAGCCGCTGCTGGAAGCCCCGGTGATTAGCGTGGAACGCAAATGGAGCCGGCCCAGAAGTGACATCATTGGGGAGCAGTGCTGTTGTGGATGGGGTAAGGTGCTTCAAAGCTTCCTCAGATCTGATTGGTTGATGCCTTTGACAGTCTAATATAGGTCTCAAAGGGGGATAGGGCTCAAGACAAACAGCCCAGAGTACGAGCTGATTGCCTGTCTTAAAGAGAACCACAATTACAGGGATATATTTGGATATACTGGGGTGTGATCAGATAGGCCTAATAGATCACACACTTAGCACCAGTTCATTCCCACAAAGTACTGAGTAGCATCAACAAAATCTATTTAGAGTATCTTTTGCAAAACACTCTAAATACTAAGCAGCTGTTTAAAAATATAGAAATATAAAAGGGGTGGTAAAAAAATAAAACAGTTCAAAAGCCTGAATCACTGATTTACACAAAACAGCGCTAGGATTTAAATGAATGAATAAAAAGACTCGTGGACAATGCCACTGATTAAAAGTCCAGCACGTAATGAAGTGATAAAACAGTTCAGAGTGATAAGGTAGGTATCAGCAATAGTCCAAGTGTGCACCTTCCACCACAAAAGACATAATATTGGCAATCCACCACATGACGATCAATCCCCTCAGGGGTTCAAACTCACCAGAGGCAAGATATAAATAAGCCTTAAGCAAGCAGATAGATCAGCTACTCAAACTGGAACGTCACCTCACATCAGGGTCCACAAACGTATTTGGGCTCCAAAGCAGGTCATAGAATAATGAGAGAAATAGCAACACAATAGTGTAATCCCATTTATTTCAATTCCCTTACCCAGACAGTAGGAGACCCCTTTAGCCTATCTACGTACATTTATAACAGAAAAAATGAGCATTGAATGGCCCAAGAGGGCGCTATCACCATATCCAGCGTCCCAAGGAGAGTGTGTGTCCTCACGGATCCTGCAGACACTTCCGGATGGTAGCTAAGGGTGGTGGAGCGTGGACTTGGAACGCATACGTCACTTCCGGGTCGCGGGTTGTCGTGGTTACGCCCTGACGCGTTTCGTCACCTGACTTCGACAGAGGGCGTAACGTCACGACGCACCCACGATTCTTATATCCCTGTGTCCATAGAGCATCTGCCAATCAGCGTCCTCGGCAACAGATGACGAGTGCTCAAACCTGTAGCCTGATTGGACGCTGAGTGTACATTGCTTAAACGAGGAGCACGGGAGCCATGTAAACAGAGATTTTATACATAAAACAATCCGGCAGCAAGATAAAATTATGAAATAACAAATAACAATTTGACAATATTCCTAGAATGGAGCAACATATAAGTCGAGACATTATTTTTGAAAAACAACAAATGTATAGATATGGTATTCGTCTGTGACCATAAGGGAACAACATGCCCACAATATACGGATACACATTATGGAATCAACATAATAATAATCAAGGGAGTGTGTGAGGATTAGATATGATGCACCAATATAATAGCCATAGACTGACCTATCAGATCCCCTGGATCTCAGTAGAAAACGATATAATAAGAGAAGAAAACGCACGGCAGTATATACTGCATGACAGTGCATAGTGTATATGCACGAGTTTATATGATCGTGATCATATAAAGATCTTGGGAATTAATTTGGTGTATATTAATTATAAAATCTAAATCCTCTATGAATAATATAAATATAAAAGTATACATAAATATATGTCCGCCACCTATACAAATTAAATATGTGTAAATGATTATATATAAAATCATATATAATAATTAATATAGAATTATCATTATAAAATGATTAAGGTAGAATTGATAATATAGATCATATACCATAAGGGAGAGGGAGGGGAAAAAACATATAAAAGAGGATATAGATAAAATCATATTAAAAATTGTGATTAATATGAAATACAGAGTCAATCAGGGGAAGATAAAACTATGTGTAAAGGACATAATATATTAAAACATTATATAAAATAAATACATGAATATATATGTCTTAAAATCAACATAGTGATAAAAACGGAGGAATGTGATGTTGGGACCATCTCTTAATTGTAATAGTGGATCCTGTATATTAATAATCGCTAATAAAACAGTTTATATCTAGATCCACATTTAACCTTTTGGGTGATAAAGTGTCAATCAAAAAAATCCATTGGGTCTCACCTTTGGAGTGTTCTCTTACGAGGTTTGAACCTCTCCAAAAGGGTTTGAGATGGTCAATTCCCCAAAATTTTAGCCCTATAGGGTCCTGGTTGTGGTATAGCTTAAAATGCAGTGACACATTATGGTCTTTGAAGCCGATTTTTATATTGGCAATGTGTTCTGCAATACGAATCCTCAATAATCTCTTGGTACGGCCAATGTAGATTAGACCACATGGACATTGGAGGGCATATACTACATATGCTGTGTTGCATGTAATAATCTCTTTTATTCTGAATTCCTTTTGATTCGAAGTGGATGTGAATCTATCCAATGCTCGCATGGGGACCCTAACTTCTTTGCATGCTCGACACTTCCTGCATGCGTAGAAGCCATCTTGGTCCCAGAAGGAGGGTGGTCTTGTTGGAGCATCAATGACCTTTTTTACAATTTTATCAGCAAAATTGGGGGATCTTCTATATATAAATGCAGGATTACTTGGTAATGAACATTTAAGTATCCTGTCCATCAATAAGACATGCCAGTGGTTAGAAAAAATGTCTTCAACTTCCTTATATTGCGAGTGAAAGCCTGAAACAAAACTCCATTCATGTCTATTTTCATTCAATGAGTGATTGGATGTACCCAACAGATCATCTCTTGAAACAGCAGCTATCTCATTGATGGTCTGATCAAGTATCTCTGCATGGTAGCCCTTCTCTATGAATTTTTTCTTGATCACCATAGCGTGTGTCTGGAAATCTTCAGTTTCTGTACAGTTTCTTCTTATCCGAGTAAGTTGGCCCTTAGGAATATTTCTTAGCCATAAAGGGTGATGTCCACTTTGTATCGGAAGATAACTGTTGGAGTCAGTGGGTTTAAAATATACTGAGGTCCCCAACTTGTTTCCATGTCTATATATATTGACATCCAAGAAATGAATATTGACATCACTGATCTCACAGGTAAGTTTGATATTTTTGGTGTTGTTATTTAATTCTTCCAGAAATGTGTTTTAGAGATGATAAGGACCCTAACCAAATGAAGAAGAGGTGATCAATGTACCTTCTGTACATAAGCAATGAGTCTCTCTTAACAGCGAAAATAGTTTTGTCTTCCCATTCGCCCACGAATAGGTTTGCAATACTTGGTGCGAACTTAGCGCCCATCGCGACACCATGTTTCTGCAGATAAAAATTGCCACCATACCAAAAATAATTGTGCCCAAGACAAAAATCTAGGGCATTTCACAAGAAGATTTTATGGTTGTGTGTGATGTTGTCTCTTTGACAGAGGGCCCAATTTAAAGCTAGAAGAGCATCATCATGCTGTATGATCGTATACAGGGAAGATACGTCAGCCGTAATCAGATATACTTCAGTTCTTCCTGTCAGGTCAATTGTTTGGAGAAGTTGTAATAAATTTTTTTGTATCCTGTAAATAAGCTCTAGTCATAACAATGCTTTTCTGAAGAAAGACGTCCGGATATTGTCTGACACGTGCTGAAATAGACCCTATCCCATTTACGATCGGTCTCCCAGGAGGACAATGTAGATCTTTGTGTATTTTTGACAGAGTGTAGATTGTTGGTATTCTGCTATTGCTGGGGATAAGAAATCTCTTTTCCTTTTCTGTGAGGACCCATTTTGAGTAACCAGATTCAACCAATATTCTTAGATCGGACTCATAATGTGTGGAAGGGTCCCTCTCCAACTTCATATACGTATCATCCTCTGTTAGCATCTCATGTAATTGTTTGTGATAAAAATCTACTACTAATCTAGCATCTGTACCTACCGACAGCGGACTTCGCAATAAGTCTCTTTTCAATCCCTTAAACTAGGGTTGTCCCGATACCACTTTTTTAGGACCGAGTACAAGTACCGATACTTTTTTTCATGTACTTGCCGATACCGATTACCGATACTTTTTTTATGTCATGTGACAGTTTGACTGATGGGCACTGAAAGATGGCACTGATAGGCGGCACTTATGGGCACTGATAGGTGGCACTGACAGGTGGCTGGCACTGATGGCTGGCACTGATGGGCGGCACTAATGGCACTTATGGGCACTGATAGGTGGCAATGATGGATTGCACTGATAGTTGGCACTTATGGACACTGATGGCACTGACAGGTGGCTGGCACTGATGACTGGCACTGTTGGCACTGATGGGCACTGATGGCACTGCCAGTTGGCTGGCACTGACGGCACTTATGGGCACTGATGGATGGCACTGATAGTCGGCACTTATGGGCACTGATATGTGGCTGGCACTGTTGGCACTGACAGGTGGCTGGCACTGATGGGCAGCACGTATGGGCACTGATGGCACTGCCAGTTGGCTGGCACTGACGGCACTTATGGGCACTGATGGATGGCACTGATAGTCGGCACTTATGGGCACTGATATGTGGCTGGCACTTATGTGCAGGCACTGAAATGCTGCAATAAATGACATGAGGAAAAGATTTTGAAATGTTATGCTGCAACGGCCATCTTGGTACACCCTGCACTCAGCATCAGTAAGTAACAGCAGACATCTTGTTACACCCAGCCCAAACTATTTGGGCTGGGTGTAACAAGATGTCCGCTGCTGGCTTACTGTGGCCAAGTGCAGGGTGTACCAAGATGGGCGTCGGGATGTCCAAGCTGACAGTCACCCAATCCTGATGCGGCTGCGCCCTGCACACTTCCAGCTTACCTAGCTGAGGACTCGCTCTCCGCCCCACTGACTCCGCCTACGGACGTGTCCCGCCCACTCCGCCCTCCCTCTCCGTTCGCAAACTCTGCCCGCCCTCGCCGCTCACAAACTCCGCCCGCCTTCGTCGCTCAAACTCCGCCCGCCTTCGTCGCTCAAACTCCGCCCGCCTTCGTCGCTCGCAAACTCTGCCCGCCCTCTCCGCTCACTAACTCCGCCGACCAGGTATCGGGTCAGGCATCGGGAGCATTTGTGTGAGTACAAGTACTTGCGCAAATGCTCTGTATCGGTCCCGATACCGATACTAGTATCGGGACAACCCTACCTTAAACACTGCAAACCAACAGGTTGATGTTTTTAAAGGCCTAGTTTTACGAGATCTTGATGGCTTAATTCTTAGAAAAGATGTGAACCCTCGCCATATACAACAGGGGATTGAATTGCTGGAAAAACGTAAAGATCTGATCATACGACCAGCTGATAAAGGAGGAGGAATTGTGTTATTGACTAAAGATTTTTATCACAAACAATTACATGAGATGCTAACAGAGGATGATACGTATATGAAGTTGGAGAGGGACCCTTCCACACATTATGAGTCCGATCTAAGAATATTGGTTGAATCTGGTTAGTCAAAATGGGTCCTCACAGAAAAGGAAAAGAGATTTCTTATCCCCAGCAATAGCAGAATACCAATGTAGTGGGTACTTACTTTCCCGGGTGCATTTTTTTGAATCTGGCCGTGACATCAGTGCCATGTTCCCTGCGGTTCCCTGCGGTTCACTGGGTGGCGCTGTCACCGTGGCCGGGGGGATGAATGTCACTGTGTGCCGAGGCCCTTTTTGTCCTCTCTGGGCAGCGGTATGGTGGGGCGGGGAACCCGCCATGCTTGCTGGGAGAGGGGATAAAGGGGGCCGGCCATCTTGGTCACGGGGGTCTTCGTCCCAGGCACCTTCAGCTTGCGGACGTGGGTTCGTGCTCGTCCTCTAGGAGGCCTCGGCCTAGAGGACCAACGGAGATCGTGTTCCACCCCAGGCACCTTCAGCCCTGGGGTGAGGTACTTGCAAGAAGGTCCGGAGCTCAGTGCCCAACACTGAGTTCCGCGAGCGAAGGGTCCTAAGGCACTTCGGGGATGGAGGCCTGAATCTGAGTAAGACGCAATGGACCAGGGAGAGCTCCTCACTCGAAGACCCGGTGCAGCAGACTGCCGGTGACGGGTGAGTCTCTTGTCGGAGACCTCCAGAAGGATCCCCTTCCTCTCGTACGGAGACCATATCCCACTCTCCAGGAGGAGAGTGGAGGAGCGAATTTGTGTCTGGGCCTATTCACACTCACACCTCCTTTTCTGTCCTAACTATCAAGGAAGTCCCTGTATGGTGTGTTCTAATAAAGGAGTGTTGGACTTTAATGGTGTGAGGCTCACTTCCTGGCGGACGAAGTTCGCGGTGACTCTTGGAGGGAGGATCGGGTGCACGGCACAGACCCGAAGGTAAACAGGACATTGCTGATACTACAGGCATTCACATGTGGTGGAGGCTAGGCGTAGCCCACCCGCTCTTTCTCTCTCCACTCTATCAGATACCCCTAGACAAGAGACAGTGCGAGCCGCACAGAGAAAGAAGAGGGGCAGGCGCTACACGTGGGGGCTCGGGTCCGGGATTGTGTTGTGCATCACAGTATTGAACAAGTCTGCTGGATGAGTTAACTGAATAGGCCAAAGTGCAGCCCTGCTCAAAGTCATGGAATTGACCCTAGACCAGGGAAAGGCCCGCGCAGGAAGAGCGGTGAACGGGGGGAGGCCCAGCCGTGTGAGGTACTACACGTGGGGGTTTCTAATTGCACTGCGCCAACAGACACAACCCCCGCCGCTTGGTTCGTGGGCGTGGCTCATCCAAAGAAAGTGAAAAAGCCCGCGAACTGGAGCAAAGGGGAGGAGTCCAATACGTGAGAGGGCTACACGTGGGACTTTGGCGCGAAAACTCTGCAGTGTGCGATGGACCAGCAACAAGTCACCATGTTTGGACATACTTCATGGATTCCAGTTCACCCTGCTACTACCACGATGACTGCTGCTGCTCCGATAACGGATACCGGGATCCGGCTGAAGCCAAGGGGTCGATTCGCCCTGTATTCGTGCATGGACGTAGAGGCCCTGGGTGTAATTTGTCCCGGGTGCTCGGGACTGGTGTGCCACCTGAAGCCCTTCGGACAATGTGAGGCCTGTGGGGAGTTCCTGTTCGAGGTGGATCCGGTAGTTGAAAGGCCGAGAACCATCTACCCAGGTCGGGCTTCAGGTAACACTACTCGCAAAGGAGGAATTACTGCTGTAAAAGCCATCCCAGCGCACACTGCAGCGACCGAGGAGGTGGTCGTTAAAACTCAACGGGAGAAATCCGAGGATGCTGACTCGGTCACCACTGTCTCACAGCGTCCGCCACCAAAGAAGAGAACCAGCATGGTGGCACCGACCAGTGGTGGTGGCGGACCATCTCGCCAGCTTACGCCAGGCCTAGACGGATCCGTCGATGAGTGTTCCGGACGTCCTGCTTCAAGTAAAGGCCGAGGTAAGCCGGGCAAAGAGACTTGGTGTAAGGGCGGAGATGACGGGAAGGCATGGCCCAGTATGTCCGAGGGAGGTGTTAGCTCTGTCTCTACAACGGGCTACATACCCGCGGAGGAGTGTGATACTTCGGATCTGGAGTCACTCTCTGATGTGGGAGATGACACAGCCATTGACGAACTGTTTGCAGAAAAGGGCTGGGACAAAGTGCCGCTAGCTTCATTCCGAAGGCCTCGAGATTCACCCATGTCCACGGGGGAGAGTACACCCCGGGTGGAGGCACCAGCGCCTGGACAGGGGTCCTGTCCCCAGCCCACCTCTACATCTCCGGTGCCGCCTGCATCAGGTACTGGGGAGCAGAAGTTGATACTACGGGCACCCATGCCCCAACCAGAAGTGGTTAAGGCCCCTCGCCATCCGGACTCTATAGTTCTACCCGGCGAAGGGGACAAAGCCACAATGCCTCCGCTGTCAAGGCTTCAGAGACTCTTCAACCAGAAGGTTGCTGCTGATTACGGGTGGGAATATCCGTACCTTCCCAAGGAGTTACTCTACGAAGTGGAGGTGTACCGAGAGCGCTGGTATAATGACTTCGTGTGGACCCACCTTAAGGTTCCACACGCCCGCAGGTATTTGACATGCTCTCCAAAGACATCTCAGCGGTTCAAGGACTGCAAGGCAGAGTGGATGAGGGGAAGACACATCCATGCGGATAAAGTGTTGGTCCGACGCAAAGAAGGCGAGGATGTGGAATACCATTTGGAGACCATGGATCGGCATCTAAAACCTATCGTTTTGCCGCATCCCCGCTTCTACCTCTGAGGAGAAAGAGACTCCATTTGTTTGCTTTTGAAAGGACTTTTCACCCCTGAACTTTGCTGTTTGACTCTCTTGCTGGTGCCATCATCAGTGTTTTGCTCCGCAAGAGGGGTGCTTGTGTCATTCCAAGGAAGGACTGTTCCAGTTGTTGTTCTTTCCTTTCCGGTGAGAAGTTGCAGACTTTGGGGTAGATAGGGCCGGGAGTCAAGCAGCAAGAAAAGAGAAGATGGTTCAACGGGTGCAGTTACCGCGAGGCTGTCACCAGGTGGCAGTCTTGTGCAACGTTACACATTGTACACACTCACACTGGAGGAAAAGATATTTCTCTTCGGAGGAGTTTCTTTTTCTCTCACACATACACATGTGTCAGGGTTTTATTGTTTCTTTTCTCTTTCCTCTGCAGGAGAGCGTCCCGTCAAGATTATGGAACCTGGGGTGGTTCTTAGTTAGGATGGGAGGGAAAAGTATAATGTTTTAAATGTTGTCTTTCACTCCTCTTTTGTTGCAGGGGCTCAGACACAACTTCTCCGTTAGGATAGTTTCCTAAAAATGTTTGTTTTTTTTCAAATTGTTAGTTGGTTTCTGGATTGGATTATGTCAGCCGTTGAGGGCGTGATTCACTCCAGACACTGGGGTCCAGTGTCAAAAGACAGGGGGGAATGTGTAGCGGGTACTTACTTTCCCGGGTGCATTTTTTTGAATCTGGCCGTGACATCAGTGCCATGTTCCCTGCGGTTCACTGGGTGGCGCTGTCACCGTGGCCGGGGGGATGAATGTCACTGTGTGCCGAGGCCCTTTTTGTCCTCTCTGGGCAGCGGTATGGTGGGGCGGGGAACCCGCCATGCTTGCTGGGAGAGGGGATAAAGGGGGCCGGCCATCTTGGTCACGGGGGTCTTCGTCCCAGGCACCTTCAGCTTGCGGACGTGGGTTCGTGCTCGTCCTCTAGGAGGCCTCGGCCTAGAGGACCAACGGAGATCGTGTTCCACCCCAGGCACCTTCAGCCCTGGGGTGAGGTACTTGCAAGAAGGTCCGGAGCTCAGTGCCCAACACTGAGTTCCGCGAGGGAAGGGTCCTAAGGCACTTTGGGGATGGAGGCCTGAATCTGAGTAAGACGCAATGGACCGGGGAGAGCTCCTCACTCGAAGACCCGGTGCAGCAGACTGCCGGTGACGGGTGAGTCTCTTGTCGGAGACCGTCCAGAAGGATCCCCTTCCTCTCGTACGGAGACCATATCCCACTCTCCAGGAGGAGAGTGGAGGAGCGAATTTGTGTCTGGGCCTATTCACACTCACACCTCCTTTTCTGTCCTAACTATCAAGGAAGTTCCTGTATGGTGTGTTCTAATAAAGGAGTGTTGGATTTTAATGGTGTGAGGCTCACTTCCTGGCGGACGAAGTTCACGGTGACTCTTGGAGGGAGGATCCGGGTGCACGGCACAGACCCGAAGGTAAACAGGACATTGCTGATACTACAGGCATTCCCATGTGGTGGAGGCTAGGCGTAGCCCACCCGCTCTTTCTCTCTCCACTCTATCAGATACCCCTAGACAAGAGACAGTGCGAGCCGCACAGAGAGAGAAGAGGGGCAGGCGCTACACCAACAATCTACACTCTGCCAAAAATACACAAAGATCTGCATTGTCCTCCTGGGAGACCGATCGTAAATGGGATAGGGTCTATTTCAGCACGTGTCGGACAATATCTGGACATATTTCTTCAGAAAAGCGTTGTTATGACTAGAGCTTATTTACAGGATACAAAAAATGTATTACAACTTCTCCAAACAATTGACCTGACAGGAAGAACTGAAGTATATCTGACTACGGCTGACGTATCTTCCCTGTATACGATCATACAGCATGATGATGCTCTTCTAGCTTTAAATTGGGCCCTCTGTCAAAGAGACGACATCACACACAACCATAAAATCTTCTTGAGGAATGCCCTAGACTTTTGTCTTGGGCACAATTATTTTTGGTATGGTGGCAATTTTTATCTGCAGAAACGTGGTGTCGCGATGGGCGCTAAGTTCGCACCAAGTATTGCAAACAAATTCATGGGCGAATGGGAAGACAAAACTATTTTCGCTGTTAAGAGAGACTCATTGCTTATGTACAGAAGGTACATTGATGACCTCTTCTTCATTTGGTCAGGGTCCTTATCATCTCTAAACACATTTCTGGAAGAATTAAATAACAACACCAAAAATATCAAACTTACCTGTGAGATCAGTGATGTCAATATTCATTTCTTGGATGTCAATATATATAGATATGGAAACAAGTTGGGGACCTCAGTATATTTTAAACCCACTGACTCCAACAGTTATCTTCCGATGCAAAGTGGACATCACCCTTTATGGCTAAGAAATATTCCTAAGGGCCAACTTACTCGGATAAGAAGAAACTGTACAGAAACTGAAGATTTCCAGACACAAGCTATGGTGATCAAGAAAAAATTCATAGAGAAGGGCTACCATGTAGAGATACTTGATCAGACCATCAATGAGATAGCTGCTGTTCCAAGAGATGATCTGTTGGGTACATCCAATCACTCATTGAATGAAAATAGACATGAATGGAGTTTTGTTTCAGGCTTTCACCCGCAATATAAGGAAGTTGAAGAAACTTTTTCTAACCACTGGCATGTCTTATTGATGGACAGGATACTTAAATGTTCATTACCAAGTAATCCTGCATTTATATGTAGAAGATCCTCCAATTTTGCTGATAAAATTGTAAAAAAGGTCATTGATGCTCCAACAAGACCACCCTCCTTCTGGGACCAAGATGGCTTCTACGCATGCAGGAAGTGTCGAGCATGTAAAGAAGTTAGGGTCCCCATGTGAGCATTGGATAGATTCACATCCACTTCGAATCAAAAGGAATTCAGAATAAAAGAGTTTATTACATGCAACACAGCATATGTTGTATATGCCCTCCAATGTCCATGTGGTCTAATCTACATTGGCCGTACCAAGAGATTATTGAGGATTCGCATTGCAGAACACATTGCCAATATAAAAATCGGCTTCAAAGACCATAATGTGTCACTGCATTTTAAGCTCTACCACAACCAGGACCCTTTGGGGCTAAAATTTTGGGAAATTAACCATCTCAAACCCTTTTGGAGAGGTTCAAACCTCGTAAGAGAACTCTCCAAACGTGAGACCCTATGGATTTTTTTGATTGACACTTTATCACCCAAAGGGTTAAATGTGGATCTAGATATAAACTGTTTTATTAGCGATTATTAAGATACAGGATCCACTATTATAATTAAGAGATGGTCCCAACATCACATTCCACTGTTTTTATCACTATATTGATTTTAAGACATATATATTCATTTATTTATTTTATATAATGTTTTAATATATTATGTCCTTTACACATAGTTTTATCTTTCCCTGATTGACTCTGTATTTCATATTAATCACAATTTTTAATATGATTTTATCAATATCCTCTTTTATATGGTTTTTTCCCTCCCTCTCCCTTATCGTATATTATCTATATTATCAATTTTAACGTAATCATTTTATAATGATAATTTTATATTAATTATTATATATGATTTTATATATAATCATTTACACATATTTAATTTGTATAGGTGGCGGACATATATTTATGTATACTTTTATATTTATATTATACATAGAGGATTTAGATTTTATAATTAATATACACCAAATTAATTCCCAAGATCTTTATATGATCACGATCATATAAACTCGTGCATATACACTATGCACTGTCATGCAGTATATACTGCCGTGCGTTTTCTTCTCTTATTATATATCTGATCGTTTTCTACTGAGATCTAGGGGATCTGATAGGTTGGTCAGTCTATGGCTATTATATTGGTGTATCATATCTAATCCTCACACACTCCCTTGATTATTATTATGTTGATTCCATAATGTGTATCCGTATATTGTGGACATGTTGTTCCCTTATGGTCACAGACGAATACCATATCTATACATTTTGTTGTTTTTCAATAATAATGTCTCCACTTATATGTTGCTCCATTCTAGGATTATTGTCAAATTGTTATTCGTTATTTCCTAATTTTTTTTTGCTGCCGGATTGTTTTATGTATAAAATCTCTGTTTACATGGCTCCCGTGCTCCTCGTTTAAGCAATGTACACTCAGCGTCCAATCAGGCTACAGGTTTGAGCACTCGTCATCTGTTGCCGAGGACGCTGATTGGCAGATGCTCTATGGACACAGGGATATAAGAATCGCGGGTGCGTCGTGACGTTACGCCCTCTGTTGAAGTCAGGTGACGAAACGCGTCAGGGCGTAACCACGACAACCTGCGACCCGGAAGTGACGTATGCGTTCCAAGTCCGCGCTCCACCACCCTTAGCTACTATCCGGAAGTGTCTGCAGGATCCGTGAGGACACACACTCTCCTTGGGAGGCTGGATATGGTGATAGCGCCCTCTTGGGCCATTCAATGCTCATTTTTTCTGTTATAAATGTACGTAGATAGGCTAAAGGGGTCTCCTACTGTCTGGGTAAGGGAATTGAAATAAATGGGATTACACTATTGTGTTGCTATTTCTCTCATTATTCTATGACCTGCTTTGGAGCCCAAATACGTTTGTGGACCCTGATGTGAGGTGACGCTCCAGTTTGAGTAGCTGATCTATCTACTTGCTTAAGGCTTATTTATATCTTGCCTCTGGTGAGTTTGAACCCCTGAGGGGATTGATCGTCACGTGGTGGATTGCCAATATTATGTCTTTTGTGGTGGAAGGTGCACACTTGGACTATTGCTGATACCTACCTTATCACTCTGAACTGTTTTATCACTTCATTACGTGCTGGACTTTTAATCAGTGGCATTGTCCACGAGTCTTTTTATTCGTTCATTTAAATACTAGCGCTGTTTTGTGTAAATCAGTGATTCAGGCTTTTGAACTGTTTTATTTTTTTACCACCCCTTTTATATATTTGGATATACCTAGCAACAATATATATAAAAATATATACAAAGTATTTTAAAAAATGTATAAAAATATAAGATGGCATTGCTATGTGTAAAGCGCAAGGGGTCAAGTACAGTACACGAAACAACACAATAATAAATATAAATCAAAAGATGGAGCAAAATAGGAGTGGATGTTAATAAAGTGCCATATAATGAGGATTTGTATGCATGTGAATTGTAAGCTGATTTTATGCTGCAATTTATAGGGCACTAAAAGGAAACATGTATATCCTGGCAATACAAATAGAACCTCAAATAAATGTAGGATCTTTTTTTAACTCGGTAGTCGACCCCTACTGCCTCTGTTTTCTAGACTTATGCCTCGTACACACGACCGGTTTTCCCGGCAGTGAAAAACGGTCGTGTGTATGCTTTTCCGAGGGCAAAAAAACGTGCATAATCAAGTATGAGACAGGAGCGCTCGTTCTGGTAAAACTAGCGTTCGTAATGGAGATAACACATTCCTCACGCTGCAAATTATTGCATCGTTTAATACTGCGCATTCAAATCTTCTTTATAATGCTGTAATAATGAACTTGTTTTGCTGCTGATATTTACACAGAGTTCTGACAAACTTTTTTCTTAATTTTTTCTCGTGACTCAGCCAGCCAGAGAGAGAGAGAGAGAGATTAGAGAGATTAGACAAGCAATTAGAGTAAGTATTTGTCAGTATAGGAATACTGTAGTGTAATGGTCAGTGTAGTGTAGTTGTCAGAGAGGTTCCCATGCTGGACACACTGTTGGTAGTCCTGGCGTGTGCCTGATCACTTTCCTCCTGTCCAGCACACAGCACAGCTCTCCCTGGGGATGACTGGAGATGTGAGAGGACAGATAGCAGCCCTTTTACCTGTACCATTGCAGTAAAGAAGACAGAACACACCTGTCATGGACGTATGCCTCTGGTACCCACAACAAGGCCCAGGCACATCCCTGCTAGTAGGCTTCCAAGTATAAATAGAAGTTTTCCATTGCGCATGCGCGTGCGCCAATCGCACACGCGCGTGCGCCAATCGCGCACACGCACGTGCGCACACAGTAACAGTGTCTTGGCGCCCAGTGGCCTTTAAAAGGGGCTTCCTCTGTCCAGACTCTTGCTGTCTGATCTGCAGTTATCCGGTGACCTGATCCTGAACTTGCACCTGCTGTTACTTTGACCTGGCTTCCTGACCTTGCTGCTGTCTCCAGTCCTGACCTTTGGCTTCCTAGACCCAGTCCTGCTCATCTGCCTGCCTGATCCTCTGTTGCCTGATCCAGCCTGAACTTGACCCTCCACTGCCTGATGCTTCTGCCTGTATCTGATCCGCTGTGCATGACCTGGCTCGTCTGACCTTTCTCCTGCCTGCTGCTTGTATCCGTATCTTCCAGCATCCTCGGCTACCTGCATCAGCTGATCTGCACCTTCCAGCCACATCCCCAGCTACCTGCACCCGCTGGCCTGCATCACCTGACCTGCATCTTCAGCTGTCCATAGCGGTCTTCTCATCTAGCCCAGGAGAACCTAACAGGTACTCATACCCCACTGTGCTCCTTCGGCCACTGTCCCAACTCCAGTGACCTGGGAACCAGGGCTGTACGAGAGGTCTCCCTCTGCACGTCAGGCTCACCTCCAAGGTACGTGTCAGTATCAGTCAGCCATGCCTGAGCCTGCAAGAGGGACCTCTTGCACCGATGAGATCTGCCAACTCCTTTCTGATCTCACTCTAAAGGTGGAATCTCTCCAGGATGGTCATAAACATTTGGAGGAACAAATGCAATCCCTGGCTACCACCACAGACCCTCCTGCCAGCAGGACACCCACATGAGCCATCTCTGCACCTACTGTAACCATGCTGCCTCCTGAGCCAAGGGTCCCCATTCCGGAGAAGTTTTCCGGGGATCGAAATAAGTTTCGGACATTCCGCAATGCCTGCGAATTGTACTTCTCCCTGCTACCCCTAACGTTCTCCCAGGAGACCACCAAAGTGGGGTTTGTCATCTCGCTCTTGCTGGGGGAACCTCAGTCTTGGGCTCATCACCTGCTTGAAGAACGCCACGTTTCACTGGACTCTTTGCCATCCTTTTTCAAGGCCATGTCGCTCCTCTATGATGACCCCCAACGGACTTCCACTGCCGAAGCTGCTCTTCACGCGCTTCAGCAAGGCCGCAGAGCGGTTGAGGACTACATAACAGACTTCAGGCGCTGGAGTGCAGATACTCAATGGAACCATGCAGCGCTACGGCATCAGTTCCGTTTAGGCCTATCCGAAAGGTTAAAGGATGAACTTGCCCGAGTTGGCATACCAGACTCTTTGGAGAACTTAATGACATTGACCATCCAGATAGACCGGCGCTTTCGGGAGCGCACCGCAGAGAAGATGAACCAGCAGACTCGCCCAACCTGGGTGTTACCCCATGTGGCCACGACCACGCGTTCTGCTTCCATCAGACCTGTCTCAGCTAGACCTGGACCAACCTCCTCTGAACCGGTACAAGGCGGTCTAATTAGACCCTCGCTATCCGCTGAGGAACGCTCACGCCGGCATCAGCTCAATCTCTGCCTGTACTGCGGGGGAACAGGCCACTATGTACATTCGTGCCCAGTCAAACCTCAAAGATGCTTGTCCATCTCACCCACCAGTCAACCAGCACCTTCTGCCAATACCACTCACCTGGCCCTTGGCATCTCCTTCCAGCTTCCAGATAGGACTGTGCCTGCTACTGCGATTATAGACTCCGGAGCTTGTAGTTTTATTGACCTGAACTTTGCCAACCAACAGCTCATTCCACTGCAGCACCGGGCTCAAGGGCTTTCCATTTTCCTAGCAGATGGGTCCCGTATAAAATCCGGCCTAGTCACCCAAGAGACTCCACCCTTGCCCGTAGTCACAGCCGCGGGTCATAAGGAGCTGTTGAAACTCGATGCAATTGCATCCCCTCTGTTCCCGGTCATCCTCGGCCTGCCATGGCTACAGGCCCACAACCCACAAATTGATTGGGGCACTGGGGAAGTTAAGTTCCAGTCCCATTACTGTCAAAGACATTGCCTGCCTTCTCCGCCTAGGGTGTCTGGCCCTCTGCGGTGCCTGGAATCTGATGCAGAATTACGCTCAAAGGTACCTGAACCATACCACGAGTTTCTGGACGTGTTCAGCAAACGGGGGGCTGAGACTCTTCCTCCCCACCGTTCATATGACTGCCCAATTGAGTTGTTGCCTGGAGCTGAGATCCCTTTCGGGCGGATCTTCCCCTTGTCTGAACGGGAACTGGAAGTATTAAAGGAGTATGTGGATGAGAATCTCAAGAGAGGATTCATCCAGCCTTCTGCTTCTCCAGCAGGGGCCGGAATCTTTTTTGTAGAAAAGAAGGACCACTCCTTACGTCCCTGTGTGGACTATCGGGAACTAAATAAAGTGACAGTTAAGAACCGATATCCTCTACCTCTGATGCCCGAGCTGTTTCAAAGACTAAGAACCACCGCTGTATTTACCAAGCTCGATCTTCGAGGAGCCTATAATTTGGTTCGTATCCGTGCAGGAGACGAGTGGAAGATGGCCTTCCGTACGAGATTCGGCCACTATGAATATCTAGTGATGCCCTTCGGTCTGTGCAATGCCCCTGCTACCTTCCAGCACTTTGTAAATGATATCTTAAGAGACTGGTTAGATATCTTCGTAATTGTTTATCTTGATGATATCCTGATTTTCTCCACATCTCTAGATCAGCACCGGAAACATGTGAAGATGGTACTCTGCCGACTCCGCCAGCACGGGTTATATGCTAAACCAGAGAAATGTGAGTTTGAGCGGCAGAGTATCCAGTTCTTGGGCCTGGTGATTTCCACGGAAGGGTTCAAGATGGATCCACAAAAGGTCACAGCTGTTCTGGACTGGCCTGCACCCTCAGATAAAAAGGGGGTGCAGCGTTTTGTTGGCTTCGCCAATTTTTACAGAAGATTCATTAAGGGGTTTTCTGCAATCATTGCCCCCATCACTCAGCTAACAAAACAGAACATTCGTTTTCAATGGAACTCTGAGGCTCAGACTGCTTTCTCAACCCTGAAGGGACTTTTTACTTCCGCTCCCATCCTGAGCCACCCAGACCCCTCTCTACCCTACCTACTCGAGGTAGACGCTTCGGAAACAGCGGTAGGGGCAGTGATATCCCAGCGCCAAGGCCTCAAGGATCTCATGCATCCTGTTGCTTTCTTCTCTCGTAAGCTTTCCCCTGCTGAGAGAAATTACGATGTGGGAGATCGGGAACTTTTGGCCATTAAGGCCGCGCTTGAGGAATGGCGGTATCTCTTAGAGGGCGCAGCACATCCCATTCTTATTTACACGGATCATAAGAATCTGGAATACTTGAGATCCGCCAAGCGCCTGAAGCCGCGTCAAGCACGGTGGGCGCTGTTCTTTTCCAGATTTTCCTTCCACATCACCTACCGGCCGGGATCAAGGAACACTAAGCCAGACGCCCTCTCCCGTATGTTTGACGATCCCAAGGATGCCTCAGTCCCAGATACTATCCTATCTGAGGGTAACTTTCTGCTCATCCAGACAGATCTGATGTCCAGCCTAAAACAAGCTTCAGCAGGAATGCCAAGTCCACCAGGAGTGTCCCTGACAACCAGAGATGGGTTGCTTTGGAAGGACAATAACATTTTTGTGCCAGCAAGTTTCCGGACAAAGGTTCTGAACCTATGCCACGACCATCCTCTGGCTGGCCATTTCGGGGTCCACAAGACCCTTGACCTGATTCAGCGTATGTTCTGGTGGCCAAAGCTTCAGAAGAGTTGTGAGGACTACGTGAAATCATGTACTGTTTGTACCCAAAGCAAATCTGCTAGAACCAAGTCCTGGGGTCTTCTCAGACCACTACCAATTCCTGACAGACCCTGGAGCATGATAGCCATGGACTTTATAGTCGAACTACCCCCATCCGAAGGACATACAAGCCATCTTTGTAGTGGTCGACCGCCTTTCCAAGATGGCCCACTTCATACCTTTGAAAAGTACGCCTTCTGCCATGGAGACCGCCCGGGTGTTCATCCGGGAGATCATAAGATTACATGGAGTACCAACCAACATTGTATCCGACAGGGGGGTTCAGTTCACCTCCCGTTTTTGGAAAGCACTATGCCAGGCCCTGAAGATTGAGCTATCCATGTCATCTGCTTACCATCCTCAGACTAATGGACAAACCGAGAGGACGAACCAGACCCTCGAGCAGTACATACGCTGTTTCACCACGTTTGTCCAAGACGATTGGGTAGCACTATTGCCGTTGGCAGAATTTGCCTTCAACAATGCCAGCCATTCTGTCACGGGTCAGTCCCCATTTTTTGCAAACTATGGGTTTCACCCTGTTTTCCTGCCTAACATTATCCCTGAATCTCCAGTTCCAGCGGTACAGAGTACTGTTGACTTCCTGGGTCGCAACAACAAACTGCTACAAGAGACTATGGTCAAGGCACAGGCAACGAATAAGAGAGTTTATGACAGGAAGAGAAGAGGGGAATTGTGCCTCCAACCTGGTGACCAAGTGTGGTTGTCTACCACCAACCTCAGAATGGCTTGTCCCTCAAAGAAACTGGCACCTAAGTTTATCGGACCTTTCCCAGTCAAGAGGAAACTGAACGAAGTCTCCTATGAACTTGTCTTACCTGATTCACTTAGGATCCACCCAGTGTTCCACGTGTCCCTGCTGAAACCCACATTACCAGACCCCTTCCCAGACAGGGGATTGGGGCCACCTGAACCCGCAATGGTTGATGGGGACGAGGAATATGAGGTGGAGGCTGTCGTAGACTGCAGAAGGAGAGGTAATCAACTGCAATACTTGATCAAGTGGAGGGGGTACGGACCAGAGGAGAACTCTTGGGAACCCGAGCAGAATGTACATGCCCAAGAACTGATCCAGGCCTTCTTCCGCAGCCACCCTCAAAAAAGAGTCCTTTTGGGCACCCGGAGGTTGCCCATAAGGGGGGGGGCAATGTCATGGACGTATGCCTCTGGTACCCACAACAAGGCCCAGGCACATCCCTGCTAGTAGGCTTCCAAGTATAAATAGAAGTTTTCCATTGCGCATGCGCGTGCGCCAATCGCGCACACACGTGTGCCAATCGCGCGCACGCGCGCACACAGGAACACTGTCTTGGCGCCCAGTGGCCTTTAAAAGGGGCTTCCTCTGTCCAGACTCTTGCTGTCTGATCTGCAGTTATCCGGTGACCTGATCCTGAACTTGCACCTGCTGTTACTTTGACCTGGCTTCCTGACCTTGCTGCTGTCTCCAGTCCTGACCTTTGGCTTCCTAGACCCAGTCCTGCTCATCTGCCTGCCTGATCCTCTGTTGCCTGATCCAGCCTGAACTTGACCCTCCACTGCCTGATGCTTCTGCCTGTATCTGATCCGCTGTGCATGACCTGGCTCATCTGACCTTTCTCCTGCCTGCTGCTTGTATCCGTATCTTCCGGCATCCTCGGCTACCTGCATCAGCTGATCTGCACCTTCCAGCCGCATCCCCAGCTACCTGCACCCGCTGGCCTGCATCACCTGACCTGCATCTTCAGCTGTCCATAGCGGTCTTCTCATCTAGCCCAGGAGAACCTAACAGGTACTCATACCCCACTGTGCTCCTTCGGCCACTGTCCCAACTCCAGTGACCTGGGAACCAGGGCTGTACGAGAGGTCTCCCTCTGCACGTCAGGCTCACCTCCAAGGTACGTGTCAACACCAGAGGAGGATGGTATATATATGCCCATATTGATTTAACATCTGGTGAGTGCATCCCCATCAGGGGACCCTTAATCCCCAAACGTGGTGAAACACATTCTGGTGATAAGGAGCACATGAACTAGGATTTAAATCAACTTAACCATACTCACCGTTCACTATCTACACTACCTATATGATTGGATTATATAGAAGACGCACATTTGAACATTTGTCCGTAGCGCTGCTGCAGTTTATTCTGAACTTTTTCACTTAAAGTTTTTTAAATACTGTTTTTTTCTATCAATGAACAATAATGAACTTGTTTTGCTGCTGATATTCACACAGAGTTCTGACAAACTTTTTTCTTAATTTTTTCTCGTGACTCAGCCAGCCAGAGAGAGAGAGAGATTAGAGAGATTAGACAAGCAATTAGAGTAAGTATTTGTCAGTATAGGAATGCTGTAGTGTAATGGTCAGTGTAGTGTAGTTGTCAGAGAGGTTCCCATGCTGGACACACTGTTGGTAGTCCTGGCGCGTGCCTGTGCGTTCCTGTGCGTGCTGCTGCGCGCGTGCCTGTGCGTGCCAGTGTGCGGGCCCGCGCGCGCCTGTCTGCTTATTTAATCTGTCAGAGTGCCTTGGATCAGTGCTGTCTGATCTGCAGCTCCCTGTGACCCTTGCTCCTGTTACCTGTCTGAACACTTGTCTCCTGATTACCAGGCTTGCCCATTGGATTACCCTTGCCTTCCGCATGCACCTGACCTCGGCTTGCTTTGACCTTGAACCTGCCTGCTCCTCTGTACTTCGCTGCCTGCCTGTTGCCGACCCTGCCTGTGACCCGACCATCCCGCTTTGCTCCTGCTCAGAATCATCTGCCTGTGTTCCTGTTTCCTGTTGCCTGTCCAGCAAGACACCTTCTCCTCTGCACCTGGATCCAGAGCCGCATCTTTTACAACTACCCACCAGGCTCTCGTACCACTCCGCACTCCCGTGCTTCCTGTCCATACTACCAGGGGCCGCGAGTCGGACACATAAGGGAGACCTTCCTCTGCTCCATTGGGCTCTCCAGTCTGGTACGTACAAGTCTGACAGTAGTGGTCAGTGTAGTGGACAGAGCAGTTGTCAGTGTAGTGTAGTGGACAGAGCAGTTGTCAGTGTAGTGTAGTGGACAGAGCAGTTGTCAGTGTAGTGTAGTGGATGGAGCAGTTGTCAGTGTAGTGTAGTGGACAGAGCAGTGGTCAGTGTAGTGTAGTGGACAGAGCAGTGGTCAGTGTAGTGTAGTGGACAGAGCAGTGGTCAGTGTAGTGTAGTGGACAGAGCAGTGGTCAGTGTAGTGTAGTGGACAGAGCAGTGGTCAGTGTAGTGGACAGAGCAGTGGTCAGTGTAGTGGACAGAGCAGTGGTCAGTGTAGTGGACAGAGCAGTGGTCAGTGTAGTGGACAGAGCAGTGGTCAGTGTAGTGTAGTGGACAGAGCAGTGGTCAGTGTAGTTTAGTGGACAGAGCAGTGGTTAGTGTAGTTTAGTGGACAAAGCAGTGGTCAGTGTAGTGTAGTGGACAGAGCGGTGGTCAGTGTAGTGCAGTGGTCAGGGTAGTGTAGTGGACAGAGCAGTCGTCAGTGTAGTGTAGTGGACAGAGCAGTGGTCAGTGTAGTTTAGTGGACAGAGCAGTGGTTAGTGTAGTGTAGTGGACAAAGCAGTGGTCAGTGTAGTGTAGTGGACAGAGCAGCGGTCAGTGTAGTGCAGTGGTCGGGGTAGTGTAGTGGACAGAGCAGTCGTCAGTGTAATGTAGTGGACAGAGCAGTTGTCAGTGTAGTGTAGTGTAGTGGACGGAGCAGTTGTCAGTGTAGTGTAGTGGACAGAGCAGTGGTCAGTGTAGTGTAGTGGACAGAGCAGTGGTCAGTGTAGTGTAGTGGACAGAGCAGTGGTCAGTGTAGTGTAGTGGACAGAGCAGTGGTCAGTGTAGTGTAGTGGACAGAGCAGTGGTCAGTGTAGTGGACAGAGCAGTGGTCAGTGTAGTGGACAGAGCAGTGGTCAGTGTAGTGGACAGAGCAGTGGTCAGTGTAGTGGACAGAGCAGTGGTCAGTGTAGTGGACAGAGCAGTGGTCAGTGTAGTGTAGTGGACAGAGCAGTGGTCAGTGTAGTTTAGTGGACAGAGCAGTGGTTAGTGTAGTGGACAAAGCAGTGGTCAGTGTAGTGTAGTGGACAGAGCAGTGGTCAGTGTAGTGCAGTGGTCAGGGTAGTGTAGTGGACAGAGCAGTCGTCAGTGTAGTGTAGTGGACAGACCAGTGGTTAGTGTAGTGTAGTGGACAGACCAGTTGTCAGTGTAGTGTAGTGTAGTGTAGTGTAGTGGACAGAACAGTGGTCAGTGTAGTGTAGTGTAGTGGACAGAGCAGTGGTCAGTGTAGTGTAGTGGACATAGCAGTGGTCAGTGTAGTGTAGTGGACAGAGCAGTGGTCAGTGTAGTGTAGTGGACAGAGCAGTGGTCAGTGAAGTGGACAGAGCAGTGGTCAGTGTAGTGGACAGAGCAGTGGTCAGTGTAGTGGACAGAGCAGTGGTCAGTGTAGTGTAGTGGACAGAGCAGTGGTCAGTGTAGTTTAGTGGACAGAGCAGTGGTTAGTGTAGTGGACAAAGCAGTGGTCAGTGTAGTGTAGTGGACAGAGCAGTGGTCAGTGTAGTGCAGTGGTCAGGGTAGTGTAGTGGACAGAGCAGTTGTCAGTGTAGTGTAGTGGACAGAGCAGTGGTCAGTGTAGTGTAGTGGACAGAGCAGTGGTCAGTGTAGTGTAGTGGACAGAGCAGTGGTCAGTGTAGTGTAGTGGACAGAGCAGTGGTCAGTGTAGTGTAGTGGACAGAGCAGTGGTCAGTGTAGTGTAGTGGACAGAGTAGTGGTCAGTGTAGTGTAGTGGACAGAGCAGTGGTCAGTGTAGTGTAGTGGACAGAGCAGTGGTCAGTGTAGTGTAGTGGACAGAGCAGTGGTTAGTGTAGTGTAGTGTAGTGGACAAAGCAGTGGTTAGTGTAGTGTAGTGTAGTGGACAAAGCAGTGGTCAGTGTAGTGTAGTGGACAGAACAGTGGTCAGTGTAGTGCAGTGGTCAGGGTAGTGTAGTGGACAGAGCAGTTGTCAGTGTAGTGTAGTGGACAGAGCAGTTGTCAGTGTAGTGTAGTGGACGGAGCAATTGTCAGTGTAGTGTAGTGGACAGAGCAGTGGTCAGTGTAGTGTAGTGGACAGAGCAGTGGTCAGTGTAGTGTAGTGTAGTGGACAGAGCAGTGGTCAGTGTAGTGTAGTGGACAGAGCAGTGGTCAGTGTAGTGTAGTGGACAGGGCAGTGGTCAGTGTAGTGTAGTGGACAGAGCAGTAGTCAGTGTAGTGGACAGAGCAGTGGTCAGTGTAGTGGACAGAGCAGTGGTCAGTGTAGTGGACAGAGCAGTGGTCAGTGTAGTGTAGTGGACAGAGCAGTGGTCAGTGTAGTTTAGTGGACAGAGCAGTGGTTAGTGTAGTGGACAAAGCAGTGGTCAGTGTAGTGTAGTGGACAGAGCAGTGGTCAGTGTAGTGCAGTGGTCAGGGTAGTGTAGTGGACAGAGCAGTCGTCAGTGTAGTGTAGTGGACAGACCAGTGGTTAGTGTAGTGTAGTGGACAGACCAGTTGTCAGTGTAGTGTAGTGTAGTGTAGTGGACAGAACAGTGGTCAGTGTAGTGTAGTGTAGTGGACAGAGCAGTGGTCAGTGTAGTGTAGTGGACAGAGCAGTGGTCAGTGTAGTGTAGTGGACAGAGCAGTGGTCAGTGTAGTGGACAGAGCAGTGGTCAGTGTAGTGGACAGAGCAGTGGTCAGTGGTCAGTGTAGTGGACAGAGCAGTGGTCAGTGTAGTGTAGTGGACAGAGCAGTGGTCAGTGTAGTGTAGTGGACAGAGCAGTGGTCAGTGTAGTGCAGTGGTCAGGGTAGTGTAGTGGACAGAGCAGTCGTCAGTGTAGTGTAGTGGACAGACCAGTGGTTAGTGTAGTGTAGTGGACAGACCAGTTGTCAGTGTAGTGTAGTGTAGTGTAGTGGACAGAACAGTGGTCAGTGTAGTGGACAGAGCAGTGGTCAGTGTAGTGTAGTGGACAGAGCAGTGGTCAGTGTAGTGTAGTGGACAGAGCAGTGGTCAGTGTAGTGTAGTGGACAGAGCAGTGGTCAGTGTAGTGTAGTGGACAGAACAGTGGTCAGTGTAGTGTAGTGGACATAGCAGTGGTCGGTGTAGTGTAGTGGACAGAGCAGTGGTCGGTGTAGTGGACAGTGTAGTGGACAGTGTAGTGGACAGTGTAGTGGACAGTGTAGTGGTCAGTGTAGTGGACTGTGTAGTGGTCAGGTAGGTTACTGTAGTGGTCAGGTAGGTCAGTGTTGGAATCCGGTAGGTTAGTGTAGTGGTCAGTGTAGGAATCAGGCTGGTCAGTACTGTTGGAAGGGACTCGGGGAGTGCTAAAAGCCTACAGGTTAGGGGGCGCCAATTACTTGCCTTGTCCTGGGTGCTGACAACCCACGCTACGCCACTGCTGCCAGGATCCATCCGCCGGTGGAGACCAGTACTGCGGCCCAAAGATTATATAACACCAGCAGGGAGAAGTTCTCCTGACAGTTCCAAACTGCCAGGAGACACCTGCTGGTGGACCACTGTACTGCAAGCCAAATAATAAATATTACCAGCGGATGGAACCTTTCCTGACACTCACTCATGTTCCTATCCCTCTTGGCCCTTTTTGTTTGAAGGCGGAGGGGAGGCACCTGAGATGTTGTTCTGCCACTGGGCCCGGCCACCTCCTGCCTGACACTGGGCCCAGCCACCTCCTGCCTGACACTGGGCCCGGCCTCCTCCTGCCTGACACTGGGCCCGGCCTCCTCCTGCCTGACACTGGGCCCGGCCTCCTCCTGCCTGACACTGGGCCCGGCCTCCTCCTGCCTTACACTGGGCCCGGCCTCCTCCTGCCTGACACTGGGCCCGGCCTCCTCCTGCCTGACACTGGGCCCGGCCTCCTCCTGCCTGACACTGGGCCCGGCCTCCTCCTGCCTGACACTGGGCCCGGCCTTCTCCTGCCTGACACCTGGCCCGGCCTTCTCCTGCCTGACACCTGGCCCGGCCTCCTCCTGCCTTACACTGGGCCCGGCCTCCTCCTGCCTGACACTTTCCCAACCCTCATCCTGGCTGAGGTCACCCTGTGTATGAAAAAGGGACATAGTTTTAGTTTTTGGTTCATCATTAACGCACAATTTTCAGCTCATGACTGTAGAAAATTGAATGGTAATAAATAGAATATACTATCATTCTGACCCCAGCATTTCCAGTCTTGTCCCAATCATTTTTGGCCACTACTGTCTAATTTCTTATTAACATCTATTTTACATCATTAATTTTAGGACAATAAATCTTTCGAAAAATACTATACCGGGCTCCAGAAGTCCAAGTCCGGTATTCCAAGATGCAAGGCTCTTCTTGCTCCTGAGAAGGCTCATCTAGGCTGGATGGAAGGCTGAAGGGAAGGCTCGAGGGAAGGCTGGAGGGAAGGCTAGAAAGTGATGGCCTTACTTCAAGGTGGTCGTTTAGAAACATCAATTTGTTATAGTACCACAGACTTGGTACATATACATCCTCTACTGCTGCTCCTGACTTCTGAGAATCAAGGACCTTAATGCACTCCCTCCTGTATGTGCCTCTCAAGGTCGCAATTTTAGTGTCCACCTCATGGATGGTTGCTCTGGGGATCCGTGTCTACACAAATTGGAGCATGGTCTCCTGTGCTGCTGTCCTTGCTCCTTTTTTTATGGATTGTATTTTTGGTTTGCCACAGAGCAGGCAGCTCCCTGTATCTGTCCAGGAACTCGCTCATAAAATCTTTATCTTTGAAAGCATTCATTCTTTCTGCAAGACAAAAATACTAATGCCAGTCTAAACTATAGTAATCTTTATCCCCATATAGGCCACAATCTCGAAGCAGTATAGGCCACTGTTGACCCAAGCTAAAATGTTACCTTCGGTCTCACGTTCGTCGCTTACTCCTTTCTCCGCAGGACCGCACACAGAATGTAGGTACGACACATGCGTGTTAGCTTTATATACACTACGCATGTGTGAAACTCCGCACACGTCGCCCGCCCATGATTTTCTTTCTCGAATATTCCCCGCCCCTTCTCTTTTGGCGTGTAGTGGGAGACGACATGGCGGAGTTACAGCAGGTGTCTGATAATTCCTCTAACAACGAGACAAGCCCGGAGGCCGAAACGTCACGATCAAGGAGGAGATACAAAGCATCTAATATGTCCTTTGCAGAGATGGCGGAGATGGTTGACATATTGAAGAGGACGGATTATGATGGCAAGCATGGGTCGTACACCAACCCTAATGTAAAAAAGGCTAAAATAATAAAAAAAATTGTTAAAAGTCTGCAGAAGAATTTTTGGGTACGACGATTCAAGGAGCAGCTTAGAAAGCGGTGGTCTGACCTCAAACTCAAGAGGATCAAGAGAATGCTTCAAAAAAGCAAGTATTTCTCCTGTGCTCCTATTATTTTAGTCTCATAACTTGCATTTTGCTCCATGTGCTTTGTTTTACTGTTGGACAGTTGAAAATGTCAACTTCATTTTGACATGCCTGTTTGTATTAAAAGAATTTTATTACATTGTTGTCTAGATGTGTTTGTAACTAGAATGAAATGCAAGCTTGATTCAGTGTAAAGGAGAGGACACTCAGCAGCTGTTTACACATCTGCACTCTGAAGCACTAGTGTGGGCCACCAAAACAACCTTTTTAAGGTGTCTCACACAGGTGCTCCAGTGGATACTTGGGGTGTCTCCATGTGTGAAACTTCACCAAAAAAGGTAAGTATTCCAGCTTTAAGGGAAAAAAAATATGTTTTCATCTTGGAACGCAGCCAAAACAGACAATTGTACCACACTTCCAAGCAATGTTTCATATTCCTAGTTCTGCCCTCAAATATGTGTGTGCTAAGTATACCTTTTGTTTCATTTTCATAGGGGAGAGAAGACTTGGAGGACACCACTCACAGGACACCAGGAACCCCACACCTCCTAAACATCAGAGAGAACCCAAACCTGAGGATGTGGAGGAAGGAGAGGTGGATGACGTGGTGGAAATTGTCACCACAACAGGTCAGTGTCTGTCACCAAAGCTTCAGGTAAGAGATGTAGGCCTGCATATTTATAATACCTTTTTTTATATTTTTAGGGGATGAACATGTTATTGAAGAAGAAACTCCTCGTTTCTCAAGTGCTAGTGCCCAGATAATCATCCAGGAAATCATGGTGTGTAGTCGAGAACTCAACATCATGAGGAATAATATGAATACTATGGAGCAAAAATTTAAGAACATTATTGATGTTATGGGGCGAATCTAAACACAACCCCCCCGATTTGTTTTTTTTAGGCACTTAAAAAAATATTTTTGTACTTTCATCAAGCCAAATTTTGAAGATGCACACAGTGTATCGACATGTGCTATCTGCCATCAGGGGATATCAATGTACGTGTGAAACCCCTTCCTTGCAACTCTAGTAGGTGAAAAGAAGGGATTGCATCCCCAAAACACGTCCATTGATCCCCCATGATGCCAGATAGCACATGTTGACATTAGGCATTGTTGTGGAGATTTTTATGGAGATGTATTTAATATGTATTGTCATAGTGTCACCCAGTGTTAGTACTTCCGCAACCCGCTCTAAAAGAGCTGATTGGGGTAGTCTGAGGCTGGTTGAATCCCGTCTGATAGGGGAAAACGTCTTGAGGTTGGAGTGTGATGTTTGCAGGGTGCGGATATGTCCACCGATGGGGGGCCCTCTGTGCATTAGCACGGACGATCGTTGAGGAGGGGATGTCCTCGCTCTGCAACAACATCATTGGTTATAAGCGGATGCGCGCTCTTGTCTCTGCTGTGTCTGATCAACATTGATTGGGATTCGTAGTGCGCGTCTGCAGATAGCCTCCCTCCCCCATTCAATAATAGTATAATCTTAATATGCGTTATTCTATGGAATAGCGCAGAATAAGAATTCCTATCAACGGTAACTTTAGCCATCATACGTTATTGTATTCATTGTATGTTTTATTGTATTGAATCCTTTAAGCCATATTTCTTGAGTGGGATTCATGTATGGCATCTCCTGTTGGAAGGAATGTCCAGGTATTGCCATTTTCCTGTGTGGAAGGGACATCCTGTGAGGTCCCCGCCCATGGGGGAGGGGATTGGTTGCTGCAGCCAATCACCTCCTGTGTGAGATCTTTTGAGTTTAATAAAAGCCTATGATTAGGCGTCGGCTAGGCAGTCATGCTGGCCTGCTGAGATGAGAGAACATAAGCTGTGTGATGCTGCCTTTTTGGGATGAATGATGGGACGAATGAACGATGAGTGGATCTTAGCAAACTTAGCTAAAGATAGCATTATTGCAAAAAGATGAATCTAAAGTGTGTGCTTAGATAGCACAGGAATTATAGGCTGTGTGCTCTGTAAACAGCAGCCTAGAAATTCCACAACAGCATGGGATCAGGAGGCAAAGCAACATTTTACATCCCAAATTGCGTGCAGCTTCAAAATTTGGCTTGTTCAGGGGTGACATCACCCAATCTGATGAAGGGCAGATCCACACATTTTTGACATAATATAATGTCTGATATTGCCTCAAGGTTTTCAATGTTGAAGTTTGTACGTTAATGAGAGTTGTGTATTTTCTGTTAAAAAAAGAAACATGCCTGTTTATGGCAAAAAAAATTGTATTTTAACCCCCAAAATTTTAACAAGACCATGTGAATGTGCACAGAGTAAATAATTTTGACAACGACAAAGTGTGGCTTCCTTTTCAAATCCTCAAGCTTTTTTTGGGTTATTTTTGGTGTTTACAGTGACAATGGTGGTTATTTACTAAAGGAAAAACCACTTGGCACTACAAGTGCACTAGGAGACAGCTAAAACAAACACAAGCAAGCAATACATCAAAAACAAGATGTAGCGGTACCCCCATGGGGGCTGCTGATTGACTCTATACCCCACAGGCAATCCCGACTCTGCAGATACTCTCTTACCTCTGACACCTTGGGTTCCATTGTAATTGTCTTACAGTAATAAGGATCGACTTAATCAAGATTTCTGAATCACACAAAGAACTTTACTAATGCAAAGAAATAACATAAAAGTATTATACATTTAATGGAAAATGAACACAGATTATTGACATTAACTGAGACGTACAGTCAGGTTTAGTAATGACTATCACTTTACCCTGCAATCACTAGGCAAAGGATATGTGGGCTAGTACACGGTGGAGCAGACCCCCAATACCTCAGTACCTGTATTGGATCACCTCTCCACCGATGGCCAAGCACACAGATCAATAAGACAACAATGAATGCAATAATTAGAGTATATGCTTCAACCTTAAATTGCTAAATGGCTCCCTCTAGAGTGCAGTTCAGTGTGACCTTAACTGTATAGTGTACAGCTTAATGAACAATAAAGTAATGGCAGTTTTCTCCTGTTCCAGTCTTTTTCTTCAGCTAGCTTAGTGATCTTGAAGTGTACTGTGGTGCACTTAATTGTAATCCAATGTGGTAAAGAAATAAGCAACAACTGAAGGATGTGAGATGATTAATCTTCTTGTAAAAGAAAGGTTAAATCTGAACATCCAGCTGTGGGAACACTTGGATGCAATAGATACCCTTCCGTGGGACTACAAGTGTCAGCGACAGTCTGGATAGCAGAAATCATCTATCAAGCTCAGTCAATTACTTTAATGGAAATGAGAAAACAGAAAAAACAGGCGCCACTTAGTAAAAACTGTAACACTTTAATTTAAAAGGCATGAAAGCACTCACTTTTTAAAATTACTGTATGAAGGCATATTCAAGTCCAATCGACGTTCGATCTCCGCTGTGGTTGGTGGTCCTGACGTCACTCCGCCGTACGTCGAATCCCAGCAAAGACTCTGAGCTTGTGTTCCAGCCCTACCTTTGTCTAGCCTCAACGATACCCGGAAGTCATCTTATTTGAACAGAATACCGGTCCCGCTCTACACAGGCAGATTGTCTATCAGCTCTTGGGACCACCAACCACAGCGGAGATCGAACATCGATTGGACTTGAATATGCCTTCATATAGTAATTTTAAAAAGTGAGTGCTTTGATGCCTTTTAAATTAAAGTGTTACAGTTTTTACTAAGTGGCGCCTGTTTTTTCTGTTTTCTCGTTTACATGTGCTGGAGTCTGGCTTCGGCTCCCACAGCAAGGCTGCCCAGCTTTCACAAGACTGTCATCTCACATAGACACATAGAGCTCTGTGTAGCTCAAAGGACGTTGTGGAAAATACTGTTGATTTTATGTTTCAGTATGCACCAGTATTGTATATAATTACTTTAATGGGCAAGTGCCCGCTCACCGCTGTAGGTCCTCAGCCGGCTGGTACACTTTGTCTGGAGCTTCACTTGATGGTGCCTCTATAAAAGAAGATGGCGCTGTCACACCGTGCGGCCGCTCCTGGCTCTCTGACGGGTGAAGTAGCTTCAAATGCCCTCAAGTGCGAACCGATCCACCTGCTCAGCTAGCAGGGATGTCCTCCAAAGATCCCTCTGGGGCGGATGATCCGGCTCTCCGCTGTAGGCCACAGTCTCTCGCTCTCAGTCACACACATAGACCTCCTGCTGGCAGTTGAAAGGTGTCCAGAGAGGCCTAATCAGGCCTTGCTTGTCCTTTTTGTCTGGTTACCCAGCAGGCTGTTCGGTGACAATTTGCATTGTGGGCCCGCTGCTTAGCATTGTGGGTTTGTAGTTCTCAAATTTACACAGTCAAAGTCACTCCCTCTTAAGCCACACATCCCACAATGCATCACTACTTATCCTTTAACCAAGAAAATAAATGTTCAAATAACTTTCAGTGGTCACCAGAGGGAGACAAACCCTTTACCAAATAAACAGTACCTAACTTAATATGATAACTTTCCAGTAGCAATCTCTTGGCTACAAAGATTTTAGCAGAAATTTGGATTTTTATTCCTAAAAAAATGGATTTAGACATTGGCTGGCATAGCCTACCCGTGAAATAATCTACATATTTCTGGCGAACTTCATGGGTGCTTTGGGGGGGCAATCCAGGACGGCCAGATTCCAGGCCCATCAGGGTATTCTCTGAAAGTCTGGCCTCAGGCCCAACTGAGGCAAGATAATTGGGTGAATGTTTTCTTAAAAAATTGTGCAGGATGCAGCAGCAAAAGACAATGTGATTGAGTTTGTATTCTGCCATGTGGATTGCTGCCAGAAACAGGCGGAACCGGCTGGCCATTATCCCAAAGGCATTCTCAACAACTCTTCGGGGCTCTGGCCAGCCAGTAGTTAAAAACCCTCCTCTCTGGGGTGAGGGTCCTCTGGGGAAATGGCCTCATGAGATGTGGTCCCAGACCAAAGGCTTCATCAGCATGAAACACGAAGGGGAGTCCTTCCTCGTCTTCATCAGGTGACAATGCCAGGCCACCACTCTGGAGACGTCAGGCAAACTCTGTCTGGGTGAAGACTCCTCCATCTGACATCCGGCCATTCTTCCCCACGTCCACATACAAGAACTTATATTGTGCAGACACCACCGCCATTAACACTATACTTTTAAACCCCTTATAGTTGTAATAGTATGACCCTGAATGGGGTGGTGGCACTATGCGGACGTGCTTTCCATCTATTGCCCTTCCGCAGTTAGGAAAGTCCCACGCTGGGCAAACTGGGAGGCCACATTCTGCCATTCCTGTGGCATGGAAGGAAGCTGTGGAGTCAAAACATAAAAAACGAAATGCAGTACTTTTGCACATAACATTGCAAGCAGATTATACAAAAACATTTTTGTCCAACATCAGTATAACATTTATTTAACCACTTAACGACCGCTCACTGTATATGTACGTCGGCAGAATGGCACCGACAGGCACAATCACGTACAGTGTACGTGATTGCCTTTGTACAGTTGGGGGGTCCGATCGGACCCCCCTCCTATACAGTGAGCGGTCGGTATTCGTTGGGGAGCGATCCGAGATGAGGGGACGGCCGTTCAATTCCGGCCACCCCCCCGCGATCGCTCCCGGCGAATGAAAATGCTTCCTCTGTCCTGTAATGTAAACACAGGCAGAGGAAGCAGGAGGAAGTGATGTCATCTGTCATGCGGCGCTCACATATACCGAGCGCCGTACAAGAGAAGACATACAGGTTAGTGCACAAACAGCACACTGACACCAGGACACATAGGCACACAAATCGTCCCCCCAGGCCCCCCCAGATCACCCCCCAGCCCCCATTAACAAGGGCCACTGATTGCAGTGACCATTTATTTACTGATCACTGCAATCAGTGACATTTGTGACTGTAAAAGTGTCACTAAAGTTAGTTTTAGGTCCAGTGTAGCCCCCTAACCCCCCCTAATAAAGGTTTAACCCCCTGATCACCCCCCAGATAACCCTTTCACCCCCTAGCACCGCCGTCTCTAAGCGATCATTTTTCTGATCGCTGTCTTAGCGTCGGTGATGCAGATCGATAGCCAGTAATTTTTTTTAGGTTCGCCGCAGGTTTTTATAGCGTCGAGTACCCCCATAAATTATCTAATAAAGGTTTAACCCCCTTGATCGCCCCCCAGGTAACCCTTTCACCCCCTATCACCACTGTCGCTAAGTGATAATTTTTCTGATTGCTGTCTTAGCGTCTGTGATGCAGATCGGTAGCCAGTAATTTTTTTTAGGTTCGCCGCAGGTTTTTATAGCGTCAGGTACCCCCATATATTATCTAATAAAGGTTTAACCCCCTTGATCGCCCCCCAGGTAACCCTTTCACCCCCTATCACCACTGTCGCTAAGCGTTCATTTTTCTGATCGCTGTCTTAGCGTCTGTGATGCAGATCGGTAGCCAGTAATTTTTTTTAGGTTCGCCGCAGGTTTTTATAGCATCAGGTACCCCCATAAATTATCTAATAAAGGTTTAACCCCCTTGATCGCCCCCCAGGTAACCCTTTCACCCCCTATCACCACTGTCGCTAAGCGATCGTTTTTCTGATCGCTGTCTTAGTGTCGGTGATGCAGATCGGTAGCCAGTAATTTTTTTTAGGTTCGCCGCAGGTTTTTATAGCGTCAGGTACCCCCATATATTATCTAATAAAGGCTTAACTCCCTTGATCGCCCCCCAGGTAACCCTTTCACCCCCTATCACCACTGTCGCTAAGCGATCGTTTTTCTGATCGCTGTCTTAGTGTCGGTGATGCCGATCGGTAGCCAGTAATTTTTTTTAGGTTCGCCGCAGGTTTTTATAGCGTCAGGTACCCCCATATATTATCTAATAAAGGTTTTAACCCCCTAATTGCCCCTAGTTAACCCTTTCACCAGTGATCACCATATAAGTGTTACGGGTGACGCTGGTTAGTTAGTTTGCTTTTTATAGTGTCAGGGCACCCGCCGTATATATAACCCAATAAAGGTTTAACCCCCTGATCGCCCGGCGGGTGATATCAATTAGGTTTTAGCGTCAGAGAGGGTCTGCGTCACACCCCAGGCAGCGTCAGGTTAGTGCCAGTAACGCTAAAACCCACGCGTGAAGCATACACCTCCCTTAGTGGTATAGTATCTGAACAGATCAATATCTGATCTGATCAGATCTATACTAGCGTCCCCAGCAGTTTAGGGTTCCCAAAAACGCAGTGTTAGCGGGATCAGCCCAGATACCTGCTAGCACCTGCGTTTTGCCCCTCCGTCCAGCCCAGGCCACCCAAGTGCAGTATCGATCGATCACTGTCACTTACAAAACACAACACACATAACTGCAGCGTTCGCAGAGACAGGCCTGATCCCTGCGACTCCAGTGCTGTAGGAGGTGATTTCACCACCACAGTTAAAAAAAAAAGCATATATGCCGAAGCATTGGGGCAGCAGGGGCTCCTAATGCCACGTACATACGGTCGAAATTCCGACGGAGGCTTGCCCGTGGAAAAGTCCGACCATGTGTGTGCGGCATAACTTTTTTGCGGGAGGATGCCCCCATGCTTCGGCATATATAAATGGTGCATGTATGCCCATCATTAGAAGTGGGTGGATGAAGGGCGGTATTCTAATGGTGGGCATACCCACCGATCAATCTCTTTTTTCGTTCAGCCAACTGGCTGCATGAAAAAAAAAGATTACAATACATGTCCAACAAGGACCAGCAACGTACTGGTATGTTGCTGGACTTTGAATGTTTATACCAGAATGATGCCTGCGGGTTTAGGTATCATCTTGGTATCATTCTTTTCAGCCAGCGGCTAATTAGCCTCTGGACTGCTTTTACAAGCAGTGGGAGGGAATGTCCCCCCCCCCCGGATATAAAAATCGCCATTGGGAAATTTAGAAAGCATTTTATCACACCAATCTTGCTGTGGTCAGATGCTTTGAGGGCAGAGGAAAGATCTAGGGTCTAGAAGACCCCAGTTTTTTTCAAAAAAAGAGTACCTGTCACTACCTATTGCTATCATAGGGGATATTTACATTCCCTGAGATAACAATAAAAATGATAAAAAAAATAAATATGGAAGGAACAATTTAAAAATAAAATAAAAAAGCAAAATTAATAATAATAAAAAAAAAAGCACCCCCGTCCTGCCCTGCTCTTGCCCAATGGTGAACGCAAGCGTCGGTCTGGCGTCATATGTAAACAGCAATTGCACCATGCATGTGAGGTATCACCGTGAAGGTCAGAACGAGGGCAGTAATTTTAGCAGTAGACCTCCTCTGTAAATCTAACGGGGTAACCTGTAAAGGCTTTTAAAGGCTTTTAAAAATGTATGTAGTTTGTCGCCAATGCGCGTTTGTGCGAAATTTTAAAGCATGTCGTGTTTGGTATCTATGTACTCGGCCTAAGATCATCTTTTTTATTTCATCAAACATTTGGGCAATATAGTGTGTTTTAGTGCATTAAAATTAAAAAAAGTGTATTTTTCCCCCAAAAAATGTGTTTGAAAAATCGCTGCGCAAATACTGTGTAGAAAAAAAATGCAACACCCACCATTTTAATCTGTAGGGCCTTTGCTTTAAATATATATATAATGTTTGGGGGTTCAACATAATTTTCTTGCAAAAAAAAATATGTTTTCATGTAAACAAAAAGTGTCAAAAAGGGCTTTGTCTTCAAGTGGTTAGAAGAGTGGATGTAAGCTTCCTAATGTTGTGTATAAAATGCCAGAACAGTTCAAAACTGACCCCCCCCAAATGACCCCATTTTGGAAAGTAGACACCCCAAGCTATATACTGAGAGGCATGTCGAGTCCATGGAATATTTTATATGTTGACACAAGTTGTGGAAAAAAGACAATTTATTTATTTATTTTTGCACAAAGTTGTCACTAAATGATATATTGCTCAAACATGCCATGGGCATATGTGGAATTACACCCCAAAATACATTCTGTTGCTTCTCCTGAGTACGGGGATACCACATGTGTGAGACTTTTTGGGAGCCTAGCCGCGTACGGGACCCCAAAAACCAAGCACCGCCTTCAGGCTTTCTAAGGGTGTAAATTTTTGATTTCACTTCTCACTGCCTATCACAGTTTCGAAGGCCATGGAATGCCCAGATGGCACAAAACCCCCCCAAATGACCCCATTTTGGAAAGTAGACACCCCAAGCTATTTGCTGAGAGGTATTGTGAGTATTTTGCAGATCTCGCTTTTTGTCACAAAGTTTTGAAAATTGAAAAAAAAATATATATTTTCTTTCTTAATTTTCAAAAACAAATGAGAGCTGTAAAATACTCACCATGCCTCTCAGCAAATAGCTTGGGATGTCTACTTTCCAAAATGGGGTCATTTGGGGGGGGGTTTTGTACTGCCCTGCCATTTTAGCACCTCAAGAAATGAGATAGGCAGTCATAAATTAAAAGCTGTGCAAATTCCAGAAAATGTACCCTAGTTTGTAGACGCTATAACTTTTGCGCAAACCAATAAATATACGCTTATTGACATTTTTTTTACTAAAGACATGTGGCTGAATACATTTTGGCCTAAATGTATGACTAAAATTGAGTTTATTCGATTTTTCTTATAACAAAAAGTAGAAAATATCATTTTTTTTCTAAATTTTCGGTCTTTTTCCGTTTATATCGCAAAAAATAAAAATTGCAGAGGCAATCAAATACCATTAAAAGAAAGCTCTATTTGTGGGAAGAAAAGGACGCAAATTTAGTTTGGGTACAACATTGCATGTCCGCACAATTTACAGTTAAAGCAGCGCAGTGCAAAATTCTGAAATCACCTCTGGTCCTTTAGCTACCAAATGGTCCGGGGCTTAAGTGGTTAAAGGAGTATTTAAAGCCAAAATTATAAGGCCCACTTATCAGATTCCTCACCCCCTCTGCTGGCCCATTGAATTTTTTTTATGGGGGGGGGGAAGCCTCTACCACTCTGCCTGAATTTATTGAGGAAAAAAAACATTTGTGCACATTTTGGGGGGGGGGGTTCTAGCTGAGTTTGGGCTCTCACAAAAAAAAGCCTCTGCCACTCTGCCTGAATTTAACGAGAAAAAACAAGACATTTGTACACATTTTAGGGGGGGGGGTTCTAGCTGAGTTTGGGCCCTCAGAAAAATGCATGTATGCCAAATAAAGAGCATTAAAAGCTTACAGCATGCATGGGGACAAATAGGACATTCACAGCATATTACAATCATGGTAATTAGGGAATGATGAAAGAAATACAATACATTAGCAAACATTAAATACATAGAATATGATGTTAAAGGAGAAAACTTACCTTTATATAGTTCTTCTGCAGAACTTGAATGATGGCAGAACAGGTCTCTGATATAATGATCCCCAGAGCCTGGGGGGAGATGCCTGTTGAAAACTTGAGGTCATGCAGGCTTTTCCCAGTCACCAGGTACCGCAGTGAGGGTTTGCCGCATGACGGTGTCCGGCCTCGTGATATAGGGAGACACCAAAGCCAACAGATGGTGAAAAACGGGGTCCGTCATCTGGAGAAAATTCCTGTAGTCATCAGGATTCTTCTCCTGGATCTCCCGCAGCAGAGGCATATGACAGAATTGGTCACGCTGGAGCAACCAATTCTTGGTCCATGAACTCCTCCTCACCCTGTTCATGGACTGAGCTTGGTCCAAGATAAGAAGCCCAACACCAAGCGCCCGCACAGCACGAACTCTACGACGAGAACGTACCCGCAACATGGCTAGAAAACAGTCGGCTGGTCAGAACAGAACGCACTGAATAAGAGCAAGGCCTATAAAGAATGACCTGAAAATCAGAAATGAGCGGACAAGAATGCATTGAAAAACAGATACGCACTGACTACATGCCCTGAAAGACAAATACGAACCCACAAGCACCAACTGAACAGCAGAAAACTATCTGAAAGCACGAAGACTGTAAAGCGCGAATCGTCTCTCACCAAACTTTTACTAATACGCGATAACACGAGATCAGCAAAAGCAGCCCAAAGGGTGGCACCGTTGGAATGGAACTTCCCCTTTATAGTGCCGTCGTATGTGTTGTACAGTAGGTGCTGCCGATATTGTGTCAATCTCGCCCCTTCTAGCGGCGAGATTGACACCCTATGAGCCCCGTCGCGAGAGCCAGCGCTGAGCTGCCTCGTCATCGGGGAAGGAAAAATTTTGTTTTTCCTTTCCGCAATGAGCGACACGCATTGCCGGTAGAGGGAGATCCGACGTGGATTCCCGCCAATACCAGGCACTGTGTTTGGTATGAATCCTGAGCGGGAACTCCACGCCAATTTTTTAATAAAAAAACGGCATGGGTTCCCCCTCCAGGAGCATACCAGGCCCTTCGGTCTGGTATGGATTTGAAGGGGAATCCCCTAAGCCGAAAAATCGGCGTGGGGGTCCCCCTCAAAATCCAAACCAGACCCTTATCCGAGCACGCAACCTGGCAGGCCGCAGGGGAAGAAGGGGGGATGAGAGAGTGGCCCCCCTCCCTCCTGAACCGTACCAGGCCGCATGCCCTCAACATGGGGGGGTTTGATTCTCTGGGGCAGGGGGACGACCTGCGCCCCCCCACCACAAAGCACCCTGTCCCCATGTTGATGGGGACAAGGGCCTCTTCCCGACAACCCTGGCCATTGGTTGTCGGGGTCTGCGGTCGGGGGCTGATCGGAATCCGGGAGCCCCCTTTAACAAGGGGGCCCCCAGATGCCAGCCCACCTGGTGGAAAAAAATGGCAATAAAAAAACACACACACAGCTTTTAAAAGTAATTTATTACACAGCTCCGGGGGTCTTCTTCCGACTCTGGGGGTCTCTTCCGACTTCGGGGGTCTCCGGTGTCGTTGCCGCGCTCTCCGGTTCTTTCTTCCTTCTGCCGGGCCACCGCTATCTTCTTCCAGCTCTTTTGCTAGCGGGGCCTGGTCTTCTCCGTCGCCTTCTTCCCTCTTCTCCTCTCCGGTTCTTTCTTCCTTCTGCCGGGCCTCCGCTATCTTCTTCCAGCTCTTTTGCTAGTGGAGGGGCCCGGTCTTCCCGTCGCCGTCGGCGTCTTCTTCCCTCTTCTCCTCCTCGATGTTGACTCGTCGCTTCCTCCCACTGTAATGCTGGCTGTTCGCTCCGCAGCGATTTATATAGGCTTCTCATGACGTCACAGTCACATGCTCCCATGACGTCACAGTCACATGCTCCGGGGCCACCTTCCAGGGGGGGGGGGCGGGGGAAAAGGTCCCCTGCCCCAGAGGAATGATATCATTACCTCACAGATGTGCAAGCAGGGGGACCTAGCAGTGAGCACCACAAATACCTGGACCTGTGAGTGAGGCAGCACAGACGACGGGTTAACTACGCTTGCGCCTACCTTTTTGAGTTCTGTGAAAGGTGTAAAGGAGTGCGGGCGGTAGGTACCGGAAAAACATTGATAAACTGTTACTGTTACTGCTGTTAGCCTTTACATTACTGTGTCAGGTGGAAGTGATACCGTGTGAGAGTGGGGAGTGCAATAAACAACACAGAAAACTGGCTGCTTCTGCCTGCACCTACCTTCCTGAGCTATTGCCCCCCGCCGTGTCAAATGAGGCAGTCCTGACCTCGCTTGGAATATAGAGGTATTATATGGTGTGCAGGATGGGTATATCTGACTATTAGATAGTGGGGCAGTAACAAACAGCAGGGTGGAACATTACAAAGGGGATAAAGCCCCAAGGACAGTACTCAAAAGAAACAATATGAGCTCAAGGGGAAAGGGAGCAAGAGGGGGAGCAATCCCAAAATCACCCCGCTTAAGTCTGACCCCTAGCCCGGGTCCAATGAATAAATATGTAACCCATGGCGGAAATCGTGACAAACAGGCGGTGGAGAAGCAGCAGGGAGTTAAGAGCAGCCAGACGGAGAGTAAAGAGGAAAAAAGAAAAAGGATAAGAAAAAAGTGCAAAATAAAAACCCGGCAGAGACAGATTCATTATCAGAGTCTAGAATAGAACAGGAGACCGAAGCAGAACTGGAACAGAGAAGAGAAGAGGAACCACAAAACAGGGCGCTATTACCAACAAAAATAGAAATTGAGGGGATGTTCGCTGCCCTTGAAAAATTGTTAAAGTTACAAATGGAGGTGATAGAAGAAAATATGAGGTACTTGCGCGAAAGAGTGGAGAAAGTGGAAAGGAAATCAGACCATAATGAAATTGCCATAGGAAGACTAGAGGGAGAGATAAAGTCAATAAGGAAAGAACAACAGGAACTGGCATATAAGCGGGAGGACCAGGAGAATAGAGACAGAAGGAAGAACATAAGAATTCGGGGGGTACCTGAGGCACCCCAGCCAGAGAATCTATTAGGAATAATAATGAAAATTTGTAACCCACTATTGGATAGAGAAACAACATCCCCATTAAAAATAGAGAGAGCACATAGAATAAGAAGACCAAGAGAAATAGCTCAGGATAAACAGAGAGATATCATCGTTCGATTTGAAAGTTGGGAGGAAAAAAATCAACTATGGAGAAACCTGAGAGGGAAGTCACCAATAAAATGGGAAGAGAGACAAATTCAAATTTTTCAAGATTTATCCCAAGAAACGTTACAAAGAAGAAGAAATTTAAGACCACTACTGAAGATATTCCAGGAACACGAGATCCAGTATAATTGGGGTTTCCCAGCCTGCCTGATAGGAAGGAAAAATGGTATCTCGGCTAGACTGAGATTCATAGAGGAAATACCTGAATTTTTCAAAAACTGGAAATTCCAACGCCGGACATAAGTTTAAGCGGGGGGGATGGGGGAGCGGGGAGGGAGTAGGAAGGAGACGGACTTTGTGCATTTTTTATTCCTCGCTCCTTCCCCCCCCCCCCCTTCCTATGTTTATTGCTCTTCCTATGTCTGTTTCTCTTTTGCTCTGTTCGGTTGGTGTGGTTTTTTTCCTTGTACTCGGAGGTGGAGGGGGTGGGGGTTAAGGGTGTGAATGAAACAGATATAGAAAGACAGGGGGAGGGAGAGGAGGCCGGGACTCATCTGGACGCTCCGGCACCATCTCCCAAGTAGAAAGGGAGAGGGGACCGACGGTGCCAAACAGAACTCCACCTCGGGCCTAATGCCGCGTACACACGATCATTTTTCCCGTCTGGGAAAAATGACATTTTTTCCTTTGGACGAGAAAAACGATCATCTGTGGGCTTTTTGCCGTTTTTCCCGACGGGAAAAACGGCATTAATCACGATGAGAAAAATTAGAACATGTTCTAATTTTTCTCGTCGTTTTTCCTGACATTTCTTCCGCGGCAGTGTTTCCCATAGGGAAACACTGCCGCGGAGCCCATAGACGATCGTTTTTCTCGTCATTTTAAAAAATGACGAGAAAAATGACCGTGTGTGGGGAACAAGCTGTTCCCTCATTTAAAATGTCATTATTCACGGCGGTTTTTTAACCGCCGTGAATAATGATCGTGTGTACGCGGCATAAGAGTGCAGAAGTGTCTAAAAGTGGCGCTAAAAGAGGGAAGGAAGGGAAAAAGGAGAAAAAAAATCCTGCACTAAGACCAGGAGGTCAAGGTTTTTTTGGGGGGGGGGGGTGAGGGGAGGAGGAGAGGGAGGGAGGGGGGAAACAGGATCTGTCCATCCTAGGAAGGGAGAGAGGAGAGGAACGAAAAGAGAGGGTGAAATAAAGAAAAAAACATATGACTGACATAAATTTTATTACATATAACATAAGAGGGCTGAATTCCCCAGAAAAAAGGCATATGACATTAAGGGAGCTTGAAAGGTATTCCGTAGAAATTGTATTCCTTCAGGAGACACATCTAGCAGTAGATTCTAACAAAAAAATGTATTCGCGTGCGATTCCCACTTGGTACTACGGAGATTCCCCAAATAAAAGAGCTAAAGGAGTAGCTATAGGGATTGGAAAGAAGATAAACTTTATAGTAGAGAATAGAAGATTTGACCCAGAGGGCCGGTATCTGTTCCTAAAAGGGAACCTTCAGAGCGGGGGGGGGGGGGCGCTCTCTCGTCCCCCCTCTTTTTCTGCGGCTTGCCAGGTTGTGTGCTCGGATAAGGGGGGTCTGGTATGGATTTTTGGGGGGACTCCACGCCATTTTTTTAAAAATTTGGGGTGGAGTTCCCCTTAAAATCCATGCCAGACCTGAAGGGCCTGGTATGGATATTTGGGGGGAACCGCACGCATTAATTTGCGGCGGGGTTCCCCTTAATATCTATACCAGACCTGAAGGGCCTGGTAATTGAATTTGGGGGGACCCCCACGCTTTTTTTATCAATGACTTTTCTATGTATTGCCGGGAGCCGACAATTCATTAATAGCCGCGAGTGAGTTTTAAATGACTTTTTTTCCTTCAGAAATGACATTTTGTGCAGGGACAGTTCTAAACACGGGAAACATGCGCGACTTCACATGCATATTATACACACCCCCCAGGTATGAAATTTAAAGGAAAATTTCACTTTTATTTTTTCATTTTAAGCATTATTAAAATCACTGCTCCCGAAAAAACGGCCGTTTTTAAAACTTTTTTTTGCATTGATACATGTCCCCTGGGGCAGGACCCGGGTCCCCAAACACTTTTTAGGACAATAACTTGCATATTAGCCTTTATAATTAGCACTTTAGATTTCGAACGTTCGAGTCCATTGTATTTAATAGGGTTCTAAAGTTCACGTGAACATTCTGTCTGTTCGCAGTTTCTGGTACGAACCGAACAGGGGGGTGTTCGGCTCATCCCTGATGCAGACCCAAATATCTCAACACTTCTACCTACTGCAGGGGACAATTAGCCGGAACCCTACAATTGGGTAATGGCATTTTAAGTGGAAGAATCTGGGATTTACCCAAAGTGATTTTCAGCCCTGAAAATTTTGCAAAAGAGTTTAGGATGTCTAATGCCGCCACCAAGGAATTATCCGAATCGCGCAAAAAAAGAATCATATCATCAGCATAAAGAGCTGTTTTTTCAATCAGGCTGCCCACAGTTATTCCCCGCACCTCCGTGGAAGCTCTCAAAGCAGCAGCCAAGGGTTCGATCATGATGACCTGGGGACATAGGGCAACCTTGACGAGTGCCCCTATTCACCGAAAAAACTCAGATAACATACCATTTAGTTTTATAGTTGCAGTTGGGGGGTGGTAGAGAATGTCAATCCACTTTCTAAAGTGAGGGCCGAAGCCAAACACTTCTAACACCTGTGACAGCAGGAAGGTAAAGTCACCTGGTTGCATCCAGGGGGGTAGGTATATTTCTCCCAGATTCAGGCTTTATGCCGACTTATACAACTAGGGAGAGAGTTGATGAAGCCCAGCTGAGGCTAGTGGGCTCATGGATGATTCATACCTCTAGGGAGAGTGCTGGGCGTCGTGCAGGCAGGGAGTTGATGAGACCAGCTGAAGCTTGTCAGCTCGTTTAAGGCCTCTATAAAAACTCCCAGATTCATTAGGTGTTTGCTCAAGCCTGGAACCAGACCTGTGTGGACTGTCTAGGGAGAGTGAACCCCTGTGCGGTGAGACAAAGCCTGTGTGGCTATTTGTTTGGACATTTACTAAACCAGGGACTTAGGGACTAGGACAGCACCAGGCTGATCCCAGTTGTTAGTTAGGGAAACCTGCATGTTTAGTCAGAGGTCAAGCTGACCAGGATTTATTTTGTTTATGTTTCTTTTTGCTTTGCTGTGTTTTTGTCACTGTAAATAGAGAAATAAACCGCACCTTTTGATCTTGAAAACCACAACCTCCGTCTGCTGGGCCTGTTTTTGTGTGGGGAGCCCATCCAGGGGGTCACACACACCCGCTACCGAGCTAACCCCCTCACAGTTGGTGGAGAACCAGTGGCAGTTTTTTTTTAAGCCAGCATGGAGGAGATACTGAAACAGCTGGCTCTAGCAAATGCCAATCAACAGCAGACAAATGCAGGTTTGCAAAAGAGCTTCGCAGCCCAGCAACAAGCCCAGCAGCAATCTGAGGCCCGCTTCATAGACCTGTTGCAGAAGCAAGAGCAGAGACTACAACAACAGATGGAAGCAGTAATGCAGCAACGTCCGCAGACCAGTGAGGAAAGCCGTCCCACTAATACCGCGTCCTTTGGGGTGAGTCGTTTATTGACAAAAATGACTGGAGAGGATGATCCAGAGGTATTTTTGACCACATTTGAAAGGACTGCTGAAAGAGAAAAGTGGCCTGAGGAGCAGTGGGCTGGACTGGTGGCTCCTCTGCTAACTGGTGAATCGCAGAAAGCTTACTATGACCTAGAGCCTGACCAAGCAAAAGACTATGTGATGCTAAAAGCTGAAATATTGGCAAGGCTGGGTGTCACCCTGGCTGTCCGGGCTCAGCGTGTGCATAACTGGACTTTCCAGCTTGGAAAACCCCCCAGGTCTCAAATGTATGATCTCATTCACCTGAGCAGGAAGTGGCTACAGCCAGAGACTTTGTCCGCACCGGAGATTGTGGAACGTGTTGTGATGGATCGTTTCTTGAGAGCTCTTCCTACCGCCATTCAAAAGTGGGTAAGCCATGGAGACCCAGAAACGGCCGGTAAACTTGTGGATCGTGTAGAGAGATACTTGGCTGCAGAGAACCTGACGGCCTCTTCCAGAGACTCTCGGACTTTCCACCCTAAGACCAGACCATCCCCAGGGGCGGATAAGATGATTCCAAGGGGTGAGGGTGGAGAGAGTGAGAGGGTGGGAGCTCTGCCCAGGGTTTGGCGAGAACAGCCTGGGAAGTCGGGGGCTCAAGAGGCAGCCAAAAGGATTGTTTGCTACCGCTGCCGGCAAACGGGACATATTGCAGCAAATTGCCCGGTTGTGGAGGAACCCATGCAATGTGACTTTCTGACGGACAGACGTCAGTCGCTGTGTGCGACAGTCGCATGCACTGACATTCGGGGAACTGAGAAACATTTATGCAAAATGTGTATTAATGGTAGAAATGTTGTGGTATTACTGGATTCAGGTAGCCTTGTGACCCTGATAAAGGCTGAATTAGTTAAAACAGAGGTCTCTGGGAATAGCAAGGTAGCTGTTATTTGTGTGCATGGGGACACCTGAGAGTATCCAGTGACTACAGTGTGTTTCAAGACCCCCAAAGGTACCCTCTCTCATCCAGTGGGGTTAGTATCTCAATTACCGCATGATGCCATTGTGGGAAGGGATTTTCTGAAGTTCTGGGAACTGTGGGATGATCCTGAGCCCCCCACTGGTGCCCCTATGTACCAGGAAGGTGATAGCCAGAACTCCTCTGAGAGTGGTGAGGACTCTCCAGAATTTCCCTTGTCAGTATTGGCAGGCGAGACTCAAGAAACTGGAGAGGAGCCCACCTCCTCAGACGAAAACCTACCGTCTGTGGAGTTTTCTGATCTTGAGGTTCACAGGGAAAATTTTGCCACAGAACAGTTAAAGGACCCCGCCCTAATAAAGGTACTGGAAAACGTAGTGGAAATAGATGGCGAGTTAGTGAACCCAGATAATACCTGCACTTACCCATACTTCAGCGTAGAGAAGGACCTACTGTATCGGGTGGCAAAAAGGGCAGAAGAAACCGTTGAGCAGCTTGTGGTGCCCAAACCTTACAGGAAGTTGGTGTTGGAGTTGGCCCATGGGCACATTCTTGGAGGTCATCTGGGGACAGAGAAAACCCGAGAGAGGGTATTACAGAGATTCTATTGGCCTGGGGTGATGAAGGACATAGAAAATTATTGTTCCTCCTGCCCTGTGTGTCAGAGGTCGGCCCCGATGCCACATTTCCGTAGCCCGCTGGTCCCTCTACCCATCATTGAGGTCCCGTTTGAGAGGATCGCAATGGATTTGGTAGGTCCTATAATCAAGTCCGCTAGGGGGCACCAGTACATATTAGTTATAATGGACTATGCCACCCGTTATCCAGAAGCGATCCCTCTCCGAAATACCTCGGCCAAAACCATAGCCAAAGAGCTATCTCTTGTTTTTAGCCGGGTGGGTATTTGTAAAGAACTGCTTACGGACCAAGGTACACCCTTTATGTCCCGGGTTATGAAAGAGCTGTGTAAATTGTTCAAAGTGACGCAATTGCGTACGTCTGTGTATCACCCCCAAACCGATGGGCTGGTTGAAAGATTCAACAAAACCCTAAAACAAATGTTGAAGAAAGTGGTGGATAGAGATGGAAAGGATTGGGACTGTCTACTTCCTTATTTGATGTTTGCTATTAGGGAGGTGCCCCAATCCTCTACGGGATTCTCCCCCTTTGAGTTACTGTATGGGAGACACCCAAGAGGGCTGTTGGATATTGCCAAGGAAACTTGGGAAAGTGAGAGTTCTCCCCACAGGAGTGTGATTGAGCATGTCGCCCTGATGCAAGATCGAATTGCACAGGTAATGCCCATCGTGAAGGAACATTTGGCCCAAGCGCAGTTGGCACAGCAGAGAGTGTACAACCGTGGAGCCAAGACCCGTACCTTTTCCCCGGGGGATAGGATATTGGTACTTGTCCCTACGGTTGAGAGTAAATTCCTTGCCAAATGGCAAGGCCCCTACGAGATAATGGAAAAAGTGAGCGAAGTGAATTACAAGGTCAGACAACCAGGAAGGCGAAAGCCCGAACAGATCTATCACGTTAATCTGTTGAAAGCCTGGAGGGATAGAGAGTCCCTAGTCGCAGAAACTTGGTCACCAGCTCAAACTGGTTGCGTGATTCCGGAGGTTGGAATAGCAGCCACCTTGTCACAACCCCAACAACAGGAGGTTAAGGAGTTTGTGCTTCGCAACAAGGAGGTGTTCTCTGAGCTGCCGGGACAAACATTTGGGGTAGAGCATGATATTATTACCCCGCCCGGTGAAAGGGTGAAGTTAAAACCCTATCGGATCCCAGAGGCCCGACGGGAGGCAATACGGGAGGAAGTACAGAAAATGCTGAACTTAGGGGTGATAGAGGAGTCCCAAAGTGATTGGTCTAGTCCCATTGTGTTGGTGCCTAAACCGGATGGGAGCTGGCGATTTTGTAACGATTTTCGTCAGTTGAACAAAGTTACAAAATTTGACACCTACCCCATGCCACGTATAGATGAGTTGATCGACCGGCTGGGAACAGCCCGATACATGACGACTCTTGACCTCACAAAAGGGTATTGGCAAATTCCCCTGGCCAAGTCGGCCAAAGAGAAAACCGCATTTGTAACCCCAGACGGGGCGTTCCAATATAAGAGAATGCCGTTCGGGTTACAGAATGCGCCGGCCACATTCCAGCGGAAAATGGACCAGATAGTGAGGCCCCATCGGAAGTATGCTGCGGCTTACCTGGATGACGTAATTGTCCATAGCACAGATTGGGCCTCACATCTGCCAAAAGTGCAAGCAGTCCTAGACTCTATCCGGGAAGCGGGGTTTACGGCTAACCCCAAGAAGTGTACCATTGGGCAGGAGGAGGCCAAATATCTTGGGTACACCATTGGCAGGGGAGTAATAAAACCCCAACTCAACAAAGTCGAGGCCATCCAGAGTTGGCCACGTCCCAACAGCAAGAAGCAGGTACGAGCCTTTCTGGGAATCGCGGGTTATTATCGGCGCTTCATTCCCCACTTTGCTTCTAAGGCTGTGCCCCTAACCAACCTGACGAAAGGGAAAGGGTCGGTCATGATTAAATGGACCCCCGAGGCTGAGGCAGCGTTCCAATTCTTGAAACAAGCCTTATGTAGCCAGCCAGTGTTGTACTCACCCGACTTCTCTAAAGACTTTGTCGTACAAAGTGATGCGTCAGATGTGGGGTTAGGAGCAGTATTGTCCCAGGTCTGGAACGGGGAAGAGCACCCAGTCATTTACCTCAGCAGGAAGTTGAAGTCCCATGAGGTAAATTACGCCACGGTTGAAAAGGAGTGTTTAGCGGTGAAGTGGGCTCTAGATTCCCTTCGGTACTATCTGCTAGGTAGGCACTTTGACATGGTTACGGATCACGCTCCGTTAAAGTGGATGGCTCAAAACAAGGAGACAAATAGAAGAGTAAATAGGTGGTTCCTGGCCCTACAGGAATTCAACTTCACAGTAAAGCATCGCCCTGGCGTTCAAATGGGGAATGTGGATGCTTTGTCTCGAGTACATGAATGCCTGATTGCTGGTGTTCCAACCCCAAGGTTAAAACAAGAGGGGGGGGGTATGTGACAGCAGGAAGGTAAAGTCACCTGGTTGCATCCAGGGGGGTAGGTATATTTCTCCCAGATTCAGGCTTTATGCCGACTTATACAACTAGGGAGAGAGGTGATGAAGCCCAGCTGAGGCTAGTGGGCTCATGGATGATTCATACCTCTAGGGAGAGTGCTGGGCGTCGTGCAGGCAGGGAGTTGATGAGACCAGCTGAAGCTTGTCAGCTCGTTTAAGGCCTCTATAAAAACTCCCAGATTCATTAGGTGTTTGCTCATGCCTGGAACCAGACCTGTGTGGACTGTCTAGGGAGAGTGAACCCCTGTGCGGTGAGACAAAGCCTGTGTGGCTATTTGTTTGGACATTTACTAAACCAGGGACTTAGGGACTAGGACAGCACCAGGCTGATCCCAGTTGTTAGTTAGGGAAACCTGCATGTTTAGTCAGAGGTCAAGCTGACCAGGATTTATTTTGTTTATGTTTCTTTTTGCTTTGCTGTGTTTTTGTCACTGTAAATAGAGAAATAAACCGCACCTTTTGATCTTGAAAACCACAACCTCCGTCTGCTGGGCCTGTTTTTGTGTGGGGAGCCCATCCAGGGGGTCACACACACCCGCTACCGAGCTAACCCCCTCACACACCTTAAACATACATTTCCAATCCACGGAATCAAAGGACTTTTCCAAATCGAGGAAGACCAATATCCCACCACTGGATATACCTGGGCTTAACTGGGTATGCGTGAAAGCCCTACGTCGATTGATATCCATGGCTTTCTAATGCCACCTACACACGGTTGGAATTTCCGACAGAAAAAGTCAGATGGGAGCTTTAGGTCGGATATTCCGACCGTGTGTATGCCCCATCTGACTTTTTCTGTCGGAATTACCAACGGACTTAGATAGAGAGCGGGTTCTCTATTTTTCCGTCGGAATTTCAGACTGAGGTTTTCCCGTTGAAAAGTCCGGCCGTGTGTACGCGGCATTAGGCATAAATCCAGTCTGTACAATATAAAAGTGTAGCGCTGGATAACTATATGTAACCATATAGTTCAAAATAGATAAATGGCAAAAAAGTACAAAATACTGGTAATATGTGCTAAAAATTAATCATATAAAAAGTTCACATAGTTCATATGAATCGATGTAGAAAATCCCCTATCCGGGGGTGAAGTAAAAGTTCAACCAAATTGTGCAAATATCCAGCGATAAACATATAAGTGACATCCAGTGCATGAAGAGACCCGCCACCAGGAGGAGAAGTGAAGGCTTACCAAATAGCCAGCGACCGCCCTTCTCAGGGGGGTCAAAACAGGCTCAGCAGAGTAGTGGTCCTCACTGGAACATTGGGGGATTCACCACAGACGTCTCATCCGCACTTTCCAAGTTGGTAATCCGGAAGTGATCCGCAAACTCTTTCCGGGTTGGGATGGGTACACATCCAATGGCAGGATGTGAATGATATCCAATGAAAAGAAAAAGAAGACTTCCAATAGTGCAGACGTTCCTCTAAAATGTTTATTTAGAACAGAGGTATACAGGAAAAATAATGGGACCAAGTCCTCAATATAAAAACTTTTAAAACAGCATTCCTTGCAAGGATAAAAAAAGCTCCGTGGTGTGTCAATCAAACGTCCGGTTCACGCATGCGCAGTACGTGTGCGTGTCGCCCTACAACGGTTTCGTCACAATTGACGTCATCAGGGGCACGATGACGTCAGTTGTGAAAAATCGGAAGAACCCTGCGCTATGGTTAAATCATAAAATACTAATAAAAATAATATATAAAAGCTGCTCCTCTCAAAGTGCAATAAAGTGGCTCTGTGACGTGTAGGTTGTATAACAATAAGAGGGTGCTAAACCAAATATTACACGCTATGGTTTAGAAAGTGAACAACGTGCTTAACAATTTATAGTCAGCAATAATAAAGTGCAAAAACTCTAAAGTGAACAAAGGTGCATAATTGAGAACAACAATCTGGATGAATATAGCACAATGAAAGTCCATAGAGGGTATAAGGTGGTTAGAATCTTTACACCATCACCATGGAAACGATCTTGTAGAAAGACACACACCTGGTGAATGAGGTAAGTAGCCTACTTACCAACTGACCGTGACCCCTTTAGCTAAAAAGACAGGTCAGGTAAAGCATGGCTGATTAGGATACTGGACGAATCAGTAAGGTAGGTCTGGGGGACACTCTGCCTCGTAATAGTCAGAGAAAAAAATACAAAGAAGGCACGGCCATAGCATGATATCGTTTAATATAAAAAAATCAATCTTTAAAAACAGACATGCCAAATGGCCTCTTACTATGGAAGGTGCCTTGCCTCAGGCACTGGAGGAAATCCACATATATAAGCCATATATAGCTCGCGCTGTGATGGCATGAGTTCCGCCCTTGTGCCCGCAGCCTCAGCACAATGCATCACATCAAGATTGGGGGACCTATGTAGATTTGAAGTGTCCAATGTATAATGCAAGATATTATTAAAATCCCCGGCCACCAACGGGACACCGCGGGACATGAGGCGCAAGTTTCTCCAGTACCTCATAAAGAGTGGTCCCAGTGAAAAGAGGAGGAATATACTTTACATGTTAACCAGGGCCAAGTGATGCGAGTAAACATAATTTATTACCACTAAATAACGCCCCCCAGGATCAATAATTACTGTCTATAGAGCAAGGTAATGACCTATGTAGTAATATGGACACACCCTAGCATAAGAAGAGAAGGTAGCATGTATGGCTGTGTGCATCCAGGGATGTACTCCCCAGCAGATGGGTTTCTTGTAGGAACATGATGTGAGGCTTGTAAGTATTTTAACACCAGGGCCCTCTTAAATTTAGAATTTAATCTCCTGACATTCCAGGAGATAACTCTAATGCCGTGTACACACGATCGGAATTTCTGACAACAAATGTTCGATGTGAGCTTTTGTTCGGATAGACTCCATCGGACATTTGCTGTCAGAATTTCCGACAACAAATGTTTGAGAGCAGGTTCTCAATTTTTCCGACAACAAAAGTTCTTGTCGGAAATTCCGACCGCGTGTAGCCATCTCTGACGCACAAAAGTGCTGCGCATGCTCGGAATCAATTTGAAGCATGCTCAGAATCATTGTACTTAATTTTTCTTGGCTCACCGTAGTGTTGTACGTCTCCACGTTCTTGATCATCGGAATTTCCGAGCAACCTTTGTGCGACCGTGTATTTGCAAGACAAGTTTGAGTCAATATCGGTCTGAAAAAACACGGTTTTGTTGTCGGAAATTCAGATCGTGTGTACGCGGCATTACCTCTACAAACATGACTGTAATTTTCAAAAAGGCCACAAGATGGAAGCCTAGGATCAAAAGTAAGGTCAAGGGTCAAACAGAGCCACACATCATGCTGAAGAATACAAGTAAACCAACAACACACATAACATTGCAATACATTTTGTTTCTGGATGCCACCCTCCCCATAACCAGGGAGGGAGGAACTTGAGATGGCTCCACAAACCCGCTCGCGCAGGAGTGGTAAGAAATTATTATTATACACGATTTATAAAGCGCCAACAGTTTACGCAGCGCTTTACAATGTAGAGGGGGGACAGCACAATTGCGGTACAGTTCAATACAGAAGGTACAGGAGAATGTATGAAAAAACAAAAAAGGAGAGAAACAAAACAATTTAAACAAAACAATTTAAACTCAAACAAACCCATCAGGAAGTCCTGCAGTCCCTGTCTCGCCAGCAAAAAAAACACAGTAAAGGCAGTCTATATCCTGACAAATTTTTAAGCCTTTGAGTCTTTAATTGGGTCAGCGTTATTAGAGTTCAGCGCAGCATGACATACAGCATGACATACAGACAGCTCTCTGGTGCCTCCCCCTGGTTCTAGAATGTTGGAGAATGTTCTAGAAGCTGGAGAGTGTGGACTAGGAGGGTTGTTCTGTATATTTAGGGGAGCTTAGCCCAACCCCTGCTGGTGGGCCTGACAGGCGACTAGGTGAGCTCTTAAATATGAGTCATTTTGGAAGTAGAGTCGGTTAAAAGATGAATATGCAGTGCTGAGGAGGCTGTCGTGGCCCTTGGGGCGAACCCCCTAGTCTGGGGGGGGGGCTCCGCCTGGCTCAGGTGCTGGCCTGGAAGGATCCTACTACAGGAGAAGTTGGAAGGAGGCTTTCCTGAGAGGCAGCGGGAGCCAGGAGAGGACAGTGCGAGTACTACAGCACGGTGCAGGGATCTACAAGGGGAAAAACTGTAGCAGGCCTCTCTTGAAGATGTGCGCTTAAAGTGGTTGTAAACGGTTTACAATCACTTTTACCTACAGGTAAGCCTAGATTAAGGCTTACCTGTAGGTGCTCGAAATATCTCCTAAACCTCCACGGTTAAGGAGATATTTGCAAAAGAGACGGGTGCCGATATCAACGGCGCAGACGCACTTTAGAAACCTTTAAAAACAGCACTCGTGCAATTTCTAAAGGAGATAGTGCCGTGACTGGCGGCTCCCGCGCACAATGTGTGATACCCAGAAGGAAGAGGGTAAAAGATGGACGCTTCGCGGAGGTGAAGAAATCGGGGACATCGTAGGGTTCGGTTTCAGGTAAGGGACACATAATGGGCTACTATGCGATGCTCTACCTTTGCAGGGAAACAAAGAGGAAGTAAAACCCATCAGGGTTTACTTCCTCTTTAAGTCTTCTTTAAATCTTGCCCTGGGAGATCTCCAGAGAGTCAGTCGGGTAGAGTGGCGAAGAGAGTTTATCACACACAAGCTTTGGAACTGAAAGGCAGAGAGGGAGGGGGAGATGGAGAGACTCAGAGCAGAGAGCAGGATGACAGAGACACGTAAACTGACCACAGTATCATGGATCAGCAGCCATGATTACCGTGGTCAGCACACACAGGGGGACACAGGAACAGGTAGGATCAACCAGGTATTATACAGGATAGAAGGGGACAAATTACATGGCACAAGCACTATGCTATAGATCATGCCTTAAAGTGGTTGTAAACCCTGTTGAGAATTTTTTTTTTTTTTAACTAACCTGCAAGACAAAGCTATAATGAGCTAGTATGACTAGAATACTAGCTCATTATGTACCACTTACCTTAGATCGGGGCCCCCGAAGTCGTCTGTGTCCCTCCTCTAGCCGCATCCATCGCTGCGGCGATAGCCGGAATGTTACTTCCGGGTATCGCCGCTGCAGCCAATCACAGCGCCGCTCCGGCGCTGTGATTGGCCGGAGCGGCGAAGACGTGACTCCGCGCATGCGCACGTGAGCCGTCGAATTCGGCTACATCGTCGAATGTTGCGACCTAGCCGAATTTGTGAATGGGGTTAACCCCATGCGCATGCGTGTGACGTCAGCGTCGCCGCTTTTAAATGCAAATATCTCCTTAACCGTGTAGGTTAAGGAGATATTTCATGCACCTACAGGTAAGCCTTAATCTAGGCTTACCTGTAGGTCTTTGTTTATAAAGTGGGTTTACAACCACTTTAAAGGAACAGTAGCTTTTCTCTTACTTTGATGCCGCGTACACACGATCATTATTCACGGCGGTTAAAAAACCGCCGTGAATAATGACATTTTAAACGAGGGAACAGCTTGTTCCCCACACACGGTCATTTTTCTCGTCATTTTTTAAAATGACGAGAAAAACGATCGTCTATGGGCTCCGCGGCAGTGTTTTCCTATGGGAAACACTGCCGCAGAAGAAATGTCAGGAAAAACGACGAGAAAAATTAGAACATGTCGTTTTTAATGCCGTTTTTCACGTCGAGAAAAATGACATAAAAGCCCACAGACGATCGTTTTTCTCGCGGCATTAGGGTTACAACCACTTTAACAGCTACTCACTGCTCGATAGCAAATGGTAGCAGACATGCTGTACCTTTTTTAGACTGCACCACTGTCATAAAGTATAACTAAAATACTTATTCAGCTTGGGACATCAGAATTCATGAAATTCGGTCTGAAGCTAACTCTATTGGAACATCTCTCTGACTTTGCTTGTGTGCAGGGTGGTTTCCTGAAACAAAAAAATAAACTGGTCACTGTTGCTCTTTTCACCTTGTGCAGGATGGGGGGCCTTCTATGAACCCTCCTGTAGTTTTCTCTAAACACTGTGACATGGTCTTCTGTGGATATAATCTAAAAAGTTCAACAGTACACTATAGGACCACTAGGTGTCAGCATTACACCATAAAAATTTGTAAATTTATATATTCATTTGTAAAGACAAATAAAAAGTAATTTTTTTTATGTGGGAAAATCTGTGTTTTTGCTGCTCCCCCTTAAGCTACAAACGGTGGAGTTTGCATCACAACATGGCAAAATTTATACCTATTGTACCTAAATGGGGCTGTGCGTACTGATGCTGGTCTGCAGCTGTGTGCTGCTGCAGGTTTTTAGGGTTTAAAATAGGTGGTGAGGAAACGACATGTCTCCTCGCAGCCTGCCAAACCTCCCTGAAGAGCAATCTACTGTGGAACACTCATCAGAGGACCAAAGCTTTTGTAAATGAGCCCTAATAATTTTAATGTGTATGTGGGAAGGAGACTGACTAACAGATACGTTTTACCATGTTAATGTAGTTCCTTCACCTCATCATTTAATAGTTCTAGTGTTTAATTATTAAATTAGTATTTTTACTATTTTTATTCTCTATTCAACTTTTTTCTACGCTGGGGTTCCATATATAGAAAAAAGACATGACAGATGTACCCCTCGTATTCCCTCCTTTATCCCCCCCCCCTTCTTTGTGTGCATTCCCTTGTTGTAATGACAAAATGTTGCTAAAATAAAGATTATTCAAAAAAATAAAATAAACAAGCAAGGGCGATTGATTAAAAAAAAGAAAGAAGAAGAAAGACCAGGAGGAGGCGTTGCAAGCACTCTGCAATCCGACGCATTTCCACACAACTGACGTCTACTGGTAAATGGACAACAGTTGTGTGGAAATGCGTTAGGTCAGAGAGTACTTGCAATTCTATCTAAACTAATTGGCAGGCTGATACCACCGCTAGTGATACAGTTCATGCTCAAAATTTTTAACCTCAATGTAAGTGTAACTTTTATTTTTTTAATAAAAAACTTGGCTGATTTAGACTATGAGGCCTCGTACACACGGCCGATTTTCTCGGCAAGAACCAGCAAGAAACTTGCTGGCAGAGAGGTCTTGCCGAGTAAATCGGTCGTGTGTACGCGGTGTGACAGCAGGAAGGTAAAGTCACCTGGTTGCATCCAGGGGGGTAGATATATTTCGCCCAGATTCAGGCTTTACGCCGACTTATACAACTAGGTGGAGAGTTGTATAAGCCCAGCTAAGGCTAGTGGGCTCATGGATGACTCATACCTCTAGGGAGAGTGTGGGGCGTCGTACAGACAGGGAGTTGATGAGACCAGCTGAAGCTTGTCAGCTCATTTAGGCCTCTATAAGAACTCCCAGCTTCATTAGATGTTAGCTCATGCCTGGACCCAGACCTGTGTGGACTGTCTAGGGAGAGTGAACCCCTGTGCGGTGAGACAAAGCCTGTGTGGCTATTTGCTTGGACATTTAAAACCAGGGACTTAGGGACTAGGACAGCACTAGGCTGATCCCAGTTGTTAGTTAGGAAACCTGTATGTTTAGTCAGAGGTCAAGTTGACCAGGATTTATTTTGTTTATGTTTCTTTTGGCTTTGCTGTGTTTTGTCACTGTAAATAGAAAATAAACCGCACCTTTTTTTGATTTTGAAAACCACAACCTCCGTTTGCTGGGCCTGTTTTTGTGTGGGGAGCCCATCCCGGGGGTCACACACACCCGCTGCCGAGCTAACCCCCTCACAGTTGGTGGAGAACCAGTGGCAGTTTTTTTTTTAAGCCAGCATGGAGGAGATACTGAAGCAGCTGGCTCTAGCAAATGCCAATCAACAGCAGACAAATGCAGGTTTGCAAAAGAGCCTTGCAGCTCATCAACAGAGCCTTGCAGCTCAACAACAGAACTTCGCAGCCCAGCAGCAAGCTCATCAACAGAGCCTTGCAGCCCAGCAGCAAGCTCACCAACAGAGTCTGGAAGCTCAGCAACAAGCCCAGCAGCAATCTGAGGCCCGCTTCATAGACCTGTTACAGAAGCAAGAGCAGAGACTACAACAAATGGAAGCAGTAATGCAGCAACGTCCGCAGACCAGTGAGGAAAGCCGTCCCACTAATACCGCGTCCTTTGGGGTGAGTCGTTTATTGACAAAAATGACTGGAGAGGATGATCCAGAGGTATTTTTGACCACATTTGAAAGGACTGCTGAAAGAGAAAAGTGGCCTGAGGAGCAGTGGGCTGGACTGGTGGCTCCTCTGTTAACTGGTGAATCGCAGAAGGCTTACTATGACCTAGAGCCTGACCAAGCAAAAGACTATGTGATGCTAAAAGCTGAAATATTGGCAAGGCTGGGTGTCACCCAGGCTGTCCGGGCTCAGCGTGTGCATAACTGGACTTTCCAGCTTGGAAAACCCCCCAGGTCTCAAATGTATGATCTCATTCACCTGAGCAGAAAGTGGCTACAGCCAGAGACTTTGTCCGCACCAAAGATTGTGGAACGTGTTGTAATGGATCGGTTTTTGAGAGCTCTTCCTACTGCCATCCAAAAGTGGGTAAGCCATGGAGACCCAGAGACGGCCGATGGTCTTGTGGATCGTGTGGAGAAATACTTGGCTACAGAGAACCTGACGGCCTCTTCCAGAGACACTCGGACTTTCCACCCTAAGACCAGACCATCCCCAGGGGCGGATAAGAGGATTCCAAGGGGTAAGGGTGGAGAGAGTGAGAGGGTGGGAGCTCTACCCCAAGTTTGGCGAGAACAGCCTGGGAAATCAGCGGCTCAAGAGGCGGCAAGAAGGATCGTTTGCTACCGCTGCCGGCAAGCGGGACATATTGCAGCCAATTGCCCGGTTGTGGAGGAACCCATGCAGTGTGACTTTCTGACGGGCAGACGTCAGTCGCTGTGTGCGACAGTCGCATGCACTGCCATTCGAGGAACTGAGAAACATTTATGCAAAATGTGTGTTAATGGTAGAAATGTTGTGGTATTGCTGGATTCAGGTAGCCTTGTGACCCTGATAAAGGCTGAGTTAGTTAAAACAGAGGTCTCTGGGAATAGCAAGGTAGCTGTTATTTGTGTGCATGGGGACACCCGAGAGTATCCAGTGACTACAGTGTGTTTCGAGACCCCCAAAGGTACCCTCTCTCATCCAGTGGGCTTAGTATCTCAGTTACCGTATGACGCCATTGTGGGAAGGGATTTTCCGAAGTTCTGGGAACTGTGGGATGATCCTGAGCCCCCCACTGGTGCCCCTATGTACCAGGAATGTGATAGCCAGAACTCCCCTGAGAGTGGTGAGGACTCTCCGGAATTTCCCTTATCAGTATTGGCAGGGGAGACTCAAGAAACTGGAGAGGAGCCCACCTCCTCAGACGAAAACCTACCGTCTGTGGAGTTTTCTGATCTTGAGGTTCACAGGGAAAACTTTGCCACAGAACAGTTGAAAGACCCCGCCCTAATAAAGGCACGGGAAAACGTAGTGAAAATAGATGGCGAGTTAGTGAACCCAGATAATACCTGCACTTACCCATACTTCAGCGTAGAGAAGGACCTACTGTATCGGGTGGCAAAAAGGGCAGAAGAAACCGTTGAGCAGCTTTTGGTGCCCAAACCTTACAGGAAGTTGGTGTTGGAGTTGGCCCATGGGCACATTCTTGGAGGTCATCTGGGGACAGAGAAAACCCGAGAGAGGGTATTACAGAGATTCTATTGGCCGGGGGTGATGAAGGACATAGAAAATTATTGTTCCTCCTGCCCTGTGTGTCAGAGGTCGGCCCCGATGCCACATTTCCGTAGCCCGCTGGTCCCTCTACCCATCATTGAGGTCCCGTTTGAGAGGATCGCCATGGATTTGGTAGGTCCTATAATCAAGTCCGCTAGGGGGCACCAGTACATATTAGTTATAATGGACTATGCCACCCGTTATCCAGAAGCGATCCCTCTCCGAAATACCTCGGCCAAAACCATAGCCAAAGAGCTATCTCTTGTGTTTAGCCGGGTGGGTATTTGTAAAGAACTGCTTACGGACCAAGGTACACCCTTTATGTCCCGGGTTATGAAGGAGCTGTGTAAATTGTTCAAAGTGACGCAATTACGTACATCTGTGTATCACCCCCAAACCGATGGGCTGGTTGAAAGATTCAACAAAACCCTAAAACAAATGTTGAAGAAAGTGGTGGATAGAGATGGAAATGATTGGGACTGTCTACTTCCTTATCTGATGTTTGCTATTAGGGAGGTGCCCCAATCCTCTACGGGATTCTCCCCCTTTGAGTTACTGTATGGGAGACACCCAAGAGGGCTGTTGGATATTGCCAAGGAAACTTGGGAAAGTGAGAGTTCTCCCCACAGGAGTGTGATTGAGCATGTCGCCCTGATGCAAGACCGAATTGCACAGGTAATGCCCATCGTGAAGGAACATTTGGCCCAAGCGCAGTTAGCACAGCAGAGAGTGTACAACCGTGGAGCCAAGACCCGTACCTTTTCCCCGGGGGATAGGATACTGGTACTTGTCCCTACGGTTGAAAGTAAATTCCTTGCCAAATGGCAAGGCCCCTACGAGATAATGGAAAAAGTGAGCGAAGTGAATTACAAGGTCAGACAACCAGGAAGGCGAAAGCCCGAACAGATCTATCACGTTAATCTGTTGAAAGCCTGGAGGGATAGAGAGTCCCTAGTCGCAGACACTTGGTCACCAGCTCAAACTGGTTGCGTGATTCCTGAGGTTGGAATAGCAGCCACCTTGTCACAACCCCAACAACAGGAGGTTAAGGAGTTTGTGCTTCGCAACAAGGAGGTATTCTCTGAGCTGCCGGGACAAACATCTGGGGTAGAGCATGACATCATTACCCCGCCCGGTGAAAGGGTGAAGTTAAAACCCTATCGGATCCCAGAGGCCCGACGGGAGGCAATACGGGAGGAAGTACAGAAAATGCTGAACTTAGGGGTGATAGAGGAGTCCCAAAGTGATTGGTCTAGTCCCATTGTGTTGGTGCCTAAACCGGATGGGAGCTGGCGATTTTGTAACGATTTTCGTCAGTTGAACAAAGTTACAAAATTTGACACCTACCCCATGCCACGTATAGATGAGTTGATCGACCGGCTGGGAACAGCCCGATACATGACGACTCTTGACCTCACAAAAGGGTATTGGCAAATCCCCCTGGCCAAATTGGCCAAAGAGAAAACCGCATTTGTAACCCCAGACGGGGCGTTCCAATATAAAAGAATGCCGTTCGGGTTACAGAATGCGCCGGCCACATTCCAGCGGAAAATGGACCAGATGCTGAGGCCCCATCGGAAGTATGCTGCGGCTTACCTGGATGACGTAATTGTCCATAGCACAGATTGGGCCTCACATCTGCCAAAAGTGCAAGCAGTCCTGGACTCTGTTCGGGAAGCGGGGTTTACGGCTAACCCCAAGAAGTGTACCATTGGGCAGGAGGAGGCCAAATATCTTGGGTACACCATTGGGAGGGGAGTAATAAAACCCCAACTCAACAAAGTCGAGGCCATCCAGAGTTGGCCACGTCCCAACAGCAAGAAGCAGGTACGAGCCTTTCTGGGAATCGCTGGGTATTATCGGCGATTCATTCCCCACTTTGCTTCTAAGGCTGTGCCCCTAACCAACCTGACGAAGGGGAAAGGGTCGGTCATGATTAAATGGACCCCCGAGGCTGAGGCAGCATTCCAATTCTTGAAACAAGCCTTATGTAGCCAGCCAGTGTTGTACTCACCCGACTTCTCTAAAGACTTTGTCGTACAAAGTGATGCGTCAGATGTGGGGTTAGGAGCAGTATTGTCCCAGGTCTGGAACGGGGAAGAGCACCCAGTCATTTACCTCAGCAGGAAGTTGAAGTCCCATGAGGTAAATTACGCCACCGTTGAAAAGGAGTGTTTAGCGGTGAAGTGGGCTCTAGATTCCCTTCGGTACTACCTGCTAGGTAGGCACTTTGACATGGTTACGGATCACGCTCCGTTAAAGTGGATGGCTCAAAACAAGGAAACAAATAGAAGAGTGAATAGGTGGTTCCTGGCCCTCCAGGAATTCAACTTCACAGTAAAGCATCGCCCTGGCGTTCAAATGGGGAATGTGGATGCTTTGTCTCGAGTACATGAATGCCTGATTGCTGGTGTTCCAACCCCGAGGTTAAAACAAGAGGGGGGGGTATGTGACAGCAGGAAGGTAAAGTCACCTGGTTGCATCCAGGGGGGTAGATATATTTCGCCCAGATTCAGGCTTTACGCCGACTTATACAACTAGGTGGAGAGTTGTATAAGCCCAGCTAAGGCTAGTGGGCTCATGGATGACTCATACCTCTAGGGAGAGTGTGGGGCGTCGTACAGACAGGGAGTTGATGAGACCAGCTGAAGCTTGTCAGCTCATTTAGGCCTCTATAAGAACTCCCAGCTTCATTAGATGTTAGCTCATGCCTGGACCCAGACCTGTGTGGACTGTCTAGGGAGAGTGAACCCCTGTGCGGTGAGACAAAGCCTGTGTGGCTATTTGCTTGGACATTTAAAACCAGGGACTTAGGGACTAGGACAGCACTAGGCTGATCCCAGTTGTTAGTTAGGAAACCTGTATGTTTAGTCAGAGGTCAAGTTGACCAGGATTTATTTTGTTTATGTTTCTTTTGGCTTTGCTGTGTTTTGTCACTGTAAATAGAAAATAAACCGCACCTTTTTTTGATTTTGAAAACCACAACCTCCGTTTGCTGGGCCTGTTTTTGTGTGGGGAGCCCATCCCGGGGGTCACACACACCCGCTGCCGAGCTAACCCCCTCACAGCGGCTATCGGGTTTCTCGTCGAGAAAACCGACAAGAAACCTCGACGAGAAAATAGAGAACCTGCTCTCTATTTTCTCGTCGAGATTCTCCTCGGCATGTTTCTCGACGAGAAAAGTGAGTGTGTGTACACTTACCTGTCCTCCCGGAAGCCCGCGCATGTTCGAAATGAATTCGACGCATGCGCGGTAGCTTCCTAGGCATACGTAGGGTATACCAAGATGGCGGCGACGGCATTGAATGTGACGAGCGCATGCTCGTCGTAGTCGATGACGTCACCGCGTACGCTCCATTCAAAGAACCGCGGGTTCTTTGAAACGAGCGTGTGTACACTCGGCCGGGACAAGTTTCTTGTCCAAGAATCTCGTCGAAAAAAACAACATGTTTTTTTCAACGAGAATCTTGGCCGTGTGTACGAGGGCTTAGGCTTCTCCCTTTTTAAAATATGATCCTTGAGGGAGTTTATCCCTGCAAGCATATCAAGACATGCTGTTTGAAACTTCCACACCTGTGATCATTCCTGCACAAGCTCCTTTGATCTCTGTAATAGGGATCTATCGGATCTGGTAAAAGGCCATCCTCTTTTCTTGTGGACGAAGCACTTTTTCATTTTCTTTGAGCACTGGTGGACACGGAGTGGAATATTATATTTACACATTCATTTGTTATATACTGTACATTTTCCATCAAGTGTGTGAACTTGTTTTATGGACTTGAGTTTCTGGATTCAATATAATATTTTTTTGGCACACTGAAAATCTTTTAAATAATGCATTATTTATCGTGACCATTTTCTTGCATCACCAGTGGGGAATTTATGATTAGAATATACGTTATTTACATTTAATGTTTGAGCACATGTTATAGGAGTGATTGTATCAAATCAATTCACTCATATTATTTGCTATTTTTGCACATTATCACATGAGTTCACTAATTTAAGGGAACAGCGCACCATTAGTATATTTGTTGTTTATTTTATTCCTTCCAGGATTTGGGTTACAGCAGTTCTATACCAGACCAGCCCAGAGATATATTTATAGTTTATAAAAAAATGTGTATATTAATTGGTTTGTGTTAAACTTATAGCGTCTACAAACTATGGAATACAGGTATACTGTATAGTGGAATCTACGCAGCTTTTACTTTCTGACTGCCTATCACATTTCTTGAGGTGCTAAAATGCTAGGATAGTACAAACAACCCCCAAATGACCCCTTTTTGGAAAATGACACAATTTTTTTTTTTTTTTACACAAAGTTGTCACTTTAATTAGATATTTCTCACACATGCCATGGGTATATGTAGATTTACACCCCAAAAACACATTCTGCTACTTCTCCCAAGTATGGTTATACTACATGTGTGAGGCTTTCTGGGAGCCTAGCCACATATGGGGGCCCAAAATCAATGACCATCTTCAGTCTTTCAAAGGGCGCAATATCCTCATTTCATTTCCTGACTATCTATCACAGTTTTGGAGGCCCTTAAATGCCAGGATAGTACAAACACTCCCCGACTCCAGAATGACCCCTTTTTGGTAAGTAGACACCCAAAGGCATGGGTGTCCAAACTTTTTTCAAAGAGGGCCAGATTTGGTGAAGTGAACATGCGTGAGGGCTGACCATTTGGCCTGACATTCTGTGAAAAGTTAAAATTCGGTCTAAGTGTGTTCGTTCGAGCACTAATACACTGCCCAACAAGAATTCTCTTGCCTTTGTGGCTGTGTGTGAGTAAAGAGATGAGCTCGGGAGTATTATTTGGATATACTGTATTTATTGACGTATAACATGCACCTTCACTTTAAGAGGGAAGTTTCAGGAAAAACAATTAAAATATTAAATAAAGATTTGTGAAGCAAAATAAAGGTCAGTGCCCATCTGCAAACCCCCAATTGCAATAAATGCAGCACCCACCATTGCTAGGAATGCAGCACCCATCATTGCCAGGAATGCACTCACCATTTCCAGGAATGTAGCACCCATCATTGCCAGGAATGCACTCACCATTGCCAGGAATGCAACACCCATCATTGCCGGGAATGCACTCACCATTGCCAGGAATGCAGCACCCATCATTGCCAGGAAGGCACTCACCATTGCCAGGAATGCAGCACCCATCATTGCCAGGAATGCACTCACCATTGCCAGGAATGCAGCACCCATCATTGCCAGAAATGCACTCACCATTGCCAGGATTGCAGCACCCATCATTGCCAGGAATGCACTCACCATTGCCAGGAATGCAACACCCATCATTGCCGGGAATACACTCACCATTGCCAGGAATGCAGCACCCATCATTGCCAGGAAGGCACTCACCATTGCCAGGAATGCAGCACCCATCATTGCCAGGAATGCAGCACCCAAAATTGCAAGGAATGCACTCACCATTGCCAGGAATGCAGCACCCATCATTGCCAGGAATGCACTCACCATTGCCAGGAATGCAGCACCCATCATTGCCAGGACTGCATTCGCCATTGCCAGGAATGCAGCACCCATCATTGCCATGAATGAAGCACCCATCATTACCAGGAATGGACTCACCATTGCCAGGAATGCACTCACCATTGCCAGGAATGCAGCACCCACCATTGCCAGGAATACAGTACCCACCATTGCCAGGAATGCACTCACCATTGCCAGGAATACAGTACCCATCATTGCCAGAAATGCAGCAACCATTATTGGCAGGAATGCAGCACCTATCATTGTCAGGAATGCACTCACCATTGCCAGAAATGCAGCACCCATTATTTCCAGGAATGCAGCACCCATCATTGCCAGGAATGCACTCACCATTGCCAGGAATGCAGCACCCATCATTGCCAGGAATGCACTCACAATTGCCAGGAATGCAGCACCCATCATTGCTAGGAAGGCACTCATTATTGCCAGGAATGCAGCACCCATCATTGCCAGGAAGGCAATCACCATTGCCAGGAATGTAGCACCCATCATTGCCAGGAATGCAGCCCCACCATTACCAGGAATGCACTCACCATTGCCAGGAATGCAGCACCCATCATTGCCAGGAATGCACTTACCATTGCCAGGAATGCAGCACCCACCATTGCCAGGAATGCACTCACCATTGCCAGGAATGCAGCACCCATCATTGCCAGGAATGCACTCACCATTGCCAGGAATGCAGTACCCATCATTGCCAGGAATGCACTCACCATTGCCAGGAATGCAGTACCCATCATTGCCAGAAATGCAGCACCCATCATTGCCAGGAAAGCAGCACCCATCATTGCCAGGAAGGCACTCATTATTGCCAGGAATGCATCACCCATCATTGCTAGGAAGACACTCACCATTGCCAGGAATGTAGCACCCATCATTGCCAGGAATGCAGCCCCACCATTGCCGGGAATGCACCTACCATTGCCATCAGTGCAGCCTTGGAGGGGACATGGAAGAGGCAGGACGAGCGCCAACGATATCCAGGAGAATGCCCTGTTTACACAGCAGCCTCTTTAAGAAAAAGTCCCGCCTCCTTTGATGGACAGAACAGTCGTCCAATGGCAGCGCCGGAGACGGGACTTCCTGTTAGCAGAGGCTGTAGTGTAAACAGGAAATAATCCTCCTGTGTGCACAGCACTCGTCCTGCCTCCTCCCTCCGGGCCCCTGCACTGGGAGATTGTCGTGGGCCACAAAAGATATATATATTTAGATAACCAGGCGGGCCGTTCAAAACCGGACCGCGGGCCGCGATTGGCCCGCGGCCCGGACTTTGGACATGCCTGCTATTTGTTGAGAGGCATGTTGAGTCCATGGTAGATTACATTTTTTTGTCGCCAGTTTTTTTTAAATGACAAAAAAATATATATAATTTTTGTCACTTTAACCACTTCAGCCCCGGAAGGATTTACTCCCTTAATGACCAGGCCATTTTTTGCGATACGGCACTGCATTATTTCAAACCACAATTGCGCAGGCGTGCAACGCTGTAACCAAATAAAATTTATGTCCTTTTTTCCCCACAAATAGAGCTTTCTTTTAGTGGTATTTGATCACCTCTGCGGTTTTTATTTTTTTGCGCTGTAAACAAGAAAAGAGCGACAATTTTGAAAAAAAAATATATTTTTTTACTTTTTGCTATAACACATATCCAATAAAAATGTAAAACATTTTTTTTCCCATTAGTTTAAGCCAATATGCATTTTTCTACATATTTTTGGTAAAAAAATCCCAATAAGCGAATATTGATTGGTTTGCGCAAAAGTTATAGCGTCTACAAAATAGGGAAAAGATTTAGGGACTTATTATTTTTTTATTGGTTTTACTAGTAATGGCAGGGATCAGCGATTTTTAGCGGGACTGCAACATTGCAGCAGACAAATCTGACCCAAAGTGACACTTTTTAGTGACCAGTGACACAATACAGTGATCAGTGCTATAAAAATGCACTGACCAGGGGGGCGTATCTGGACGTGAGCGGCGAGAGACGTGTTTCTGAGGAGCTCCGCCAACCCAAACCTAATCTATTGCCATCCGGAGCTTGTACTCACGGCTCAAACCCCCAAAACACTGATCCAGGCTCCAGGGTATCACCTGTATCGGCCTAGTGCCGAATTGGTGATCCAGACCGCCGGATTGCCTCGTTATATGGTCCGCGGCCGCATCAACATACCAAAGCCCCGCCGCCATCTTGCGGCCTACGAGGTCTCCGCATCCTCGGCACTCGAGTACTGTGATCCGCCCGGCCGCACTCTTCCACACCAGAGGAGGACCTACCTCGTGCAATCCAGCGCTGAATCACCAGAGGGCCGCCAGAGGAAGCTCGCAAGGCTTGCAAGGCACATCACAGGTGAGAGGCGGCCATCTTGCTACACCCCGGAGCCCATAGTAGCCTCCCCACCCCTTGTGAGCCTGCGGGACTCTGACAACATCCCGCCTGCACGGGGGTGTTCTCGGCCGGGGATTAAAGGATCTTCCAGACCAAAGCTAACCCTGGTGATCGCCTAGGCCCTGTCCCCATAGACACTTGTAGCGGCCATCTTGCTGCACCCAGTAGCAGCGCAGCTGGGACCGCACGGGTTCTTATAAGACACTCTGCAGAGATTTTTGAACTACCCAGCAGATCGGTCTACCAACAATAGTCCCCATCATAGGACCCCCTTACTTACTGCTTCAAAAGACGCTGCTTTCTGCATCACTACACTACTAGGAGCGGCCATCTTGCTACACCCCATTAACCTGTTCTCCTTGGTTCCTAATTGTTTAACTCTTAAGCCCTGTACACACGATCGGATAACCTATGGATTTTCGACCGATGGATTTGTCCATCGGAAATCCGATAAAACTGTTTTTCATCAGTCTTGGCCACACACCATCAGTCAAAAAACCGACGGCAAGAAAACGAGGGCACGCACAACACGTACGACGGCGCTATAAAAGGGCCGAACAAATCTAATGGCGCCACCCCTTGGGCTGCTTTTGCTGATTTCGTGTTACCGCGTGTTAGTAAAAGTTTGGTGAGAGCCGATTCGCGCTTTTCAGTCTCCGTGCTTTGCAGATCGTGTCCTGGTGTTCAGTTTGTGCTTGTGGGTTCGTATTTGTTCTTCAGTGCGTGCAGTCAGGCCGTTACTGCCTTGCAGTGCCTTCTTGGCCGTTCGTTTTCTGTTTTTCAGGTCGTTCTTCTCAGGCCTTGCTGTTCCACGGTGCGTTCTGTTTGAGTTCGTTCTGACCAGCCACCGGTTTAAGACCATGTTTGAAGTGCGTTCTCGTTCTCAAGCTCGTGCTGGCTTTGGACTTGGTGTTGCAGTTAACACTGTAACCCGAGTTCAGTCTGTGAACAGGGTGAGGAGGAGTTCATGGACTAAGAATTGGTTGCTCCAGCGGGACCAATTCTCTCATATGCCTCTGCTGCGGGAAATCCATGAGAATAATCCTGATGATTTCAGGAATTATCTTAGGATGACGGACCCCGTTTTTCACCGTCTGTTGGATTTGCTGTCCCCCTATATAACGAGGCAGGACACTGTGATGCGCCAGGCCATCACTGCCGAGCAGAGGCTTATTGCCACGTTGAGATACCTGGCGACTGGGAGAAGCTTGCAGGACCTCAAGTTCACAACAGGCATCTCCCCCCAGGCTCTCGGGATCATTATCCCTGAGACGTGTTCGGCCATTATTCAGGTCCTGCAGAAGGACTATATGAGGGTAAGTTTGCTCCTTTAACCACTTAAGCCCCGGACCATTTGGTAGCTAAAGGACCAGAGGTGATTTCAGAATTTTGCACTGCGCTGCTTTAACTGTAAATTGTGCAGACATGCAATGTTGTACCCAAATGAAATTTGCGTCCTTTTCTTCCCACAAATAGAGCTTTCTTTTAATGGTATTTGATTGCCTCTGCGATTTTTATTTTTTGCGATATAAACGGAAAAAGACAGAAAATTTTGAAAAAAATTAATATTTTCTACTTTTTGTTATAAGAAAAATCGAATAAACTCAATTTTAGTCATACATTTAGGCCAAAATGTATTCAGCCACATGTCTTTAGTAAAAAAAAAATTCAATAAGCGTATATTTATTGGTTTGCGCAAAAGTTAAAGCGTTTATAAACTAGGGTACATTTTCTGGAATTTACACAGCTTTAAATTTATGACTGCCTATCTCATTTCTTGAGGTGCTAAAATGGCAGGGCAGTACAAACCCCCCCAAATGACCCCATTTTGGAAAGTAGACACCCCAAGGAAATTGCTGAGGGGCATGTTGAGCCCATTGAATATTTTTTTTTGTCCCAAGTGATTGAATAATGAAAAAAAAAAAAATTACAAAAAGTTGTCACTAAATGATATATTGCTCACACATGCCATGGTTATATGTGGAATTGCACCCCAAAATACATTCTGCTGCTTCTCCTGAGTACGGGGATACCACATGTGTGGGACTTTTTAGGAGCCTAGCCACATACGGGACCCCGGAAACCAAGCACCGCCTTCAGGATTTCTAAGGGCGCAAATTTTTGATTTCACTCCTCACTACCTATCACAGTTTCGAAGGCCATAAAATGCCAAAATAGCACAAACCCCCCCCCCCCCAAATGACCCCATTTTGGAAAGTAGACACCCCAAGCTATTTACTGAGAGGCATGTTCAGTCCATGGAATATTTTATATTTTGCCACAAGTTGCGGGAATATGACAAACTTTTTTTTTTTTGCACAAAGTTGTCACTAAATGATATATTGCTCACACATGCCATGGGCATATGTGAAATTACACCCCAAAATACATTCTGCTGCTTCTCCTAAGTACGGGGATGCCACATGTGTGGGACTTTTTGGGAGCCTAGTCGCGTACGGGACCCCAAAAACCAAGCACCGCCTTCAAGGTTTCTAAGGGCATACATTTTTGATTTCACTCCTCACTACCTATCACAGTTTTGAAGGCCATAAGATGCCAAGATGGCACAACCCCCCCCCCAAATGACCCCATTTTGGAAAGTAGACACCCCAAGCTATTTGCTGAGAGGCATGTTGAGCCCATTGAATATATATATTTTTTTGTCCCAAATGATTGAATAATGACAAAAAAAAAAAAATGTACAAAAAGTTGTCAATAAATGATATATTGCTCACACATGCCATGGTTATATGTGGAATTGCACCCCAAAATACATTCTGCTGCTTCTCCTGAGTACGGGGATACCACATGTGTGGGACTTTTTGGGAGCCTAGCCGTGTACGGGGCCCCAAAAACCAAGCACCGCCTTCAGGATTTCTAAGGGCGTAAATTTTTGATTTCATTCCTCACTACCTATCACAGGTTTGAAGGCCATAAAATGCCAAAATAGCACAAAACCCCCCCAAATGACACCATTTTGGAAAGTAGACACCCCAAGCTATTTACTGAGAGGCATGTTGGGTTCATGGAATATTTTATATTTTGCCACAAGTTGCTGGAATATGACAAACTTTTTTTTTGCACAAAGTTGTCACTAAATGATACAGTATATTGCTCACACATGCCATGGGCATATGTGAAATTACACCCCAAAATACATTCTGCTGCTTCTCCTGAGTTCGGGGATACCACATGTGTGGGACTTTTTGGGAGCCTAGCCTTTTTTGGGCAAAAAAAAAGCACCTGACTGTCAGCAAATGTATCAAACGCTACCAAAAAAACTGTTAGCGATCGCAGGGATCAGGACTGTCTCTGCGAACGCTGCAGTTATGTGTTTTGTGTTTGGTAAGTGACAGTGATCGATTGATACTGCACTTGGGTGGGCTGGGCTGGGCTGGGCTGGGTGGAGGGGCTAAACGCAGGTGCTAGCAGGTATCTGGGCTGATCCCGCTAACACTGCATTTTTGGGAACCCTAAACCGCTGGGGACGCTAGTATAGATCTGTTCAGATACTATACCACTAAGGGAGGTGTATGCTTTGCGCGTGGGTGTTAGCGTTACTGGCACTAACCTGACGCTGCCTGGGGCGACGCAGACCCTCTCTGGCGCTAAAACCTAATTGATATCAGCCGCCGGGCGATCAGGGGGTTAAACCTTGATTGGGTTATATACAACGGGTGCCCTGATGCTATAAAAAGCAAACTAACCAACCAGCGTCACCCGTAAAACTTATATGGTGATCACTGGTGAAAGGGTTAACTAGGGGCAATCAGGGGGTTAAAACCTTTATTAGGTTATATATGGGGGTACCTGACGCTATATAAAAACCTGACGGGTAACCTAAATAACGAAATAACTAACCGGCTAACCAGTGTCACCAGTAAAACTTATACGGTGATCACTGGTGAAAGGGTTAACTCTAGGGGCAATCAGGGGGTTAAAATAATATATGGGGGTACCTGACGCTATAAAAACCTGCGGAGAAACTAAAAATAAATAACTGGCTATCTAGGGCACCACCGGCACTAAATACAGCGATCGGAAATACGATCGCTTAGTGACGCTGGCGTTAGGGGGTGAAAGGGTTACCTGGAGGGCGATCAAGGGGTTAAACCTTTATTAGGGGGGGTTAAGGGGCTACCCTGGACCTAAAGGGGCCTAAACCTAACTGCCCTGCAACTTTTTACTGTCACAAATGACACTGATTGCAGTGATCAGTAAAAAAATGACCACTGCAAACGGTGCACTGTGACTGGGGGTACTGGGGGTGATCTGGGGGTGACTGGGGGGTGATTTGTGTGCCTACGTGTACTGGTGTCAGTGGGCTGTTGGTGCACTTACTGTGAGATGTCTTCACTCCTCGCGCCGGATCGAAAAGACCGACACGAGGAGAGATGACATCACTTCCTCTGCCTGTGTTTACATTTACACAGCAGAGGAAGCATATCATTCGCTGGGAGCGATCGCGAGGGGGTGGCCGGAATCGAATGGCCGTCCCCTCATCCCGGATCGCTCCCCAATGGAAAACGACCGCTCACTGTATAGGAGGGGGGTCCGATCGGACCCCCCAACTATACAAAGGCAATCACGTAGATATACGTGACTTTGCCTGTCGGTGCCATTCTGCCGACGTATTTTTACAGTGGGCGGTCGTTAAGTGGTTAACATCACATTATATGTTTGGATTGTTTAATAATGTTCTAAATTTTTATCCTCCTTCCCAAATTTGCCTGTTTGTAATATCCCCATTTTCACCATGCATGTTTTTACCTGTAAAGGCCTTTTTTGGGCCCTACATGCCTATTTCCCTTCACTAACCTCTCCAGCATGCTATCCTGGGTCCAAACCCAGCTAGCCTTCTATTTTCCTTTTAAAATTTTTGGGGTCAGTGCCCTCATAGTTTGACAACCCTCCCTCCCCCCCCCTAAAAATTTCAAAATAGTTTTAGTTCTCAATCAAGATCAGCAGAGTGGTAGAGCCTTTATTTGGATCCCCCACAATCACCTCAAGCCCCCCCCCCTTAGATTATTTTAGAATGTCCACTCAGCGGGGGTGAGGCATCTGCTAAGTGGGCCTTTGTTTTTTGTTAGGAAATACTCCCTTAAATAATAATGTTAGAATGATGTTGGTCAACAATGTCTTTGTGTGTAATCTGCTTGCACTGTAAACATAAACCGTACTAATGTCTTCTTTTTGTTTGACTCCACAGTTCCCTAGCACACCACAGGAATGGCTGACTGTGGCAGATCAATTTGCCCAGTGGTGGGACTTCCCCAACTGCGGAGGGGCAATTGATGGGAAGCACGTCCACATAGTGCCGCCACCCCGTTCGGGGTCATACTATTTCAACTATAAAGGTTTTAATAGCATAGTGTTAATGGCGGTGGTGTCGGCACGGTACGAGTTCCTGTATGTGGACGTGGGGAAGAACGGCCGGATGTCCGATGGCGGAGTATTCGCAGAGACGGAGTTTGCTCACCGTCTGCAGGCTGGGGGTCTTGCACTGCCTCCAGATGCAGACAACGTGGAAGGACTACCGTTCGTTTTCATCGCGGATGAAGCTTTTGGACTTGGACCACACCTCATGCGGCCGTTTCCCCAATGCACCCTCACCCCGGAGAGGAGGGTTTTTAATTACCGGCTGGCCAGAGCCCGGAGAGTTGTGGAGAATGCCTTCGGGATAATGGCCAGCCGGTTCCGCCTATTTCAGACAGCTATCCATTTGGCGGAATACAAACTGAACAACATTGTGTACTGCTGCTGCATAATGCACAATTTCCTAAGACATTATTCAACAACATATGTGTCAACAGTTGGGCCTGAGGCCGGTCCATCCGAGATGACCATTCTGACCGGCCTTAACACTGCCCGTACTGGCTTGGCCCCCCAAAGTGCCCGTGAAGTACGTGAGAAATACGTTGAGTACTTCACGGGTAGGGGGGCCATCGCAATGCCAGACCACATCTGACCTTTATAGCTTTTTGATAATAAAAATATTTTTTATATTTACTACAAACTTGTTTTGTCATTCTTGTATTTTGGGATTATGTGTCTCCCAGGTTCTAGTAGTGCCAAGTGTATTTGTCCTTAGTAAATAGCCTCAATTCTCACAGGTAAAAACCTTGATTTTGCATCTTCAGAACTGCTATTGAGCATAGAAAGAACAAGCCACACCTTTTTTAGACTTCCAGAATCTTTTTACTTTGTGCACCACATTTGTTGGTGGTTTTCTATATTAAGCATTTTTTTTTTTTTTTAGGCTTTTTTTGCATAAACATGCATGGGTCAAAATCCCAAACTTTTTGTTTAAAAAGTAAAAAAATAACACAGTGAAAAACACAAACATGAGATGGGGTGATGTCACCCCTGATCCATCCCAAATGTGAAGAGCCACACTTTCTTTTTGGGGCTCAAATGGGTATCTTCAACATGATCCCATGGCTAAGGTAAACATGTGCTATCTGCCATCATGGGGGATCAATGGACGTGCTTTGGGGGTGAAAACCCTTCCTCTCACCTACTTGAGTAGGGAGGAAGAGGTTGCACCCCCAAAACAGGGACATAGATATCCTGTGACGGCAGATAGCACATGTTGAGTCACTGTGTGCATCTTCACATTTGGGCAGGTTGAAATACCGTTGCACATTTTGGATGTCAAATAGCACACTTAAAAAGGGGGGGGGGGGCTCAGACTATTCGGCCCAAAATTTTGATTATATTTTTATATTTCTGCTCAATCACATTCATTCGAGTTCGCATAATGTCCATTTTGCTACTACATTCCATTATTTCCTGAATGATTATTTTGGCGCTAGCACTCGAGAATGGAGGACTTGGAGTTCCTGACACACCACCACGTTCAGTCCCTAAAAAAAAACAAAAAAATTTGAACTATGCAGGTCTACATCTGTAATTAACTCGAAGCTGTGGTGACAGACACTGACCTGTTGTGCTGATAAGCTCCACCTCTCCTTCCTCCACCTCCCCTTCCTCCACCTCCGCTTCCTCCACCTCCGCTTCCTGAACATGCTGATCTTGGTCTGCTTTGTGATCTTCGGGGAGTTTCTGTGGTCTTTGTTTCCTCGTCTCCTCAGCTTGGTGTCCTCCCAGTCTCCTCTCCCCTATGGGAATGTCAAAAATAATGTATCCTTAAGCACACAGAGATTTTAGGCCTGAAAATGGATTCATTGTTTTGAAGTGGGGTACAATTGATATTTGGCCCTGAGTTCCAAGATGAACATATGAGATCTTGCGAACTCTACAAAGCAACATGTTATTTTTAGGACACTCACAAATACACTTGGATAACCACCAAGGTATCCACTGGACCACCTGTGTGTGACCCCGTTTATAAATTTGGTCATGTGGCCCAGACTATAGTATCTTGATCCAGAAAAAAAAGCTGAGTACACAACTGCTGAGTGTCATCTCCTTTACCCAGAATCCAGTTTAGCCTTTCATTCACATTCTAGTTTTACTTACAACACATCATCTAGCCAACAATGTGCAGATAAACATTGTTTAATTAAAATGAGGCATGCCCACATGTATTATTTACGTGGATATGTGACAAACATGTTTTGGGGAAGACCATCAAGTGTTTTTTACAACACATTTACCAAATAAGTGGACTCTCAACTTAACATAAAAGTTGACATTTTAAAATGTGAAACCAGTCAAGCCAAGCACATGTTGCAAAACATGGAAGAATACATATTACAATGTGAAAGAACACAGTAAAAAAAAGCTTACTTTTTTCTATGCTTTTTTGAAGCTTCCTATACTGCTCCGGCTCCCTCAGCTTCAGGTCAGACCACCTTTTACGGAGTTGTTCCTTGGATCTCCTGACACCATATTTTTTATAGAGAGTCCTCGCCACTTTGTCCATAATTTGAGACTTCCGGAGATTAGGGGTGTCGTATGGGCCATGCTTGCCGTCGTAATCCTTCCTCCGCAGAATGTCCACCATCTCCGCCATCTCAGCAAATGACATATTAGTCGCCTTGTATCTTTTTTTACTGGATCGGGACGTTTCCGCCTCCGGGCTTTCCTCGTCGGTAATTTCTAAGAAAGAAGCCACCTGTGTCTGCGACATGTCGCCGTCTCACACTGTGCGCCGATCGTTAAGGGGCGGGGTAATGCAGAAAAAGACCGTCATGGGCGGGCGACGAGGGCGGAGTTACACGCATGCGCAGGGTATAAAAAGGGGAAAGAAGTTATTAGGGATGCGCGGAGTAAGGACGACCGGAAGTGCACAAACAAACTCAACTAAGGTAAGAAGGGAACTCGGGCCTGCAGTGGCCTATAATGGTTCATGATTGTAAAGGGCAATATTGTGATAAGTTGAGGAGAATCAAATCTGATCTGTCTTTTTTTATCCTTGTTTTTTTACTTGCTGATCCAAAAAGATGCATAAACTACGTGAGCCGGAGGTCATGTTGATTTTTATTGATAAATATAAGGAACTGCGCAACCTGTGGGAACTGAAACACCCAGCGTACCACAAGAGTGATGTACGTCGGGCAACTATTACCAAATTAGCAGAGGATATGAAGCCATGGATCCCAGATGCAGACTACACTATGATAAATAATAAAATCAACAACCTGCGTAATTCCTATAAAAAAAAATACAAGGAAGTGCGCGAGTCGAAGAGATCAGGAGCAGCAGCTGACGATGTAGTACAGCCCAAGCTGTGGTACTACAAACATCTTCAATTTCTGGATGACCAGATCGAGGCCAGGGAATCTATTTCCAGCCTTCCCTCAACCCTTCCTTCCACCCTTCCCTCCACACCTGCAGAGGGGGAGGAGGAGCCACCTGAACTTGAAGAGCCAGATCTTCGCATCTTCAGCCAGGTATAGTATTTTTCCACATAATTATTGCCCTCTAAGTAATATTGTGATGAAATTGTTGGATTAGCCCAAAATGATAACATCCCCCCCCCCCCACAAAAAAATATGCACCAGTCATGATATCCAAATTGTGTGTGATAGATTCCCCAAATAACCTAACTTTTTTTTTTTTTTTTAAAACAGGATGAGGCAAGCCAGGAGGAAGAGGCTCAGGAATGTGGCAGGCAGGAGGAGGCAGGGCCAAGTGGGACTCAGCAGGTCCCCAGGCCTAGTGGCAGTACAGTCTCACAAGTGGCTCCCCTCCACGTCAGACCGCCAAAACATCGGCGGATGACACAAGTGGAGGAGGAGTCACTAAAGATGATCCGTGAGGCTGCTGCCATCATGAGGGCCCCCCTCAACCCTACGGAGGGTTTCAGTACTTACCTGTCAGATAAGTTGCTCCAAATGGAGGCGGGACAACGGGCCCTCTGTGAACACCTTATCTACACGGCCGTACACATGGGGGTGAGGGGGCAGCTGACTGAGGCCACCCATATCTCTCAGCAGGCCAATCCCTCTCCTCCTTCTCCTCCTTCTCCTCCTCCTCCTGCTACATCACCACCCACAGTGGCCCAGCCTGCAAGGGTGCGTGGACGGGGCCGTGGAGAGAACGCTGCAGGGAAGCGTGGAAGGAAGGCTACAGGGAAGAGCAGGAGGTGATTCTCTGGCCTCGAGCTGCTCTTCCAGAAGTTGCAGGTTGATGGAGTACCACAGCTTGGGATGATGCATGTCTTTGGCTGCTGCTCCTGATTTCATGCTGTTGTTTCTCTTTATGTTCATCGTAGTCATGTCTGCATTTGGGGTCCAATGACTTCATATTTTGTGCTAATTTCTGAATAGTTGCCCTTCGTTTTTTGTTTGCTTTTTTGCCAAAATAAATGGAGATTTGATTTCAGTCAACATACAAGCCTGATGTGTTTTTTTTTAGGAGTAGCAATAACATTTCATAAATACAATGTGTAATTAATAACAAGGGACACCAACCTCCATGAGGAAACGTTAAAATATAAAATGTTGTTGTGAGAAATTGACACACCAAAAAATGCACAACAAATTTAAATACAAAAAAAAAAAAGGTTTGGTGTAATTTGTGAGGTCGGCCTTTAAGAATTAAAGGAATTATTCATAAGATCACAAGAAAGAAGAAAGACATAAGTTTGTCAGAACTCGTGATAAAGATCTGCAGCAAAAATTACATTTTAAACACCGTTCTAAAGCAAAAAAACATGCGCTGCATTAAACGAGGCAATAACTTGCAGAATGACGAATGTGCTCTCTCCATTAGGAGCGCTAGTTTTACCAGAACGAGCGCTCCCGTCTCCTAATTCAGTCTGAGTATGCGTGGGTTTTTTAACCAATGTACTTGCCCATAGACGATCGGAAATTACCATCGGTTTTTGATCCATCGGAAAATTTTAAAACAAGTTCTATTTTTTAGAAAAAGACCGATGGGTACCATACACGATCGGTTGGTCTGATGAAAACCATCCATCGGACGGTTTTCATCAGTCAAACCGATCGTGTGTACAGGGCTTGACTCTGATGGCCCCACGGCCCCCTCATCAGGAAGTACATATAATTACTACAGACATGTAATGAGTCATTAACCTGTGATATACGAGACAGGATGTGCTAAAAGACACAATCAAAACTAGGAGTGGGCGATGCAGATCACCATATTTTTTTGGGGGAAAAAAAAGTTTTTATTGAACAATTTACATTTGGAACATAATTCTGCAAGTTACAAGGCAATACTGGAGAAATGCATAAAACAAAAAAATGTGGCTTATACATATATAGGCACAGTAGATCAAAAAACTTGTTCAGATTGAACACTGGATTCAGTGACTATCAATAAGTGGAAAACCCTATGCCCACGCTATTCATGGAATTGCACACTAGAAGGATGTATAGTATTACGGACCATCAGTGCATGTGTCTGCGGACTCAAGCCATCGATCCCAGATTTTGTAGTACTTATCTGGACAACCTCTGTTGATGTATATGAACTTTTTGTAGGGAAGAGTGTTATTTATATCTAGTTTCCAGTCGTTGAAGCTGGGGGGAGTGGGTCTCATCCACTGTCTGGCTATAATTTTTCTAGCATTAAACAATGTTTCATGCAAGAATGTTTTAGTGAATTTGTCCATCTCAGAGTCGGGGAATATCCCCAGTAAGCATTGTTTGGGGTCCAGGGTCAATGGGGATCCCATGTTATCATGGAGGAAGTCAACAATCTGCTTCCACAGACCCTGAAGGACCTGGCACGCCCAGAGTAGATGGAAGAATGTGCCTGTCGCTTGGTTACACATTGTGCACAAGGTAGAAAACTGTCGTCTAAAGCGGGCGATTCTTAGGGGGGTGAGATACGCTCGGTGCACCACGTATAACTGGGTCAGCCTGTCAGAGAGCTTGGGGGATACAGTCTTGCACGAGTCAAGTGCTTCACTCCACTCCTCATCCTCCAGTGGGCCCACCTCTCTTTCCCATCTTGGTTTAAGGCTGTAAGCTAGCGTGGTAGATGATGGGGTGAGAAGCATGACATAAAAATCAGCTTTCGCGGGTCCACACCCTTAACCACTGCCATAATAACATTGGGTGTAGATTGTGGCAAAGGCTGGGGAAACTGAGCTTGGGCTGCGTGACGCACCTGGAAGAATCTAAAAAGCATAGAATTGGGCAGCAGGAACTCATTTTGGAGGTCCTCAAAGTTTTTAAGTGTGCCATCGGAAATTATGTGGTGCAAATAATATATTCCATATTCGCACCATATCTCTGTGTCAGGGATCAAGAGAAACTCTGAGAGTAGTCTATTGTGCCATAAGGGGGTATAATTGTTGTGTTTAGGGGTCGTTAATGTTTTAGTGGTGATGTCCCATACGCGCCTATATTGGTACAATAGGGACCCACGGTCTCTATTGGAGTTATTCCCACTATGTCCCACTGCAATTGCAGTGAGTGGGTCAGTGGTCAGTTGTGCCCACCGTGGACAGAGGAGGGTGAGGAATCTGAGTCTGTCGGTTTTATCTATGTGGTATAGTTGAGACAGTTGGGACGCAAGGTAATAAAGATTTAAGTCAGGGAGGGCTGTTCCACCTAGGTCAGTAGGGTTCTTAAGGACTCTCCAGGCCAGCTTGTGTCTGTTGGTACCCCAAATAAATGTCTTGAGTATGGCCTCCATTGACTTGAAAAATTTCAAGGGTAAGTATACGGGTGTGTGCCAGAGTATATACAATATTTTAGGAAATAATATCATTTTAACAATGTTAATGCGGCCCCACACACCGAGCGGTAGTCTCGCCCATACCTGGGTTCTAGACTTGATGAGATCGAAAAGGGGTTCTATGTTCAGGGATATATAGTCAGCCGGTGTTCTATTCACCAATACTCCAAGATATTTGATAGTGTTCACTCGCTGGAGTGGTAACTGTGCCTGTAGCTTGGGAGAAGGGAAACTATCCATAGGCAAGATTTGAGATTTCTCCCAATTAATTTTAAGGCCAGAGAACTGACCAAAGTGTTCAATCGTATGTAATGCCTTCCGAAGAGATGTGGCAGAGTCGGCCAGGTATAGTAGCGTGTCATCTGCGTATAAGCTAATTTTTTCAGTCAGGGAACCAAGGCAGAGACCCTGAATCTCGGGGTCCTCTCTAATGGAGATTGCAAGGGGCTCCGCCGCCAAGGATAAGTCAAATGCCTGGGAGGCCCTCCCGTTGGCCACTACTTTACCCCTGGGTGCCAGATATAATAATTGAACCCACTTAATAAATTTAGGTCCAAAACCAAAGCCACGGAGGCATCCCCAAAGGTACCGCCACTCCACTGAGTCAAAGGCCTTGGCAGTATCCAAAGCCACCACCACCCGGGACCCAACATTAGTATGTGTCGCTTGTAAGTTAATATACAATTTTCTGAGGTTGAAGGAGGTGTTACGCCCCGGCATAAATCCAGCTTGGTCAGGATGGATCAGGGTTAGAATCACTTGGTTAAGGCGTAGGGCAAGTACTTTAGCCAGAATCTTTATGTCCACCTGGAGGAGCGATATTGGTCTATAAGATTCCGGGAGGCCCGGGTCCTTGCCTGGCTTAGGTATGAGGATAATTACCGCCTCGCCCATCGATGGGTTGTAAGGTGAAATTGTCAAATAGATGGTTGAAAAGGGACAATAACTTGGGGGCAAGTATCTCGATGTATTGGGCGTAAAATTCTATGGGCAACCCATCTGAACCCGGGGCCTTGGATTTGGCGAAGCTCCCCATCGCTGTGGTTATTTCGTCGAGTGTAATAGGTGCGTCTAGCATAGCCATTTGGGCATCGTCTAGCTGTGGAAAGATGATTTCCGCCAGTAGATCTTCCAATTGAGAGTCAATGGTAGAAACCTGGGACGTATAGAGTTGAGAAAAGAAGTCCCTAAATTTGGAAGTGACAGCCTGGGGTTCCGTAATCTTTTCCCCATTAGGACCAGTGAGGGAAATGACAGTAGGGGGTCTATCCTCACTATGTGCTAAGTAGGCCAACAGTTTACCCACTCTCTCCCCATGTTCATACAATTTTTGTCTGGCAAAGAAAAGTTTTTTCCTGGCCGTCTCGTGTTGTAGCTGATTGACCACCCTGGTTTGTAACCTGACTTGGGGTTCGACATGTATCCCTGTTCAGAGGAGGACAGATCCCGCATTGCCCCGTCCAGTATGGCTGATGAATTAGCCTTCAGCCTGTTGATAAAGGAGGTCAGAGTCAGACGTGCATGTAGTTTGAAGGCTTCCCATACTACGTCTGGGGATGCAGATCCGTCATTCTCTAAAAAGTAAGTTCTCCAACTGTTATCAAGCTCGTCATCCTCCGACAACAGGGTGAGCCAAAACGGATTCAGGTGCCACGTACGGGGCGGTTTGTCTAATGGGATGGAGAGGCTAATGAAATATGGGCTATGGTCTGAAAGTAATCTGGGGGCAAATTCAGCTCCCAGTAATCTTGGGGCAAGGGTACTAGAAATAAATATAAAATCTATACGGGACATGGTGCTATGGGTAGTTGAGAAACAGGAGTAAGCTCGGGTGAGCGGGAATTTAAAATACCAGGTGTCAGTGAGATTAAAGGAAGAGATAAGTCGGGAGAATCTAGTGTGGGTTGGAGCTGTAGTAGATAATGGTGAGGGCGACAGTTTGTCTAATGTAGGGTTCAACGTAGCGTTAAAATCCCCCAGCCACACCACCTGAATCGAAGGATGACGAGTCATATATAGCAAGCCCTCTGTGACTATAGTAGAATTAAATGGTGGAGGTACATAGAATGCCATCAGTAGGAAAGGTTCACCATACAATTTAACCGAAAGAAAGACATAGCGCCCCTGTGGGTCCGACTGAACATCACACAGCTCAAAATGTACCGTCTTGGCAATCAAAACTGAGACTCCGCGGGCGTGGGACGAGTGGGATGAATGATATGCCCACCCGATCCATGGCCGGCGGAGTGCCATCTGGAGCCGACCCTCAACGTGTGTCTCCACTAACACCACAATGTCGGCTCGTTGTTTTTTGAGAAATGAGAAAACTGCAGATCTCTTTACCTTGTCCCCAAGCCCACGCACATTCCAAGTGAGCAGTTTTATTGATGCCATAATTCAAACATTATCGTGGGACAGTAGCATTACATGAATACAAGGTTTGCCATCTATGCAGTATCAATGTTAGCATGCACTTCGTTGTATTGGGAAGATAGCGATCTTGGAGTTTCCAAGGTGGATGTTACCTTTTTCCCTGGCCATGCGCAGCGCCGCATCTCTATCCTTGTAGTTCAAGAATTTTGTTATAAACGTGCGGGGGGGGGAGCCCCCTGAGGAGGAGATCTGGCAGGCATACGATGGGCCCTCTCCACCGCCAGGGTGGGGGAGAAGGCCTCGCGGCCATAGGTGTCAACAAGGAGTTTCTCCAAGAAGGTGGTAGGATCTTTGCCCTCAGCTCCCTCGGGGAGCCCGATGAAACGGAGGTTGCACCTCCGGAGCCTATTTTCCATATCATCTTGCTTGCTTAGAATCTGATTGATTTGGAGCTGCATTCGATCTGAGCTGACTTGGAGCGGCGTAACAGTGTCCTCCACCTCTCCAATGCGGGTTTCGGCTGTCGTGACACGCTCACAAAGTTTTTGGAAGTCTTGTCGCATGAGTGAAAGGTCCACCTTGACCCCCTCTATTTGCGCCGTCAGGGACGTCCGGCAGTATGTGATCGCCTCGAGCAGTTTAGCTGTGTCGCCTCCCGTAGCGTCCTGCTCACCACCTGCGGCGCCGCCATCTCTTTCCTCCTCCTGGCGGCGGTACTGGTCCAATTTTGCCAGGGTGGCCTTTGGCGTTTTTGGCGGAGTCATGGCAGGTATCCGCTGTGATCCCTCCCCCCTCCAAAGCAGGCAGCTCAAGCTATACCGGATGGTAGGGATCTGTAGGGCTGGTGGGCCGGGAAGAGTCACTAGTCAGCAGGCCGGGTGAAGCAAGATGGCCGCCGACCAGCACTAGGCCGAAGCCGGGGCCTTTCCTGAATGCGGCGGCCACGCAGTCAGAGGCTGATAGATCCGCCTCTGTGGGTGTGTGGGGTCCTCAGGGGGTCTCGGTGGGCCCCTGCAGGCTGTTACCTGAAAGCAGGAGGGCCAGGAAGCAGCACAGGCGGCAGGTCGGGTGGAGCAAGATGGCCGCCGACTTCCAGAGCTAGGCCGAAGCCGCGGGCTTTCCTAAATGCGGCACCCGCGATTGGGATCGCGGCCCTGCGGAGGCCGCCGTACGAGTGGAGGACGGTGGATTTGCGGCCACGGATGTTCAGGGTCCCCAGGGGGTCCCGCTGGGCTGGTGCAGGATGATACTGAAGCACAGGATGGGCTGTACAGGAGTATTGGACGGAGCTCAAATCATGCACGTCCTACTCCATGCTATGTCAGGCCACGCCCCTCACAGATCACCATATTTAATTAAACACTCCATCTGATCAGCGGGGATTTAACCACCACAAACTGCTATATTTTTTATAATCCACCTTGCAGTTCACACTAGTGCATGCCGTCGGGCAAGAAGGCGTACAATCGCCGTGCGCAACAGCACTCTTTGATCACATACCCACTGTGCAATAAGGAGCAGAAAACAATGGCTCATAAAGGCGCTGGTTCTCCACCGGTACAATCTCCTACAGCTGCCAGTGATCCTCAGCAGAAGTCTGCTTTCACGCATAACAATAGTGATCTCTCCTCTCAGATCACAAAATCGGATTTGGACTCCAGCTTAACCAAAATTTACGAAAAACTTGTAGACAAGATACAGTGTGAACTCCAAAAAACAACAAACACACTCACACAAGAAATAGCAACCCTGGGAGGTCGCACAGATATTCTAGAAACCAAACACGATGAGCTTTCACTTGCGCACAACGATCTTAGAAAGGACTTTGAACTTTTAGCTGAAAACCACTCATACTTACAATCACAAGTGGAAGATTTGGACAATCGTAACCGAAGAAACAACCTAAGGATTCGTGGTATTCCAGAGTCAGTCACTGAACTGATGCCTGTAGTATCTAAATTGTTCCACAATCTCCTCCCTGAATCACCCCCATCCTCATTTGCGTGTGACAGAATTCATAGGGCCCTGCGTCCTAAACCACCCCCAGACAAACCTCCACGTGACATCATTCTATGCATGAAAGATTTCATCACTAAAGAAAACATATTAAGAGCATCCAGAAATATGCATAACATCGAATTGGATGGCACAAAACTCCAAATATTTCCAGATATCTCACAAGCTACCCTGGAAAGGAGACGCAAAATGAAGGAGATATCTTCAGTATTACAATCAGCACATATTAGATACCGGTGGGGTTTTCCATTTAAGTTGACAGTGCCACACAACGGCACCACCTATACAGTAGTCAATACCTCAGAAGGCAAGGATCTCCTTGTGAAGTTGGGTCTTTTGGATCCGGGAACAGATACAAGACCTTCTGCAACTCCTCACACTTCACCTATCTGGGCCACCCCAGCTACGCGTCGTGATCAAAGTAGATGGCGACCATCATTCAGAAATTTGGACGCTTGAAGATAAAGCTGGCTCACAATTGCGGCCCCAAGCTTACCCTCCTTCTTTTGGAAAAACTTTATTTTTTTCCCTCCCCCCCCCCCCCCCTTTTTTTTTTCCTCTTTTTTGCAAGGTTCAAAGTACCACTTTTACAGTTCTAAATATTTGAAGTCTAAATGTCTGTGCATAGTAAACAGCTGTTCTACTCGATTAAATGGTTGGTTTTACCATAGTTCCTTCTATACGATGTTATATATTTAAAAAATATATTTTTCCTTTTCTATGCTGTTTTGTATGCTAATTTTTTATCAATATATGTTACAGCATGCACTTATATAATTTTCTTTTGTTTATAATATCCTCGCTGAGGCTGATCTGCTCCGCCTCTGTTAGTTTGTCCCCCTACTCACAAAGGACTCCAAAAGCATGGTTCAACTAGTAGATACTTTTCTGCATCTGATCCTCTTATCTTTTGTTTTAATGGTGGAGGATCCATTTGTGAGTAATGGACAGTATTGTCCACATCAATATTATTTTCGGTCAGGAAGTGCTTCTCACCCTGACCCCCAAACTATAAATGTTAATTCTCATAATTATACTAAAATACTCTATTTTTACTAAATTTTGAAAAGGTCGAACAAATTTATCTTACTTAAAGCATTGTGATGGAATGACGCTGTACAATACGGTACTGTTATTTTCTATAAGTTTACCATTTCTAGTGTTCTACTGTTCACGAATCACGAACCCTATTCTCCATTGTTCTATTGTACAGGTACAATATGTTATTTAACCTCCCTGGCGGTATGATTCTGTCAGATTTTAGGTGCTGAAAGCGGTACCATTATTCTGCATGGAAATTTGGCGTTTTATATTGCAGGCCTGTAATTCTTAGGAATAACTCACTTAAATCTGTCCAAACCAGAGTCTAGTAGACATCCCGGGTATGATAAAGTTCAAAAAACAAAATCATAAATTATAATAAAATAAATAACTATAAAATAATTATAACAAATAATATAATAATAATAATAAAAGTGTTTTTCAGTGTTTGATGACAAATTTCCCCACAAATCGCTATCGCTTAATTCTGCGAGTGATTCTAATTTATTATCGTTGTTTTTTAGCTGGTCTAAAACCACTTTTGACATAAAGGGACACTTTTTGGTTGCTATGGACAATCTCCAGTTTCTAGGCAGAAAGAAAAGTTTTTATTATATAAAAGTGCATGCAGGACACTGGGCAGACCACTAGGGACAATGGGGGTGTGTAATTATTACATACAGTACTGTAATCTGTAAGATTACAATGTACTGTATGTATACTGTGTTTTTACTTTTTTGAATTTGGCGCCGATCTCCGTCCCCGTGCGTCGTAACGTCGCAGGGAACGGAGCTTGGCGGCACTCGGAAGTGTGTGAATCGAGCGAGGAGACACGGCTCGATCACACAGCGGGGAGGCATCGCAGGATCCAGGGGACAAGGTAAGTAACTCTGCCTGGATCACTGCGATGCAGCCCGAGTCTGGCTCGGGGTTACCGCTTTTGGTGCTGAAATTTAACCCCGAGCCAGACTCGGGAATACCGCCAGGGAGGTTAACAAAGAAAGGTCATCTAGAAAATACTTATGCTGGATACGGATGTATATTTTGATATATTATATATGCAAAGATACAAATGGCATGTTTGCTAATTCCGCCTCTATCTCAGGTAGTTCTTCATTTTAAATTTTAATGGCGATAATCTTATTAATAATACCACTCCGATTTGGCTATATACTCAAACCTGGGCCTTGTGACCCATTGCCATTTCCTCATAACCACCATCGCTCCTTAATACCATACAATGGGCCTTAGAGTGATTTCTCACAATGCCCAGGGCAACATTAATTCACCTCACAAGAGAAAGAAATCCTTTCGCCATTACAAAAGATTAGGAGCGGATATAATATTAATGCAGGAAACTCACTTTGCAACAGACAAACACCCTAAATTTTTTGACAAAAGTTACAGCCAATTTTATTGCACTACTTACAACACAAAATCTAGAGGTGCTGCTATATTTATTAGAAACTCTGTGGTTTTTGAGGTTCAAAACATATTTAAAGACCCAGACAGTCGTTATTTGATCTTGAAAGGCTCAATTAAAGGATGTTCTATCACTATAGCCTCAATTTATGCTCCTAATAATGCCCAGTCAAACTTTTTTATCAAATTTTTTGATACTCTAGACAATTATCACTCCGCACATTTAATAGTGGGTGGTGATTTCAATTTAGCTGCTCATTCAGCTCTTGATAGAAGCAAAGTTGTCCCATCCTCGAAAGCTTTCCCCAAATCCTTAAATAGATCACTATATAATCATCAATTAGTAGACACTTGGAGAGCCTATAACATCGGATCCAAATCTTACACATTCTACTCCCATCCGCACAACAGATTCGCTCGTCTCGATTACATCTTCTGCACCCCGATCCTACTTGCCAATTCCTCTAAAGCAGATATCCATCCATGTCCTTGGTCCGATCACCACATAGTCTATTTTAACACCTCACGAATAGGTCTAGCCAACACAACACACTCATGGCGAATAAATGATTCCTTGCTCGCAGATCCATCAAGCAACCAACAAATTCTATCTCACCTTGAACAATACTTTGCACATAACGTAGCACCAGACATGTCCCCTACAACTATATGGATGGCGCATAAAGCGGTAATGAGAGGTCATCTGATAAATATCGCCTCAATTAACAACAAATCCAAACTTGTGGATATTAGGTCCCTAACAAAAGATCTAGATCACTTATATCATAGAAACAACCAGAACCCATCTAGTGACCTACTTAAACAGATTCAAGAGAAACGCACTACCTTAGACACATTATTAACATCAGATACTGAAAAAGCTCTCAGATGGTCTAAAGCTAGATTCTTACTCAACAGCAATTCATATTCCACTATGTTTGCTAGAAAACTGAATCAATCTATGAAACCTCCACACACCTACAAATTAAGGAACTCTTCTGGTAATTTGGTGTCCCATCCCAAAGAAGTCATGAAATTGTTCTTAGACTTCTATAAAAATCTTCTGTCCTCACCACAAACATCCCCAAAACAGTCCTCCCTAGACTGGCTTAACAACATTACATTACCCACTCTTACTAGGGAACAAATTGAATCTCTCAATGCCCCTTGTTCAGAGATAGAAGTTAACAGAATCATTGGAACATTAAAAATATCCACAGCCCCAGGCCCCGACGGCTATTCCACATCTTACTATAAAAAAAAATCCTCTACCATTACCCCACACCTTACTAAACTGTATAATAATATCTTACAGGGTGGCCAATTCCCATCCGAGATGATTTTAGCTAACATGTCCTTACTTCCCAAACCAAATAAAGATCACTCCACCCCTCAAAACTACCGCCCAATGACAGTTATTAACAACGACCTAAAAATATTTGGCCGTATATTAGCAGACAGACTATCTGCCGTTATCTCCCCATTAGTTGACCCCGATCAAACAGGCTTCATTCCAAACAGACAACTAACAGACAACATACAACTGACCACAAATATCATTCAAGACTCCAACATTCATTTCAAATCCACACTGTTACTTAGTCTTGATATACACAAAGCTTTCGACAGCGTTTGCTGGTCATATCTTGACACTCTACTCCCCAAATATGGCATCAACAATGAATTTCTACATGGCTTTAAAGCTCTCTATCACAACCCACAAACACGCATCAAACTCCCAGGCAATAACTCTGACTTTTTTCCCCTGACTAAAGGTACCAGACAGAGTTGTCCACTCTCTCCTCTACTCTTTGCCCTCGCAATAGAACCCCTTGCCTGCGCAATCAGAAACAATACAGACATTAAAAGATATTTTAAAGGATCCAAAGAATACAAGCTGAGTCTTTATGCGGATAGGAGTTAACCTATCTAAGTGCTTGGCTTTACCAATCAACATTCCCCCAGCCTTAACATCTTCACTTAAAGACAAATTCTCATTCAATTGGCACGCGGATTCGTTTAGATACCTAGGTATTCAGATTACACCTTCATATAAAACGTTATATCAAGCAAACTACCCTCCCTTATTTAACAATATTAAAAATCTACTTAAACTATGGTCATCATACCAGATTTCTTTCTCGGACAGAATAGTAGCCGTAAAAATGATGATATGACCCAAACTTCTATTCTTTTTTAGAGCCCTTCCACTTATTCTACCTAAAAAAACGTTAGAATCTTTACAGAGAGAGATCAACAAATTTATATGGCAAAACAAGAAACCCAGATTTAGTTATTCCCTTATGTTTAGACCCCAATTAAAAGGAGGCCTCGGCATTCCAAAACTTTGGCTTTATTATTTGTCGGCCAGATTTACCCAATTAGCCCAATGGTATGCCCCTTCATTCCAAATCCCTTGGCTCCTGTTCGAAGAAGAATCTATCCTACCCTACAATTTACAAGGACTTCTCTGGTCCAAAATCATCCCACCACAAAAAATAAGGTCCTTAAACCTCATCGTCACTCACACTCTTCAACTATGGAACAGACAAATCTGTAAATTTAAGTTATCCTCAGATACCTTTATAGGTGACCCACGTTTCCCCCCCCCCCCCCCCAGAGCTCAAGATGAAAACTTACTAACGTATTGGAAGTCACATAATCTAACACATTTAAAATCGCTCTCCCACGACAATGCATTCCTCACTTTCACCAGACTACAAACAAAATACAATATCTCTCCTACTGAACTAGAGATCTATACAAAAATAAGACAATTCTATCAAAAATATTACTCAATTACACTCCACCCCCCCCCCCTATACACAATTTGAGCAAATTTGTATCTCCTCCCCCCGTGACAGGGGTTTAATCTCCAGAATATATAAAAGTTTAAATGAGACCAACATGCCTGATAAATCACATCCCATGCTACAATGGGAATCAGATTTAAATACCTCATTTACTCTTGATCAATGGGATACTATTTTTACAAATCTCCACAAATGTACCAAAACAACCTCGATCAGAGATTTGGCCATCAAACTACTTTATAGATGGTATCATACCCCTGCTAAACTCAATTCATTTTATCCCTCACTATCTCCACTCTGCTTTAGTGGTTGCCCCAGCCAGGGAACATTTTTGCATATTTTTTGGGATTGTCCCCACATTAAAGACACTTAGCATAAGGCCAGTATTATAATAGAAAAAAATATCCAGTAGAAAGATCTCTCTTACACCCCAAATATGTCTTTTATTCACCCCTATACAGGATATTCCAATGACTAGCACAAGGTTAATCCATACATTCCTCAGCTACATCCATTGGGCCATAGCATTTAATTGGCGCTCCACTACGGTACCTTGGCCACAAATTCTCAACCGCATGTCGAACATTAAACTTTCTGAAAGAATTCACCACATGTCATATGATTCTATGCCCCTTTACCAAAAAAAAAGGACTCTCTGGGATACCACCTCTCTGGTTTAGTACCTTTTTTTAACCTCCTATTCTTGACATATATGTAATTGTCATTTAGTCTTCTCTCCACTACAGTACAGTTGGTTGACCTGATTTGAACTATATGCATTTCTATACCTGACTTAACAAAACCCTTTTTCTTGTTCCTCTGTACAATGCTCAATATTAACGATATTTGTATACATACCTGTACCATCATTGTAATTTATTTTATACCTTGACCTTTTCTATAATAAAAATCGTTTGTAAACAAAAAAATAAATAAAAATGCACTGATCACTTTATAAATGACACTGGCAGGGACGGGGTTAAAACTAGTAGTGATCAAAGGGTTAAGTGTTCCCTAGGGAGGTGCTTTCTAACTGTCAGGGGGACAGACTGACTGGGAGAACAGAGAGATCACTGTTCCTGATCACTAGGAACAGCTGATCTCTCTCTCCTCCCCTGTCAGAGCGGGGATCTGCCTTGTTTACATAGGTAGATCTCCATTCTGCCTCTGTGAGGAGCAATCGCGAGTGGCCGGCGGACATCGCGGCTGCCGGGCACGGACATCGGCTCCTGAGCTGCACTGTGCGCCCTGTGGCTTTTACACAAAATGACATACAGGTACATCGTTTTGCGCAATAGAGCTGCCCTGCCGCAGTATATGTGCGGTGGGTGGTCTTAAAGTGGTTAATGAGATATTTCTCACACATGCCATGGGTATATGCAGAATTACACCCCCAAAACACATTTTACTGCTTCTCCTGGGTATGGGGATACTACCTATGTGTGACTTTTTGGTGGCAAACAACAACATTTAACAATAACACACAGTAAAGAAATTATGTTCACTCAAACAAGTTTTTTTTGGAACTTAAAGTGGTTGTAAACCTGAGTCGTGGAATGTGTGCAAAGCACATATAGTATATCTGTAGTGTTTACGTACAGTACCTTGAAAACGTATTCATACCCCTTGAAATTTTCCACATTTTGTCATGTTACAACCAAAAACATAAATGTATTTTTTTGGGATTTTATGTGATAGACCAACACAAAGTGGCACATAATTGTGAAGTGGAAGAAAAATGATAAATGGTTTTCCAAAAATGTTTGCACATAAATATGTGAAAAGTGTGGCGTGCATTTGTATTCAGCCCTCCTGAGTCAATACTTTGTAGAACCACATTTCGCTTTCAAATACAGCTGCAAGTGTTTTTGGGGATGTCTCTACCAGCTTTGCACATCTAGAGAGTGACATTTTTGCCCATTCTTCTTTGCAAAATAGCTCAAGCTCAGTCAGATTGGATGGAGAGCGTCTGTGAACAGCAATTTTCAAGTCTTGCCACATATTCTCAATGCATTCACGTTTTCGGTTGTAACATGACAAAATGTGGACATTTTCAAGGGGTAGGAATACTTTTTCAAGGCACTGTATCACTCTACAAAGCTCTAAAGCCTCGTACACACGACCGATTTTCTCGTCCAAAACCGGCAAGAAAAGTGCCGCGAGAGCTTTTTGATCGAGAAAAACGTTTGTGTGTATGGTTTTACGACGAGAAAATTGCCATGAATCTCGACGAGACAATAGAGAACCTGCTCTCTATTTTCTCATCAGGATTCCAGATTTCCTCGTCGTGTTTCTCGTCGGCCTCTTTTGTGACGAGAAAATGGTTCGTGTGTATGCTTTAACGAGTCTTTCAAAAGCGCGCATGCTCAGAAGCAAATATGAGACGGGAGCGCATCTTCTGGTAAAACAAGCCTTCGTAATGGAGATAGCACATTCGTCACGCTCGAAATTATTGCATCGTTTAAATGTTGTGCATTGAAATCTTCTTTAGAATGTTACATTAATCAAAACGAAAGAACTTCTTTTGCTGCTGATATTCACACAGAGTTATGACTATATTTTTTAAACCTTTTTCATGCTGCTCTTAAGAAGATTTATGTGTATTATATCGTGCAAGTTTTTATGAATGTTTTACATTTTTATATTTTTCAAACTGATGTTAATTTTAATTTCGCAATGTTTTGATAGTGATCTCCCATTGAATATTTTAATATATAGTTGTAAAATTTAACACCCTCTTTTTGGGAAATCAGATTCTTTTATTTTTTAGGGGGGTTGTTATCTGTCCCTTTTTTTGTCAGTCAAATGTCTCTGCTTACTCCAAAGCTAAATTTTTAATTTTTACAAATACACATAGTCAAGTATGAACTTAAACAAAAATAACATTTATTCATGTTTCAAATAAAATAAAGAGAAGGCAGCGCTGGAGAACCTGCTGCCATTTGCGCATCCCAGGGACCCCAGACCACACATCAACCCTGTGTGGACACTAAAATTGGGAGCTTGAGAAGGCCAACATTTCTGAGCACAATCTGATGCTGGCCTCCCAGAGGTCAGGAACAGCAGCAGGTGAGATATATGTCCCAAGTGTGTGGTACTACAACAGGCTGCCTTCTGTCCGACCACAATGAAGCAAGGCCATCACTTCCTCGTCTTCCTGGCAACCTTCCCTGCAACCTTTCCTGAAGCCTTCCCTGCAGCCTTCCTTCTTCGTTTGGCTGGAGGCTGGGCCACTGGAGGGGTACTCCTGTCAGGAGGAGGAGGAGGTGGAGGAGAATTGGGTGGCGCAGAAGAACAAGGTGGAGGTGGAGGAGAAGGGAGTGGGGCGGAAGAACAAGGTGGAGGAGGAGGTGGAGGAGAAGGGGTTGGGGCAGAAGAAGAAGGTGGAGGTGGAGGAGAAGGGGGTGGGGCAGAAGAAGAAGGTGGAGGTGGAGGAGAAGGAGGTGGGGCAGAAGAAGAAGGTGGAGGTGGAGGAGAAGGGGGTGGGGCAGAAGAAGAAGGTGGAGGTGGAGGAGGAGGTTGAGGTTGGGACAGTTGTGCCATCTCACAAATTGCAGTATTGGGGGTAATTTTTCCCATCACCCCCTTGTTGAGCAAGGTGATGAGCAGGGGCTTGCATAGGAGGCGTTGCTCCATGCTCATCACCTTGAACTTTGCCTCCACTAGGCCGGCAATGGCCTCTTCAGGGGATGTGGGCTCTTTGAGGGTGGCATGGGCCTCTTTAATAAGGGCCATTGCTGCCTCACTGGTGGTCCTGTCCCTCCTGCCTCTTTTGGGAAATCGGATGGGAGGCACCTGTGATCTGGTGCTTCTCCTTTGCCCTGCCACCTCCTGCCTGCCACTGGGCCCTGCCACCTCCTGGCTGCCACTGGGCCCTGCCACCTCCTGCCTTCCACTGGGCCCTGCCACCTCCTGGCTGCCACTGGGCCCTTCCTCCTCCTGCCTGACAGTTTCCAGACCCTCCTCCTGGCTGATTTCATCCTGTGTATGAAAAAGGGACATAGTTTAATATGTTGCTTTAATCTTTGCCTCCAAATTTATAATCATGATTGAACCAATTAGAATGTAAATCCTGAAATCAGTTTCTAAAATTTACAACTACATCAGATTGACTATTTAGCACCCAATTAAGTGCAGACTAATGTCTAGAGATCTTGATTTCACTTGTAGAACTCTAAATAGTTTATGTTTGTCATCTTGACATATTTGGCAAACATTAATTTTATCCCAATACATTTTCATTTAATACTATATCTGGCTCCAGATGGCCAAATCAGGATCATCCAGGATGGCTGCCTCCTCTTGCTCCAGAGAAGGCTCAGGTTGGCTGCAGGGAAGTCTGGGGGGAAGAGTGGAGAGTGATGGCCTTGTCTCAATGTGGTCATCCAGGAAGGACATCCTGCTGTAGTACCACAAATTCGGGACATACACATCATCTGCTGCTGCTCCTGACCTCTGAGAAGCCAGGACCTTAGAGCGTTCAGTCCTGTAGGTGCCTCTCAAGCTCCCAATTTTAGTGTCCACCTGTTTTGCTGTGGCTGTGGGCACCTTGGTATGCACAAATGGGAGCAGGGTCTCCAGCGCTGCTTTTCTCACCCCTCTTTTTTTGTGGATGGGGCTTTTTGTCTCCCACAGAGCGGGCAGCTCCCTTACCCGGTCTATAAATTCCGCAAGGAATTCCTTGTCACTTATAAACACATTCATTTTGGGTCTGCAAGTAAAATAAATAATATATAACTAATGTGAGGCACACAGTCTAACCTCCTTAACATCGTAGTCACCATATATATTCTACAACATTCTCAAGACAGTATAGGCCAACTATTTGTCCAAGTCACAAAATCACATACCTTCGTTCGCACGTCCGTCACTTGAACTCCTCTCTCCGCACACCGAACGTAGTATAGTCACATGTGTGTTTGCTATATATACACCACGCATGCGTCAAACTACGAACACGTCGCTCCGCACACGTCGCCCGCCCATGACGTTCTAACTAACATCTTTTCCCCGCCCCTTCTCTTTCGGCACGCAGACAGATATGGCGGAGTTACAGCAGGTGTCTGATAATTCCACAACTAACGAGGAGGAGACAAGCCCGGAGACCGAGGAAACGTCACGATCAAGGAGGAGATTCAAGGCATCTAATATGTCTTTTGCGGAGATGGCGGAGATGGTGGACATCTTGCTCAAGTCTGATTATGACGCAAAGCATGGGCCGTATAGCAAACCAAATAGAAGGAAGGCCAAAATCCTCAATAAAGTCGTGAAGAGTCTGAAGACGAATTTCGGGGTGAAACGCTCAAATGAGCAGCTCAGAAAGAGGTGGTCAGACCTCAAACTGAGGGAGCCAGAGCAGTTAAGGAGCATTAAGAGAATGCTAGCAAAAAGTAAAATGTACACTTTTCGGCTATTAATGTTTTTCTCAACTTACATGTTGCTCCTTTTTGTGATTTTATCATATTGGACTCCCTTCCATAATTTAATAATTTGAACTTGGTTTGGCACAGTAATCGTTCGTTACGTTACAAACACTTCGTTCGGCCACTATCCGCTGTTTTGGCTTATTTTATAGCCACAAAAGTAATTAGACATCTGCGTGTTTTTTTAACATTTGTGTTCAAAATTTTTAGGCTAGATGATGTGTTTGTAAAGAGAATGAAATGCAAACTTTAGTCAGTGTAAAGGAGAGGACACTCAGCAGCTGGTACCACATCTGTACTTTGGAGCACTATAGTGTGGGCCACCAGACCCGCCTTTTTTGGGTGTCCCACACAGGTGCATTAGTGATTTTTTGTGGTGCCTCCATGTCTAAAAACTGACAGCCAAAGGTGAATACTAAACATATTATTGGTCAGAAATAATGCATTCATCTTTAACTTCCGCCCAAACACACACTTGTACCCCACTTCCAAACAATTTAGCCTGTATTTATTTTTCATAGAGAATTTCAGTGTGATAAATAGACCTTTTGTTTGATTCTCATAGGGGAGAGAAGACTGGGAGGAGAACACTCCAGGGAGCACAGGAACCCCACAGCTTCACAACAACCCCAAACTCCCAAAGACCCACAACCGAAGGATGTTGAGGAAGTTGAGGTGGAGGAAGGAGAAGTGCAGGAAGGAGAGGTGGATGACGTTGTGGAACTGGTCACCACAACAGGTCAGTATCTGTCACCACAGCTTCAGGTAAGAGATGTAGGCCTGCAGAGTTATAATACCTTTTTATTTTGTTTTTAGGGGATATAAATGTTGTGGTGAAGGATAGTACACGTTTCTCTGCTGACAGTGCCCTCCGAATAATACAGCAAGTGATGGAATGTAGCACGGAACTGGACAGAATAAAACAAATAATTCATGTGATGGATCAAACATTTAAAGACATTCTCGATGTTTTGGGGAGAATCGAATAAGTCAACCAAACCCCCATTTTTTTTTCAGGAATGACTGTTCATCAACCTTTTATACTGTTTTTGACAATGCAACCAGCCAAAAATTGAATATGCACACAGTGTGTCAACATGTGCTATCTGCCATCAGGGGATATCCATGTACGTCTTTTGGGGGTGCAACCCCTTCCTCGTATCTAAAGTAGGTGAACTGAGGAAGGTGTTGCACCCCCAAAACACGTCCATTGATCACCCCTGATGGCAGATAGCACATGTTGACAATAGGGATCAGGACACGCCGCATCTCGGAACAGCAGGAGGGCACTGTGATTCGCCCTCCTGATCGGCACGATGGCTGTGTGTAATCACAGCCATCGTGATGTAAACACAGAGAGGGGGGGCTGGCACTTGTGAGGGGATCGCGCCGCCACGTGCACGCGCAGCGGCGCGATCCCGATCTGCCTGTACCCCCCAGAGATAGAAGGTGTGTGCAAACAGGAGGGCCATGTGATTGGCCCTCCTGATGACATGACGGCTGTCCAATGACAGCCGTCATGTAATGTAAACACAGAGCAGTTGTAACTGCTCTGATCTATTCCTCCCCTCACACAGAGCCTGTCAGTGAGGAGAGGAAGAGACAATCTGTGCTGCATCAGTGAGTTTTTCAGATCAGTGAGTTTTTAGCTGTTTGTCTGCTGTTTACCCACTGATCACCCAGCTAGTGTCCCCAAAACAGTGTCCCCAAAACACAGTGTCCCCAAAACACAGTGTCCATAAAACACAGTGTCCATAAAACAGTGAAAACATCTGCCCGCCAACATCTTGTGCATCTGCCCGCCAACATCTTGCGCATCTGCCCGCCAACATCTGGCACAGCTGCCCGCCAACATTTGGCACAGCTGCCCGCCAACAGCTGCCCACCAACAGCTGCCCACCAACATCTGGCGCATCTGCCCGCCAACATCTTGCGCATCTGCCCGCCAACATCTTGCGCATCTGCCCGCCAACATCTGGCACAGCTGCCCGCCAACATCTGGCACAGCTGCCCGCCAACATCTGGCCGCCAACAGCTGCCCACCAACATCTGGCACATCTGCCCGCCAACATCTGATCGCCAGCATCTGACCGCCAACAGCTGCCCGCCAACAGCTGGCACATCTGCCCGCCAACATCTGCCCTGCCAACATCTGGCACATCTGACTCCCAACATCTGGCAGTAAACATCTGCCCGCCAACAGCTGCCACATCTGCCCGCCAACAGCTGCCACATCTGCCCGCCAACAGCTGCCACATCTGCCCGCCAACAGCTGCCACATCTGCCCGCCATCTGCCCGCCAACAGCTGCCCGCCAACATCTGGCACAGCTGCCCGCCAACATCTGATCGCCAGCATCTGACCACCAACAGCTGCCAGCCAACATCTACCCTGCCAACATCTGGCACATCTGACTCCCAACATCTGGCAGTAAACATCTGCCCGCCAACAGCTGCCACATCTGCCCACCAACATCTGGCCGCCAACATCTGACATCTGCCCGCCAACATCTGACCGCCAACAGCTGCCCTGCCAACATCTGGCACATCTGCCCACCAACATCTGACACATCTGGCCGCCAACATCTGACCGCCAACAGCTGCCCGCCAACATCTGCCCTGCCAACATCTGGCACATCTGACCGCCAACATCTGGCACATCTGACCGCCAACATCTGGCACATCTGCCCACATGGCTAAACGATTCTACAGCAGCGAGGAGGCTCTCCAGATACTCCAGGGTATGTCGGACGAGAGTAGCGAGGAACTCTCTCTGTCAGAATCGGATAGTGAATATTATCCAGAGGAAAGTAGTGGCTCTGAAATAGAAACTGAGGATAGAATCGTAACAAGTGAGATCAGGAGTTATGAGCAGGCGCCGCAGACATCCACCAGCAGCGCAGCACTCCAGGACATCCACCAGCAGGCATCCACCAGCAGCGCAGGACTCCATGATGATATGCAGGCATCCACCAGCAGCGCATCACGCCAGGATAGGCAGGCATCCGCCAGCAGCGCATCACGCCAGGATAGGCAGGCATCCGCCAGCAGCGCATCACGCCAGGATAGGCAGGCATCCGCCAGCAGCGCATCACGCCAGGATAGGCAGGCATCCGCCAGCAGCGCATCACGCCAGGATAGGCAGGCATCCGCCAGCAGCGCATCATGCCAGGATAGGCAGGCATCCGCCAGCAGTTCTGCAACTTTTCTAGAGGATAGGCCAAATGCTAGCAATGGGGCGTCCCATCAACAACGAGGCAGGGCCCATACTAGCCTCCCCGATCTTCTACTGTATCCAACATGGCTGCCCGATACGTCAGTAGAACCTATCATTCCCCCTTTTACAGCCCAGCCAGGCCCTCAGATACAGTCGGAAAATGCTACCCCGATTTATTATTTTAAATTATTTTTTACTGATGATATCCTAACCTACATTGTGGAGCAGTGTAATCTATACGCCAGTCAATATATAGCCAACAATCCAAATTCTTCCTATGCCCGTCCTTTTGTTTGGAAACCCCTCACCGTGGAAGAATTTAAAATTTTCCTTGGCCTAACCCTCAACATGGGGCTGACAAAAAAAAAATGAACTCCATTCCTACTGGTCTACCCGACCTATCTACCACATGCCAATCTATTCATCTTTTATGAAAAGAACCCGTTACGAGATGATAATGAGGTTTCTACACTTCAACGACAATGCCCAATGCCTCCCTCGAAATCATCCCAATTATGATAAATTATTTAAAATTCGGCCCCTAATCAATTTTTTTTGCGCCAGCTTCAAGCAGATGTTTACCCCTGATGTAAATATATGTGTAGATGAATCATTAGTACACTTCACAGGAAGACTTGGAATAAAGCAATACCTCCCCAGTAAAAGAGCCAGACGTGGGGTAAAATTTTATAAGGCATGTGACAGGGCCACGGGTTACACATATGATTTTATAATTTATGAGGGAAAAGACAGACAGCTAAACCCCCCTGGATGCCCTACCTACATGGGAACAAGTGGCAAAATTGTCTGGCAGCTGATTGAACCATTGCTTGGGAAAGGTTACCACCTATACGTAGACAATTTCTATACAAGTCTCCCACTTTTTCGCCATCTGTACCAAAAGAAAACTGTGGCCTGTGGGACAGCACAGACCAACCGTAAAGGCTTCCCACAGAGATTGGTTGCCAAGAAACTGAAACAGGGGGAAATGGCCAGTATGCGGACTGAAGAGGTCCTAGCATTGAAGTGGAGAGATAAAAAAATAGGATTTTTATAACAGCTTACCTGTAAAATCCTTTTCTTGGAGTACATCACGGGACACAGAGCGACATAGTCATTACTAATGGGTTATATAGATACCGTCAGGTGCTGGCACTGGCAACTTCCAAAACCGGAAGTACCCTCCCCTATATAAGCCCCTCCCATCCGGGAGCACCTCAGTTTTGTAGCAAAGCAATAAGTGTCCCCAAAGAGGGGCGGGAGCTCTGTGTCCCGTGATGTACTCCAAGAAAAGGATTTTACAGGTAAGCTGTTATAAAAATCCTATTTTCTTTCTCGTACATCACGGGACACAGAGCGACATAGTCATTACTAATGGGATGTCCTAAAGCAATGCCAAATGAGGGGGGGGGATACACCATATATAAGCTGAGCGCTATCAGACATGAGGATCTTTTGCGGCCTGCAACACACTGCGCCCAAAGGCGACATCCTCCTGACTTCTAACGTCCACCTGGTAGAACCTAGTAAACGTGTGAACTGAAGACCATGTTGCGGCCTTACAGATTTGAGCCAGGGAGGCCTGGTGATGCACTGCCCATGAAGTTCCAACTGCTCTCGTGGAGTGCGCTCTAACTTTGAACGGAGGCGGTCTCCTTCTCAAGCCATAGGCTTGTATTATGACCTGTCGAATCCACCTGGCTAAAGTAGATTTTGACGCTGCCTGACCCTTTCTGGGGCCTTCCGGCAGAATAAACAAAGTATCCATTCTGCGAATCTGAGCAGTGGCTTTTAGATAAGCTTTAACTGCTCTTACTACATCCAAAGAATGCAATAACTTTTCCTCTACCGAAGTAGGTTTGGGGAAAAAAGAAGGAAGAACCACATCTTGGTTCAAATGAAACCTCGATACCACCTTAGGAAGAAAGGCTGGCTGAGGACGTAATACTACTCTGTCCTTATGGATAACCAGATATGGCTCTTTACAGGACATAGCTGCTAATTCCGACACTCTTTTAGCCGAACAAATGGCTACTAGAAAAATCAATTTCCTGGTGAGAAGCACCAAGGAAATATGCTGTAATGGTTCAAATGGTTGTTTCTGTAAAACCGACAGAACCAAGTTTAGATCCCATGGACATATGGGAATATTAACCGGAGGACTAATACGCATCACTCCTTGTATAAAGGCTTTGACTAGTGAATGCGAAGCCAAGGGCCTTTGAAAAAATATTGACAAGGCCGAAATCTGACCCTTGATAGTACTCAAGGCAAGCTTCCTATCTACAGCCCATTGTAGGAAGTCCAGAATCCTACCTATTACGTATTTACGTGGATGCCATTTCTTGGCCTCACACCAGGCGATGTACGCCTTCCAGATTCTATAGTAGATCTGCCTGGATACCGGCTTCCTGGCATTGATCATGGTAGATACCACAGCATTAGAGAGCCCTCTCTTTTTTAGAATGTGGGCTTCAATAGCCAGGCCGTCAAACCTAGGGCTGGTAAGGAAGGGTGGTATATCGGTCCTTGCGAAAGCAGGTCCGGACGATGTGGGAGGGTCCAAGGACTCCCCACAGACATTTTTACAATCTCCGCGTACCATGCTCTTCGGGGCCACGCTGGAGCCACCAGAATCACTGGTTTCTTTTCTACCCTGATTCTGCGGAGTAATCGAGGTAACAATTGTGGCGGTGGGAATGCATATATCAGCTTGAACTGATCCCAAGGGAACACTAGGGCATCCGAGCCGCAAGCTAGGGGATCCCTTGTCCAAGAGACAAACCTGTCCACTTTTGTGTTGAATCTGGATGCTAGCAGATCTACATCCGGTGTTCCCCACCGCTGACATATTGTCCGGAAAACCTCGGGATGAAGGGACCATTCCCCTGGGCATAATTGTTGGCGACTTAGAAAGTCCGCCTTCCAATTCTCCACTCCTGGAATGAATACCGCAGATATGGCTGGGACATATCTTTCTGCCCATCTCAGGATGTAATTTACTTCCCTTTGGGCTGCACGACTCCTGGTGCCCCCCTGACGATTGATATATGCCACTGCTGTGGCATTGTCTGATTGAATTCTGACAGGGGATCCTTGGAGTTTGGATGTCCATGCTACTAGGGCATACCGGGCTGCTCGTATCTCTAAGAGATTGATGGGCAGGGCCTTTTCTGCATCCGACCATCTGCCCTGGAGAGACCATTGCTCCAGTACTGCTCCCCAGCCTATAAGGCTGGCATCTGTAGTGACCACCTTCCAGGAAATCGGACTGAAGGATTTCCCTCTTTCCAGATTCTGGGGAACCAACCACCAGCGGAGGCTCTTGCGAACGGAAGGGGACAAGGACATTGGTAAGTCCAGAGCCTGAACTTTTTTGTTCCAGGCTGACAGTATGGCCCTTTGCAACTTCCTTGAATGGAATTGACCGTAGGGTACTGCTTCGAATGATGCCACCATTTTTCCCAGCAGCCTCATGCACAGGCGTATGGATGGCTGTCTTTTTGAACCCACTAAGTGGATCAAATCTCTCAAAGACGACCCCTTTTCTTGAGGCAAGAAAATTTTTCTCTGGTCTGAATCCAGCCTTAGCCCCAAGTATTCCAGACTTTTGACTGGTTTTAGGGCTGACTTGTCTCGGTTGATAATCCAACCGTGATATTCCAGATACTTGATTGTCTCGTGAACAACCACTTCTAGTTTTTCCACTGAGTGGTCTATCAGCAACAAGTCGTCTAGATATGCCATTATCGTTACACCTCGTGTTCTTAGATTGGCCAATAATGGGGCCAGAATTTTTGTGAACACTCTTGGTGCTGTGGCCAGACCGAAGGGTAAGGCTCTGAACTGAAAATGGCGCCCTTCTACCGCAAAGCGTAGAAATTTTTGGTGAGCTGGAAAGATGGGAATGTGCAAATAAGCATCTTTGATGTCGATCGAGGCTAACCATTCCTCCCTTTGTAGGGCAGTGGCTACCGATAGGATCGACTCCATCCGGAAAGTCCTGATATGTAGGAATTTGTTTAGCCCTTTTAGATTTAATATGGGCCTCACGTCCCCGTTTGGCTTCGGGACTGTAAAGAGGTTTGAGTAAAACCCGAACCCCCATTCTTCCAGGGGAACCTCTATAATTACTGCTTGGAGCAATAATTGTTCTAGTGCCAACAGGAGGGATCCTCTCTTCTGGGTAGGGATGAGCTTCGTGTTCGAGTCGAACATACGTTCGACTCGAACATCGGCTGTTCGATCGTTCGACGAAGATCGAACGATTTGGGCCGTTCGCGCCAAATTCGAGTGACGCGAACGGCCCACAATGCACTACGCCATCGCAGTGTCATCCAGGCGCTGTGATTGGCCAAGCATGCACTGTGACCCCGCATGCTTGGCCAATCACAGCGCCGGCAGCGAGGAGAGCAATGATTGGCCACAGGCAGGATGCCTGTGGCCAATTATTGCTGAGGGTGTTTAGTACACGCCCCACACTATAAAAGGCCGCCAGCACGGCGGCCTAGTGTAGTGTGTTCCGGAGCAGGGATAGAGCAGCATAGGCAGGGACAGTGACTGTTATTTCTTTCTTGCTTAACCTGGATTCCTTTAGTTTAGGGAAAGAGAAGGATAGGTAGGGAGAGTGTCAGTGTGTTTTGTGCTTGTGCTATAGTGTGCTTAAAAAAAACATTTATTCTAGGGACAGAAAACTGTAGGTAGGGACAGTGTCAGTTTCTTTCACTCTGCAAGTCCTTGTTTCCAGGGACCTGGAAGGACAGTGAGTGAATTGTCCTTGTGCTATATTGTGCTTAAAAAAACATTTATTCTAGGGACAGAAAACTGTAGGTAGGGAGAGTGTCAGTTTATTTCACTCTGCAAGTCCTTGTTTCCAGGGACCTGGAAGGACAGTGACTGAATTGTCCTTGTGCTATATTGTGATTAAAAAAAACATTTATTCTAGGGACAGAAAACTGTAGGTAGGGAGAGTGTCAGTTTATTTCACTCTGCAAGTCCTTGTTTCCAGGGACCTGGAAGGACAGTGACTGAATTGTCCTTGTGCTATATTGTGATTAAAAAAAACATTTATTCTAGGGACAGAAAACTGTAGGTAGGGAGAGTGTCAGTTTATTTCACTCTGCAAGTCCTTGTTTCCAGGGACCTGGAAGGACAGTGACTGAATTGTCCTTGTGCTATATTGTGATTAAAAAAAACATTTATTCTAGGGACAGAAAACTGTAGGTAGGGAGAGTGTCAGTTTATTTCACTCTGCAAGTCCTTGTTTCCAGGGACCTGGAAGGACAGTGACTGAATTGTCCTTGTGCTATATTGTGATTAAAAAAAACATTTATTCTAGGGACAGAAAACTGTAGGTAGGGAGAGTGTCAGTTTATTTCACTCTGCAAGTCCTTGTTTCCAGGGACCTGGAAGGACAGTGACTGAATTGTCCTTGTGCTATATTGTGATTAAAAAAAACATTTATTCTAGGGACAGAAAACTGTAGGTAGGGAGAGTGTCAGTTTATTTCACTCTGCAAGTCCTTGTTTCCAGGGACCTGGAAGGACAGTGAGTGAATTGTCCTTGTGTTATATTGTGATTAAAAAAAACATTTTTTCTAGGGACAGAAAACTGTAGGTAGGGAGAGTGTTTTTTTTCTTTCACTCTGCAAGTCCTTGTTTCCAGGGACCTGTAAGGACAGTGAGTGAATTGTCCTTGTGCTATATTGTGCTTAAAAAAAACATTTATTCTAGGGACAGAAAACTGTAGGTAGGGAGAGTGTCAGTTTATTTCACTCTGCAAGTCCTTGTTTCCAGGGACCTGGAAGGACAGTGAGTGAATTGTCCTTGTGTTATATTGTGATTAAAAAAAACATTTTTTCTAGGGACAGAAAACTGTAGGTAGGGAGAGTGTTTTTTTTCTTTCACTCTGCAAGTCCTTGTTTCCAGGGACCTGTAAGGACAGTGAGTGAATTGTCCTTGTGCTATATTGTGCTTAAAAAAAACATTTATTCTAGGGACAGAAAACTGTAGGTAGGGAGAGTGTCAGTTTATTTCACTCTGCAAGTCCTTGTTTCCAGGGACCTGGAAGGACAGTGACTGAATTGTCCTTGTGCTATATTGTGATTAAAAAAAACATTTATTCTAGGGACAGAAAACTGTAGGTAGGGAGAGTGTCAGTTTATTTCACTCTGCAAGTCCTTGTTTCCAGGGACCTGGAAGGACAGTGACTGAATTGTCCTTGTGCTATATTGTGATTAAAAAAAACATTTATTCTAGGGACAGAAAACTGTAGGTAGGGAGAGTGTCAGTTTATTTCACTCTGCAAGTCCTTGTTTCCAGGGACCTGGAAGGACAGTGACTGAATTGTCCTTGTGCTATCTTGTGATTAAAAAAAACATTTATTCTAGGGACAGAAAACTGTAGGTAGGGAGAGTGTCAGTTTATTTCACTCTGCAAGTCCTTGTTTCCAGGGACCTGGAAGGACAGTGACTGAATTGTCCTTGTGCTATATTGTGATTAAAAAAAACATTTATTCTAGGGACAGAAAACTGTAGGTAGGGAGAGTGTCAGTTTATTTCACTCTGCAAGTCCTTGTTTCCAGGGACCTGGAAGGACAGTGACTGAATTGTCCTTGTGCTATATTGTGATTAAAAAAAACATTTATTCTAGGGACAGAAAACTGTAGGTAGGGAGAGTGTCAGTTTATTTCACTCTGCAAGTCCTTGTTTCCAGGGACCTGGAAGGACAGTGAGTGAATTGTCCTTGTGTTATATTGTGATTAAAAAAAACATTTTTTCTAGGGACAGAAAACTGTAGGTAGGGAGAGTGTTTTTTTTCTTTCACTCTGCAAGTCCTTGTTTCCAGGGACCTGTAAGGACAGTGAGTGAATTGTCCTTGTGCTATATTGTGCTTAAAAAAAACATTTATTCTAGGGACAGAAAACTGTAGGTAGGGAGAGTGTCAGTTTATTTCACTCTGCAAGTCCTTGTTTCCAGGGACCTGGAAGGACAGTGACTGAATTGTCCTTGTGCTATATTGTGATTAAAAAAAACATTTATTCTAGGGACAGAAAACTGTAGGTAGGGAGAGTGTCAGTTTATTTCACTCTGCAAGTCCTTGTTTCCAGGGACCTGGAAGGACAGTGACTGAATTGTCCTTGTGCTATATTGTGATTAAAAAAAACATTTATTCTAGGGACAGAAAACTGTAGGTAGGGAGAGTGTCAGTTTATTTCACTCTGCAAGTCCTTGTTTCCAGGGACCTGGAAGGACAGTGACTGAATTGTCCTTGTGCTATATTGTGATTAAAAAAAACATTTATTCTAGGGACAGAAAACTGTAGGTAGGGAGAGTGTCAGTTTATTTCACTCTGCAAGTCCTTGTTTCCAGGGACCTGGAAGGACAGTGACTGAATTGTCCTTGTGCTATATTGTGATTAAAAAAAACATTTATTCTAGGGACAGAAAACTGTAGGTAGGGAGAGTGTCAGTTTATTTCACTCTGCAAGTCCTTGTTTCCAGGGACCTGGAAGGACAGTGACTGAATTGTCCTTGTGCTATATTGTGATTAAAAAAAACATTTATTCTAGGGACAGAAAACTGTAGGTAGGGAGAGTGTCAGTTTATTTCACTCTGCAAGTCCTTGTTTCCAGGGACCTGGAAGGACAGTGACTGAATTGTCCTTGTGCTATATTGTGATTAAAAAAAACATTTATTCTAGGGACAGAAAACTGTAGGTAGGGAGAGTGTCAGTTTATTTCACTCTGCAAGTCCTTGTTTCAAGGGACAGAGAAGGACACCTGAAGGTAGCCCTTATTGCTTTTTTCCCATCTCCCTGCAGGCCATCTATTAGAATGTCTGGAAGGCAAACAAGGAGAGGCAGACAGTCAGGAGGCAATAAAAGAGGGCAAGCAGGCTCTGTGTCTGGGGGCAACAGTGCTGGTCGTGGACGCGGTGCATTGTCATCAGCACATGGCCATGGGACACGCTTGTCCTTCTTTTCGGCAGCTGGACATGTTGAGCCACATCATGCCGAAGACTTGGTAGAGTGGATGACCAAGCCCTCCTCCTCCTCCTCATCCTCTCTCACCCAGGCTCAGGGTACTGGAAAAGCAGCTGCCAAAGCGTCGTCTTCCCTGGTATCAATGTCAGACAAATCATCAGTCACTCCTTCCCTAGACCCACCATGTCCTCCTCCTGAGGAGTCCCCCGAACTGTTTCAGCACAGTGTTGGGTACATGCTCCAGGAGGATGCCCAGCGTTTCGAAGGGTCTGATGATGAAACCCAGCTAGAGGAAGGCAGTAGCGTGAGAGCAGACAGAGGGGATGCTCAAGAAGGACACCAATCTGGCAGTCATGTTCCAGCAGCTGCAGCATACTGCCAGATTGGCTCCAGTGATGAGGAGGGAGGGGATGATGAGGTCACTGACTCCACGTGGGTGCCTAATAGGAGAGAGGAGGAGGAGGAGGATGAGGAGGAGGCACATCTCCAACGAGGCAGGATGCCCTTTGGTGGCCAGCGTAAGGGCAGTACACCGACGGAATCACACCGCAGAGCTCCGCCTGTGCAGGGCGCTGCCTCTGCCGGTCATTCAAAAAGTTCTTTGGTGTGGGCCTTTTTTGAGGCTAGTGCATCAGATCGCACAGCTGCTGTTTGCAACATATGTCTCAAGCGTATATCGCGTGGCCAAAACATCAGCCGCTTGGGTACCACATGCCTGACCAGACATATGTTGACCTGCCATGCAGCTCGTTGGCAAGCCTACCTCAAAGACCCACACCAAAGAACAAAGCGGACCTCTCCTTGCACCGCATCAGCTGGGATCTCCAACCCCACTATAACTTCAGTCCTCTCTGAAACATGCACTGAGAGGAATGAAGGTGTAGAATTAGGTGTGTCACAGCCAAGTACTTGCGCCCACTCTGCTAGCAGTACACCGACGTCCGATTCTAGCAGGCAAATTTCCCTGCCCCAGCTGCTGGACCGTCGAAAGAAGTTCACTCCCAGCCATCCACATGCCCAGCGGTTGAATGCTAGCTTGGCTAAATTGCTAGCGCTTCAACTGCTGCCTTTTCAGTTGGTAGACTCGGCCCCCTTCCGTGAGTTTGTGCAATGTGCAGTTCCTCAGTGGCAGGTTCCCAAACGCCACTTTTTCTCACGGAAGGCTATTCCGGCTCTCTACCGGCATGTGGAAGGCAATGTCTTGGCCTCGCTGGACAGGGCGGTCAGCGGTAAGGTGCATATTACCGCTGACTCATGGTCCAGCAGGCATGGACAGGGACGTTACCTTTCTTTCACGGCCCATTGGGTCACTCTTTTGGCAGCTGGGAAGGATTCAGGACAAGGTGCAGTAGTGTTGGAGGTTGTCCCACCGCCACGCCTCCAAAATGCTACTACTGGTTGTGACACACCTCTCTCCTCCACCCCCTCCTCTTCTTCTTCCTCCATGGCCTCTTCCTGTGGTTTGTCCTATGAACCAGCGGTGCTCCGTAGCCGTTCACGGGGCTACGCAAGTACGCAGGCAAAAAGATGCCATGCCGTGCTTGCGCTGGTGTGTTTGGGGGACAGAAGCCACACTGGGGCAGAGGTCCTGTCTGCTCTGCAGGGCCAGGCCGAGAGGTGGTTGACGCCACGCCAGCTTAAGCCAGGAATGGTGGTTTGCGACAATGGCACCAACCTCCTCTCCGCCCTCCGACAGGGACAACTGACCCATGTGCCCTGTGTGGCTCACGTCCTTAACCTGGTGGTGCAGCGCTTCTTGGGCAGGTACCCGGGCTTACAGGATGTCCTGAGGCAGGCCAGGAAAGTCTGTGTGCATTTCCGCAGATTTTATAATGCCAGTGCTCGCCTGGCTGAGCTGCAAAAGGAGTTGAACCTGCCCAAGAACCGCCTTATATGTGACATGCCCACCAGGTGGAACTCAACGTTGGCCATGCTGCAGCGGCTGCACACGCAGCAGAGGGCCATCAATGAGTACCTGTGCGACTACGGCACCAGGACAGGGTCAGGGGAGCTTGGTTTTTTTTCTCCACGCCAGTGGGGCATGATCAGGGATGCATGCACTGTCCTGGCACCATTTGAGGAGGCCACGAGGATGGTGAGCAGTGACAGTGCATGCATCAGTGACACTGTACCTCTTGTCCACCTGTTGGAGCACACGCTGCGTGGAATAATGGACAGGGCACTTGAGGCAGAACAGAGGCAGGAAGAGGAGGACTTCCTTGCCTCTCAAGGCCCCCTTTACCCAGACAGTGTTCCTTCTGTCCCACCCATCGCACAGGAAGAGGAGGAGGAGGAGGAGGAGGAGGAGGAGGAGGAGGATTGTGTCAGCATGGAGGTGGAGGCTGGCACTCAGCATCATCAGCAGAAGTCTTTTAGGGATGATTTACAGTCCCAAGAAACCAGTGGACTTGTACGTGGCTGGGAGGAGGTGGCTGCGGATCATGTCGTCCTTAGTGACCCAGAGGACTCCGGAGCGAATGCCTCAGCAAACCTACGCTGCATGGCCTCCCTGATCCTGCAAAGTCTGCGGAAGGATCCTCGTATTCTTCGGATCAAGGAGAGGGACCATTACTGGCTGGCCACTCTCCTTGATCCACGGTACAAGGGTAAGGTTGCGGACCTTATGTTACCGTCGCAGAGGGAGCAGAGGATGAGACAACTCCGGGAGGCCTTGCAGAAAGGTCTGTGCAACGCGTTCCCAGAGACTGGGAGGTTGCAAACTCCTGGTCCTGGACAACGAGTTGCTGAGGCTTCGGCCAGTCAAAGAAGGAGCGGTGGGGAAGGTGGCCGTCTGACCGATGCGTTCAGACAATTCTTTAGTCCGCAGCCCCAAAGTATGATCGGTTCCAGCAACCATCGCCAGCGTCTGATAAACATGGTGCAGGAATATCTAGGGGCAAGGTCAGACTTGGACACCTTCCCCACCGAAAATCCTCTGGCTTACTGGGTCTTGAGGATGGATCACTGGCCAGAGCTTGCACAGTATGCAATTGAGCTACTGGCCTGTCCTGCATCCAGCGTTCTTTCGGAACGCACATTCAGTGCTGCTGGAGGATTTGTCACGGATCACAGGGTGCGCCTGTCCACCGACTCGGTTGATCGACTGACTTTCATCAAGATGAACCAGTCTTGGATCACCACCAGCTACCACACACCTGATGCTGATATAACAGACTAATTGATTTTAACATGTCACATCCCTTCAAGACTGATGCTGATGCTGAGTGCCTGTGCTGTTATGTTGACTGGCTATCCTCCTCCTCCGAGTCCTCAATGATACGATTGATGATGATAGCTTGTAAGATCATTTTTGTTTATGGGTGCCGCCACCAGTGCCTAACGCCCAATTTTTCAGCCCCTGTTTAACAGGGGCGTGTAATTACAATTTTTGAAGCAATACTTTGCAACAGGGCTCATTGCTGTGCTCCAAGTACAGTATCTGTGAGGAGTTGCAGTGTTGTGCCACCAGTGCCTAACGCCCAATTTTTCAGCCCCTGTTTAACAGGGGCGTGTAATTACAATTTTTGAAGCAATACTTTGCAACAGGGCTCATTGCTGTGCTCCAAGTACAGTATCTGTGAGGAGTTGCAGTGTTGTGCCACCAGTGCCTAAGGCCCAATTTTTCAGCCCCTGTTTAACAGGGGCGTGTCATTACAATTTTTGAAGCAATACTTTGCAACAGGGCTCATTGGTGTGCTCCAAGTACAGTATCTGTGAGGAGTTGCAGTGTTGTGCCACCAGTGCCTAAGGCCCAATTTTTCAGCCCCTGTTTAACAGGGGCGTGTCATTACAATTTTTGAAGCAATACTTTGCAACAGGGCTCATTGCTGTGCTCCAAGTACAGTTGCTGTGAGGGGTTGCAGTGTTGTGCCACCAGTGCCTAAGGCCCAATTTTTCAGCCCCTGTTCAACAGGGGCATGTAATTACAATTCTTGATCTAATAATTCACAGCAGGGCCCATTGCTGCACCCACCAAGAGTAACTGTCAGGGCTTACAGTGTTGTGGCACCAGCACCACCATCAAAGGCCCAATTTTTACTACCACTGTTCAACAATTATATGTAATTAAAATTCCTGATATAATAGTTGACAGCAGGGCGTTCCAGCACCAACCAAGAGTAACTGTGAGTGCTTACAGTGTTGTGCCAACACCAACAACTAAGGGGCCTATTTCTGCAGAGTATATACGGCAGGTCCCTACTTTCAAACATCCAACTTACAAACGACTCCTACTTGCAAACGCAAGAAGACAACAGGAAGTGAGAGGAAATCTACCACTAGGAAGGAAAATTCTCTCCTGTAAGAATAAATATGGGAGAAAGGTGTCTCCTCTGTACTGATGCTTTATCAGCAATCCTTGTTTCAAGAAAAACACCACATTTCAAAAACAGTTGTCATTGGGACGGAAAGTGAGGTGAAATGTTCTGAACAGGGGCACAGACAGCAAAACAAATGTTACAGGGGTGATAACCCTTACCTATGTTTTCCAAAAAGTTTAAAAATAGATTTTTGGTCTGGAGCTACACTTCAACAATGTACCTGTTCAAAATTACAAACAGACTCTACATAAGAACAAACCTACAGTCCCTGTCTTGTATGCACCGCCTGTATAGGGCTGTTCAGAGTATATAGGGCCTTTTTTATTTTATGTGCGGGGTTCCCCTTAATATCCATACAAGACCCAAAGGGGCTGGTAATGGGCTGGGGTAGGGGGGGGGTCATGGGGTAGCTATGCCATTTTTCTTAAAGAATTTCATCCATATTACCGGGACCAGACATTACATTAAAGCCGCAAGCAGTTTTAAATGGCTTTTTTTTCCTTTAGAAGTGTCATTTTGTGCAGGGACAGTTCTAAACACGGGAAACACGTGGCACTTCACAGGCATACTTTAGACACCCCCCAGGTACGATATTTAAAGGAATATTTGACTTTTTTTTTTTCACTTTATGCATCATTAAAATGACTGCTCCCGAAAAACGACCGTTTTTAAAACTTCTTTTTGCATTGATACATGTCCCCTGGTGCAGAACCCGGGTTCCCAAACCCTTTTTAGGACAATAACATGCATAATAGTTGTTATAATTAGCACTTTAGAATTCGAACGTTCGCATCCATTGTATTTAATAGGGTTCTAATGTTCGTTCGAACTTTCGGTCCGTTCGCGGGTTCTGGTGCGAACCGAACCCGGGGGTGTTCGGCTCATCACTACTTCTGGGGATCCCTTGGCACGTTTGACCTTATAAAGCGGGAAGGAGGGGAGTTTTTTAACTCCAATTTCTATCCCAGATTTACTGCGGAGAGCACCCATCTGTCTCGGATCGTGTCCCGCCAGGTCTCTGTGAACAACTGAAGTCTTCCCCCCACCCGATTGGGTGGGGGCAACCCTTCATGCATTTGACTTTGGGGGAGGTTTTGTACCTCTCCTGCTCCAGGGCTTCTTGTTACCCTGCAATTGTCCCTGATTTTTACCTCCGGGATTTGACCGAGGAGGCCGTCGGAACTGTTTCACAGCCGATGTCCTAGGGACTGGAGAAGCAGGCCTCTTAAAAGAGGGACCTCTAACTCTATTTTTAACCGGCAAAAGTGTACTTTTACCGCTGGAAATTCTCTGGATATATTTGTCCAGGTCTTCCCCGAATAAGCGTTCACCATGAAATGGGAAGCTGACCAGCAATTTTTTACAGGGAGCTTCAGCAGACCAGTTTTTGAGCCATAGAAGCCTGCGCATATGTACTACAGACAGCGTAAGGCGGGAGGCCTGATGGATTGAATCCTTTATAGCGTCCACCGCAAAGCATAAGGCTCTAGGTAGATCAGCTAGGGCAAGAGCCTGCTGATCTGGCAAGTCCCTCAAGACCTGTTTCAACTGATCCTTCACTGCTTGGCAGACCCCAATAGCTGCCACTGCTGGTTGTGTCACCAATCCTGCTGTAGAAAAAGCAGATTTTAATAAGGACTCCAATTTTTTATCTATTGGGTCCTTGAACATTTGGACATTATCCACCGGACATGTCAGTGATTTATTCACACAAGAGATGGCTGCGTCCACTGTAGGGACCCTCCATTTCCTGATGAACTTGTCCTCCATGGGATAGACCACCGGAAATCTCTTGGGGGGAGTAAATATTTTGTCAGGATGCTCCCAATCCTGGTAAATGAGCCCTTCCAGTAAAGGATGGATCGGAAAGGAACAAACAGTCTGGGGAGCTTTTAGCGACCCCAACGAGGAGACAGAAGTGGATGATGGCTCCGCAAGGGGCATTTTAAATGCTGATCGGACCATATTAGTCAGGGACTGAACCCATAACCTTTCAGCATGTGATGCTGAGAACGGCTCTTCCACTGTTGATTCCTCTACAACCGAATCGACCTCATCCTGATCCCCTTCAGGTAGGTCGATCCCTGTATGGGACTGTTGCTCTGTTAACAGGCACTCTGAGGGAGGAGACGGAGATCGGGCGCTTTTCTCCTGTGACAGGGAAGCCGCGATCAATGCTGACAATCTCTCTTCCAGCCCTCCCAGAGCTGAGGAAAAAACCTCCTCTGTTACATACACAGGAGCAGGTGAACTGAGGACAGCCACAGTACCAGGTACTCCTGAGGGTGCTCTACGGTCACTAACCTCTGATTCTTCAGGGGAGACTGGTGCAGCCAAAGCATGCCCAAGATCCTCAGAGCCCGATGGAGACCCCCTATTCCTCCTGGAATTTCTAGTCCCGGAGTTTTTAGACGGCATATTCCTAAGCCACAAAGCTGAGGTATTCCAGCCGAAATACACCAGTTACTGACAATAGTCTAGCATAAATGCTGCTATAAGAAACAGTTGGTGTCTACTAATGTGCCTTTCTAGGGGATGCCTGTATCAACCGCTTGCTGTATGCCTTCTTTAAATGTTGCCAGCTCTGTCTCTGTACTTCATAGCCAGCTCACCACACAAAATTGTGGTTTTTAACATGCTGGGACGCCCGCACATGCGCAGAAGCGCTGCGGCGCGCACAGAGCGTCATCCCCCAGGCTCCGCCCCCTTTCCCGGCTCACCTCTATATATAGAGGCGCGTGCACGCGCACGCGCGCGGCCACGTGCGCCTTCGGCGCTAATTTTGAAAATGGAAACCAGGGACAAGAGCCAGGGCCCCTTTGCCGCAGGCCGGGGGGATGGACGAGCATTGCAACATGGCAGAGGAAGCAGTTTCCCATAAGAGAACTCACCATCTGCCTGGACTCGCTCTGATGAAAAGAAACTAGTCCACATGACAAGAAACGTTCCACAGCGGCCTCTAGTGGACAAACACAGGTACCGCAGTCTAATATATTAAATATATATAAAAAAAAATTATTTTTATTTTTTCTTGACCACCATTAAAAATTATTAAATTTTTTTAGTAGTTACAGGCATGCACAGAATTTTGCGGGAATACCATTAGGTAACAGACAGAAAGACAAATTAGGCTTGGGGGTCCCCCAATAGAACCAAGTTCCTGGGGGCCCCCACTTACCTGTTCCCCGCCGCAGGACTTTGTTTGGTCCACAAAAGCCTAAACTTCACCTATCACGGCAGGCATTGTAATCAAACCTTCAGGGACCGGGTTCCCAAGGATTCCACTCCCCTGGACCTGTATAGCACCCTGCACAGAAAACATCTTGGTCGTGGGTATGACCAGAGCTCTGGATCCCAGGGTCCAGCTCTCCTAAGAGAAGCATTACAGGCAAAACCTTGCTCTTCTCTGCAAGGCCCGGGTACTGACCGTTTAGCTATGAAGCTTTTTTGGTCGGATCTGGAATAGCTTACTGAGGCCCAAAAGAACCTGTACGCAAGCTCAGTGAAAAACACATGTTTCTTCTTGGCCAACACCTTAGACACTGGCAAAAAACTGAGGTGCTCCCGGATGGGAGGGGCTTATATAGGGGAGGGTACTTCCGGTTTTGGAAGTTGCCAGTGCCAGCACCTGACGGTATCTATATAACCCATTAGTAATGACTATGTCGCTCTGTGTCCCGTGATGTACGAGAAAGAAAAGAGATGTCTACATCCTTTCCACAATGCATGATGACACCTTGGTGGAACTGCAGAGAAGAAGAGGCCCCGTCCAGAAGCCAAAATGTGTGCATGACTATAATCTTTACATGGGGGGGGTGGATATGAATGACCAGATGATGCAGCCCTACTTGGCCACCAGGAAATCACTGTTTTGGTACAAAAAAGTTGCCATTTATTTGATGCAACTAGCCCTTTTCAATTCTTATATCATTTTTTCTAAGTGCACCCAAAGTTCCCTAACCTATCTAAAATTCCAAGAAGACTTGATCGAAGCCCTTCTCTATCCCCATGGCCAAGCCCCTCAACTAATTCGCTCCGATGCAGTAGCCAGACTCCACGAAAGGCACTTCTCCGAAATCCTCCCTCTTACCGAAACAGGTCGCAAACCCCCCAAAAAATGTCGTGTGTGTTCAAGTAGAGGAATTCGTCGTGACACCCGATACTACTGTCCCCAATGTCCCTCCCAGCCAGGCCTTTGTATTGGAAAGTGCTTTCAGAGCTATCATACTTTACTAAACTATTAGTAAAGTGAAGATGATTTTTTTTCCAGTTTCCACCATCTGCCATTTCTGTGAATGACCCGGACTGTTTTCGACTATGCCTCTGCCAACCATGTTTCTGCCTTCAACGTGAATTGACCTCGGCCTGTTAAATGACCATGCTTTTTGCCTGCCTCCTAAACTGATCATTTGAGTACAGCACAGGGGTCTCACATATTTGAGGGGCTCCAGAAAAGAGTTTCCGAGTGGAGAAAATGTTTTTCTCCAGGTTTTGTTTTTCTCGGATTAGGGTCTGGAGACTCGGAGGCTTCGTAGAGATTTGGGTGGGAAGAAGCCTCTACCCCTGTTCTTAGGTCTTTCCTGACCAAGGCCTAAATGTTAAAGTGCTGCCACCTGAACTGGCCGTGCCTCTGCCTGCCACCTGAACTGCCCGTGCCTCTGCCTGCCACCTGAACTGGCCATTCCTCTGCCTGCCACCTGAACTGGCCATTCCTCTGCCTGCCACCTGAACTGGCCATGCCTCTGCCTGCCACCTGAACTGGCCATGCCTCTGCCTGCCACCTGAACTGGCCATGCCTCTGCCTGCCACCTGAACTGCCTGCTAAACCATGGACCATGTTCATAGGTTTCCATATCTCTGTTTCCCTGCTGGACAATTCCTGGACATTTCCTATGGCTGTCTGGACCAATGCTTTGACTGCTCTGGAACGGTATTCCTGCCTGCTAAAACCATAGGTGAGCCTTTTTTTTATTACCTTTTGCTCAGCAGAATGTATTTTGGGGTGTAATTCTTGGTGTGTACATGCTATGTGTTAGAAGCCTGAAGGTGCTACTTGCATGTTGGGCCTCTGTATGTGGCCAGGCTGTGGAAAAGTCTCACACATGGGGTATCACTATACTCAGGACGAGTAGCAGAATGTATTTTGGGGTGTTATTTTTCCTGTGTACATACTATGTGTTAGAAAGATCTTCTGAATTGACAACTTTGTGAAAAAAAAATATGTTTTAATTTTTTTTCCACACTTTCCAAAAACTTTTGGAAAGAAATTACATGTTCAAAAGACTTATTATGCCTCATAGAAAATACATTGGGTTGTTTTCTTTCCAAAATGGGGTCATTTTGTGGGTAATTCCATTGTCCTTGTTCTCCAGGGCCTTCAAAAATGTGATAGGTACTCAGGAAATGAAATGTGTAATTTATGCCTTTAGAGCGCCTGATGGTGCTACTTGGATGTTTGGCCTCCGTATGTGGCCAGGATGTGGAAAAGTCTCACACATGTGGTATCACCATACTCAGGACGAGTAGCAGAATGTATTTCGGGGTGTTATTTTTGCTATGTACATACTATGTGTTAGAAAGATCTTCTAAATTGACAACTTTGTGAAAAAAAAATATGTTTTAATTTTTTTCCCACATTTTCCCAAAACTTTTGGAAAGAAATGACATGTTCAAAAGACTTATTATGCCTCATAGAAGATACATTGGGTTGTTTTCTTTCCAAAATGGGGTCATTTTGTGGGTAATTCCATTGTCCTTGTTCTCCAGGGCCTTCAAAAATGTGATAGGTACTCAGGAAATGAAATGTGTAATTTATGCCTTTAGAGCGCCTGATGGTGCTACTTGGATGTTTGGCCTCCGTATGTGGCCAGGATGTGGAAAAGTCTCACACACTGGGTATCGCCATACTCAGGATGAGTAGCAGAATGTATTTTGGGGTGTTATTTTTGCTATGTACATACTATGTGTTAGAAAGATCTTCTAAATTGACAACTTTGTGAAAAAAATATATGTTTTAATTTTTTTTCCACATATTCCCAAAACTTTTGGAAAGAAATTACATGTTCAAAAGACTTATTATGCCTCATAGAATATACATTGGGTTGTTTTTTTTCCAAAATGGGGTCATTTTGTGGGTAATTCCATTGTCCTTGTTCTCCAGGGCCTTCAAAAATGTGATAGGTACTCAGGAAATGAAATGTGTAATTTATGCCTTTAGAGCGCCTGATGGTGCTACTTGGATGTTTGGCCTCTGTATGTGGCCAGGATGTGGAAAAGTCTCACACACTGGGTATCGCCATACTCAGGATGAGTAGCAGAATGTATTTTGGGGTGTTATTTTTGCTATGTACATACTATGTGTTAGAAAGATCTTCTAAATTGACAACTTTGTGAAGAAAAAAAAAAAATATATATATTTCTTAATTTTCCAAGGCATTGTGGGAAAAAAATTGCAACTTCAAAAAATTCACGATGCCTCTTACTAAATACCTCCGACTGTCTTCTTTCCAAAAAGTGGTCATTTGGGGGGTATTTGTACTGTCCTGACATTTTAGGGCCTCAAGAAATGAGATAGGCCATCAGTGCATTAGGATTGATCAATTTGCAATAATGCGTAGCTTAGTTTGTAGACTCTATAACTTTCACACAAACCAATTATCATACACTTATCAGGATTTTTTTTACCAAAGACATGTAGCAGAATACATTTTGGCCTAAATTTTTGCCGAAATTTGATTTGTTTGGATTTCTTTTAAAACAGAATGTAGAAAATGTTGTTTTTTTTCAAAATATTCGCTCTTTTTTCGCTTTTATCGCAAAAAATTTAAAATGAAATTGTGAACAAATACCACCAAAAGAAAGCTCTATTTGTGTGAACAAAATGATAAAAATTTCATTTGGGTACAGTGTAGCATGACTGAATAATTGTCATTCAAAGTGCGAGAGCACTGAAAGCTGAAAATTGGTCTGGGAAGGAAGGGGGTTTAAGTGCCCAGTGTTGATGTGGTTAAGGATGCACATATATAGACACTGCTATCCCTGAAGAACAATTTATATACTCACATACTTCGAAACGCGTCGGATTTAGCAGCTTTATCATCGCCAGGATTCCATTCATGGGGTTCTATACAGTGATCATTCTTTGTGATTTATATGGCTATGTAATATCTATGTAAACTTGTTTTTCAGTGTTCATTACTCTATGGTGATCTATGCTGTTTATGGCTTTGTCATAAATTATATTTTTCTATATTTTTACATTTATTTTCATTGCCCTTAAAATCCCCATTTTTTTAGGTAAACTCCTTTGTACTTTTAGAGTGCTTTCACACTATGCCGCCCTGAGCGTCGGTGGTAAAACGCCACTATTTTACGGTCGGATTTGCGGCGCATTTCGGCCGCTAGCGGGGCGCTTTTAACCCCCGCTAGCAGCCGAGAAAGGGTTAAAACCGCCCGCAATGCGCCGCTACATCGGCGTAATTTCGGCGGTACGGCAGCGCTGCTCATTGATTTCAATGGGCAGGAGCGAATGAGGAGCGGTGAGTTCACCGCTCCTCATTCGCTCCAAGGAAGCTGCTGGCAGGACTTTTTCTGATGCCCTGCCAGCGCACCGCCCCAGTGTGAAAGCCCTCAGGCTTTCACACTGGAGTGAATAGAGCAGCTGTTTAAGGGCGGATTGCAGGCGATATTTTTAATGCTATAGAGCCTGCAAAACGCCCTCAGTGTGAAAGGGGTCTTACTCACACAAATGCTCACGATGCTTAATCCGGTACCTGGGAAAGGCGGCATTGCTGAATTTCTGAATTCGTTCCTGTACTACTTTGGTCTGACTTTAATGCGAGTTGAGGTCCAAAGACCTCAAGTTTACACAGGCATCCCCTGAAATTGCGTCAAAATTGTGGCAAAATCCGGCCGCAATATCGGGATACAATCACGTGACTTTTAGGGCATGGCAGTGTGAAACTGGCCTAACTCCCACACAGTTAGCAAGCACCAGCTAGGCACACAGTTAAAACCCCTTGCCTGCCAGAGTCATCAGTACAGTACCAGTGCATATTTTTAGCACTGATCACTGTAATAATGCTTGTTTGTTTTGGGCCTTGTAGTGCACCGCTATCATCCCCTGGCAATCGGCCCTAACCTCTTTTGGCACAGTTAGGAAAGGGGAAAGGATGGTATGCTGTATTACCTCTATACTGTTATACGGTACAACCCCTTTGTAACCCAGCACAGTAATTGACACTGACAACCAAATTACTTAACTATAACTGTTTACTATTGATAAAAGTATAAAAGGTACTTTGTATGCAATATCCTATGCAGATCCCTGCAATATAAGTGTACACATTAAAAGGGTATAACATTCAATAATGCAATGAACATATAATAACCCCGCTGCAGCTATCCTCCCTCGTGAGCAAAAAAAATGGCGCCCAGCAATGTCCTATACTACCCAGTCAGGCCTGACTATAACTTTGGGGTATAGTTCGTTGAAGAATCTTCGCTAGCAACTCTCGGTGGTGCACATAAAGAAACAAACTGTAATCCAATAGGGGTAGCAGATGATCACTAACTTGGTAAAGCTGGAGAGACTGATAAACTCAGTTCAGCAGACAGTCTCTCCAAAGTATAACTGTAGTCAATGATGGGCCTAGGCAAAGTTAATAGGCAACAAAGTTACTTAGATGTGGTTCTGAGCTGGCGCTCTCTCACCCAAACCGGACTGACTCCTGTCCGGTACCTCCGCTACTGTGAGTTGCTACACAGTGGCCACGATGCACCGGGTCTTCGGTCCTCCAAAAGATGGTGGCACCTCAAATGAATCGGATGCTCCGCAGGCTTCTCGTGGAGCGGAAGGCTCTCTGGAACAAAGTGCGAGGCCCAGGCTTCAGGCCTTGCACGCGCAGCAGGTCAGTCCCGGGATCCTCTTGCTAGGAGGGCGGCGTTCCAAGAGAAAGAGCGAGGCTCCTCCTCCCCCTTTTAAAGTCCACCCCAGCAGTCCTTGCGCGGAGAAGTGCACCCTGGGTGCCTCAAAGCGTGCTGGGAACTGTAGTCTGGTGGGTGAAAACGATACCCCGCTACACATAGATATTACATAGCCATATAAATCACAAAGAATGATGACTGTATAGAACCCCAAGAATGGAATCCTGGCGATGATAAAGCTGCTAAATCCGACGCATTTCGAAATATGTGAGTATATAAATTTTTCTTCAGGTATAGCAGTATCTATATATATGCATCCTTAAAAAGGGAACAAACCAGCCCCCCAAGTATTCCAGTCTCCCACAGAGTGGTCCATCAATCCTATTGCAGCATGAAGGAGCCCAAGAACCAAAAGGTTAACTTGCACTGCCAAACAAAAAGAATCCACACAGACTCCTCAACCAAAAAAGGGGGAGGGAGAAAGGGACAAAACCCTGGTCCTTGGGAACCTCAACTAACACAACTAGCCAAGAGCGTGGAGGAACAAGGGTGCCGTGAGATGGTTGGACAGTAAACGGATCCAGAAGAATTCATAAAAACCTCAAAAGAGGAAAAAGGGGAGAGACATAAGTCCTCAGGATCCCCAACAGGCACAAATTGACCAAGGGTATCACGGACCTTAGGCATTGGAATAAAGGTTCATAAATGCTAACTTCCACCTCAGTGTCTCCCCTTTTTGATGGACCACTCTATGGGAGTCTGGAATACTTGGGGGGCTGGTTTGTTCCCTTTTTAAGGATGCACATATATAGATACTGCTATCCCTGAAGAACAATTTATATACTCACATATTTCGAAACGTGTCGGATTTAGCAGCTTTATCATCGCCAGGATTCCATTCATGGGGTTCTATACAGTGATCATTCTTTGTGATTTATATGGCTATGTAATATCTATGTAAACGTGTTTTTCAGTGTTCATTACTCTATGGTGATCTATGCTGTTTATGGATTTGTCATAAATTATATTTTTCTATATTTTTACATTTATTTTCATTGCCCTTAAAATCCCCATTTTTTTAGGTAAACTCCTTTGTACTTTTAGAGTGCTTTCACACTATGCCGCCCTGAGCGTCGGCGGTAAAATAGCGTTAAAATGCCACTATTTTACCGTCGGATTTGCGGCGCATTTCGGCCGCTAGCGGGGCGCTTTTAACCCCTGCTAGCAGCCGAGAAAGGGTTAAAACCGCCCGCAATGCGCCGCTACATCGGCGTAATGTCGACGGTACGGCAGCGCTGCCCATTGATTTCAATGGGCAGGAGCGCATGAGGAGCGGTGAGTTCACCGCTCCTCATTCGCTCCAAGGAAGCTGCTGGCAGGACTTTTTCTGATGCCCTGCCAGCGCACCGCCCCAGTGTGAAAGCCCTCAGGCTTTCACACTGGAGTGAATAGAGCAGCTGTTTAAGGGCGGATTGCAGGCGATATTTTTAATGCTATAGAGCCTGCAAAACGCCCTCAGTGTGAAAGGGGTCTTACTCACACAAATGCTCACGATACTTAATCCGGTACCTGGGAAAGGCGGCATTGCTGAATTTCTGAATTCGTTCCTGTACTACTTTGGTCTGACTTTAATGCGAGTTGAGGTCCAAAGACCTCAAGTTTACACAGGCATCCCCTGAAATTGCGTCAAAATTGTGGCAAAATCCGGCCGCAATATTGGGATACAATCACGTGACTTTTAGGGCATGGCAGTGTGAAACTGGCCTAACTCCCACACAGTTAGCAAGCACCAGCTAGGCACACAGTTAAAACCCCTTGCCTGCCAGAGTCATCAGTACAGTACCAGTGCATATTTTTAGCACTGATCACTGTAATAATGTCACTGGTCCGATTTGTCCGCCGCAATGTCGCAGACCCGCTAAAAATTGCTGATTAATAAAAAATAACTAAATAAAAATGCCATAAAAATATCCCATAGTTTGCAGAATTTGTAGCAAATTATGTAGCATTTTCATTTTTTTTATTGTTGACTATTCCCAATATATTTAATTGTATATTCATTGATGTTATTTTATACAACATATCTATATACAGTACCTTTACACTGTACTTGCTTATGTATTCTATTTTATTCTTCTTAATAAAAAATATTGTAACACATAATTAAATAAAAATAAAAAATGTAGCAGAATACATATTGGCCTAAATTGATGTAGAAATTTGATTTTTTACCTTTTTTTTATTGGATGTGCTTTATAGCAGAAGGTAAAAATATATATATATATTTTTCCAAAATCGACAGTCTTTTTTTGTTGATAGCGCAAAAAAGTCGTAGAGGTGATCAAATACCAACAAAAGAAAGCTCTCTTTGTGAGGGGGGTGGAAAAGGACATATATTTTATCTGGGTACAATGTCGCACGGCCGCGCGATTGTCAGTTAAAAGAACGCAAAAAATGGCCTGGTCATTAAGAGGGTAAAACCTTCTAGGGCTGAAGTGGTTAAAGTTAACCTAGGACCTTTGTCGGAGTTTGACCCAAAGATGGTGGGAGCATATACTGCCCAGCACATGATAGGAAAAAGGAGACAGGTTTTTTTTTTTGGAGGAGTCATGAAAATAGTTTTTTATCAAAAGTCTCCATGTGTTAGAAATATATATATATTTTTTTTTTATAAACAGTACAGAGAAATGCTGAAAGGACAGTCATATCCCTATGGTGCCAAACATGAACATTTCACTGCAGTATACTGCCATAGGAAATGAACCCATGCAGCAAGTGAAATGATTCCGTGACTGCCTATCTGCAGTGGCGGTGTCTCGTCACATTCGGCACCCCATGACAGATTGCTCCGGAAGTGACGTTTCGTCGCCGCCATCTTGCTATACCCCACACTCCTGCACAGTAATGCGAGAGTGAGAAGGGGCAAGCGGACATCTTGTTACACCCACCGGAGTTTTAGATTTCACAGTTATTTTCAAAACAAAACGTAGCTTATATGCTTAAATACAGTATTTGTAAATCCGACGGACTGTTTAGATGTTAAATTTTCAAAGCAGCAGCAAACCTGCTGACCTTACATGGTTGCTAATGTGACAGAACACCTCTGATTTCCACATTTAACATGTAAACAGTCCGTCGGATTTAAAAATACTGTATTTAAGCATATAAGCTCCGTTTTGTGCTGAAAATAACAGTGAAATCTAAAACTCCGGTGGGTGTAACAAGATGTCTGCTTGCCCCCTTCTCACTTTATCATTACTGTGCAGGAGTGTGGGGTGTAGCAAGATGGCGGCGACGGAATGTCACTTCCGGAGCAATCTGTGATGGGGAGCCGAATGTGACGAGACACCGCCAGTGCAGACAGGGAGTGACGTCGCGCCCAGTGCTGTGGAGAACGCTGATTGGCGGATACGGGGTCACACCAGTGGAGAGCGGAAGTGACGATGTTGTCGGAGCTCTAGTGGATGCGGATTGCATGTTTCAATGACTCAGCCGTACACATGGTAATTCCGTTGTGCCGCATGCACAACGGAACGTGAAGCAGGCAGGGTTGTCATGGCGGGCAGTGCTGGAGAATGGTGTCTGATGGAGAGTGACCCCGGTGTGTTCACCGAGCTTATTAAAGGCTTTGGTACGTGCTGTTGCAGATATGAATGCCATACATTCAACATGAAACGGTGTTGTTTTTGTTGAAAACAGATGTTATGTCATTAATGTTCCCATTGGATAACGTTACGTGTATGTGCTGATCACACAATAAATGACAGCTACTTTGTATATTTCTTGTCCTTGCTCAGTACTGTGTCCAGACAGGGTTGTAAAGCCGTTTGTGTTGTAGGCTGATGGAACACAGGGCACTGCAAGGGTTAAATGCATGGGTGGATTTATACCCCCAAAATAAAAATGGAATGTATTGCAGCTTCTCCTTTTTAAGGTGACATTCGCACAGATCAGTGTGTATGGAGATCCGTGCGCCCAGTCTTGCAAACGTCCGGTTGTGTCCGTGCAGCTGCTGCATCCACCTCTATAGGCCGTCTGTGTGCAGCTCTGGGATGCAGGCGCAGTATGCGGCATGCACGCCGAACGCGTGTCAATGTCCCTTTTGAATGAAACCTTATAAATCCTTTACCTTTTTAGTTTTTAATTTTATTAGTAGCAAGGAATGTGTAAATGTTTTTACTGCAAGGCGTTTGATTATGATAAACATGTCTATTTTAAACGGACACAATTTTAAAGAATATATAAATTCAGCCACTGAAATCTTATCTAAGATTCAGCCTGTTAAAGACCCGTTAATAATACATCAAATTACATCTTTAACGTGGGAAAAAAAAACAAACGCTGCACATCATCCCCACTGTACTTACCTCTGGAGATGCTGAGCTATCGGCATCTATGTAGCCGGTCCAGTGTTCTGGGGATACAAAATCTCCACTTAGTAGTTGCACAATGGATGAGATCGATTCACTGTGATGCCGCTGGCCTATCGGAACAGATCTTGCACATTCTGCAAGCAATGCTCGGAGTAGAGTGGGGATTTTAAATTCCCCCCCCCCCCCCAGGCTGCTGGACCGGCTTCATGGGCACTGATAGCTGAGTATCTCCAGAGGTAAGTACATCAGGGGGGGGGGGGGTTGGGTGTTCAAATGTAGCTTAGTTTTTGTTGTACAGCAACGCAAAGGGACACAAATGCTATATATATATATATATATATATATATATAATTTTTTTTTCAAATGTGAACAGCTCTGTCCATATTATCCATTGTATGCTGCTTTGCGAGGCATTTGGCAAAAAACGTGCTCCAAACACCTGTTTCTAATGACTTTGTAAACCTGTCCTTAGTTGCCTGAGTTTGTCCAGAGGTATTATCAAAGCATGATTGGCTCGTACTATGAAAACAGTAGAGCGACTGGCCATGGAAGTCTATGGGAAACTACTGCACAGTTGTGGCTAGCTTACAGAAGATGTTTGAGTTAGAATGTGAACCTCAAAAAGGCCAAGGCCACCAGATTGAGGTAAGTATCTTGTGCAGTGGACTAGTTTAGGGTGGGGAAGGGCAAATAATAAGGATAAGTGCATTCCTTTTTTTTTTTTTTTTTAAGCTAAATGTCAAGTCTGGTTCACACAGGTCGAAAATCAGTATTCACCTGACGTTCAACCCGTGTGTACAGCTGTCTGTTCATCAGAAGCCAGCATTCAATCTGTGCTTGCAGTCAATGGCTGTGAGTGCTATTTAGTGTATTCTGCTAGGAGGGGTGGGGACGGGGTTGGGCTGTCCCCCCTTGTCAGAATATAATGTCTTAGTGGGAGGGATCCCTGCATCAACATCACTTGGATCTATCAGTATTAAACTGTATGTGTACCCAGATTAAATTGCGTTTTAAGTGATCATTTGTGTGTTTCTTTCTTGCATAGGTTGTCAAGGAGTTCAAGTGGAAGAAATTTGGAGTTTAGACCAAGAACACTTTGAAGATCTGCAGTAAGTGTTAGGTTTACTTGTCACTTAAAAGTTTTACTTGCCTAATAGTCATACATTTTCAAGTACGATCTGCTGACGCAATGCGACGTGGCCCGGTCTCCTTGAAATGGGGACAGGATATACAGGTATCCCCCCCCCCCCCGAAAGGTGCCAAATGTGGCACCAGAGGGGGGAGTGGAAGTTCCACTTTTGAATGGAGCTCCGCTTTAAGTAAATTGTGTGCATAATTGAATCCAAAAAAATCAACCATCTCCCTTTAGGGGCTAATATCCCCTTGCTATTTTGGTCAGTGAAAACATGTGGTTGAGTCATGGTTTTACTGTAAAACCCCCCCCCCCCCCCATCTACTGTCCCTCAAGACACAAAAGCAGCAGACGGGTGTACACATGCCATGATGCTTTGCGGCAAGAATTAAACATCCTGTTGCATTTAAGTGAATAGGGGGTTAAAGGCAGCCACCTAAATGCTCTTCTGGGGGGGCTAGTGTAAATGAGCCCTAAAACAATCGGTTCTATTAGGTAAACTTGCACTTGGGGCTGGTAAAAATAGGGTGTGTTTTTACGGCTGCCCAAATTTACCCCCGTCTGCTTAAGCTGCAAAGGCAACTAGCTGTACAGGCTATACGCAAGCCACAATGCTTTCTGGCACAGCAAAAATTAGCCCTCCTGTTGAATTTGGCTGGCTGTACCGCTGCCTATGCAACTTGTTGAAGCGATTGGTGCCTTGTTGCAAGTGCGAACCAAATTCAAGTGGTGCGGTATTCCCATTGAAAAAGCCCAATTTGTCTCATGAATGCTTGTCAGCTGTCCCCCTTGCCACTCTGTGAAACGCGTTTACACTGCAGATCACTTTTCACTGACAATGTAAATCAGAATGAGCCTCTTCTTCTTGAGTCCCCTGTCAGCACTCTGGGCTTCTGGGCTTCCCCCCCCCCCCCCCCCCCCCATGCTGAGTGCTTCCATAGCAAGCCATTTGCTCTGCTGGCATTCGTATGGGCTTGCTCGTTGTAGGTCTTTGCTGGCATTTTCTTAGTCACATCCTACAGCAAAAGCCATGGTCCGCAGAGACCTTTAAACAATGAGATCCCTCTGATGTTTTTGAAGCCATCAGTCAGGAGAAGGGTACAAAAGAATTTCCAAGGCATTAGATATACCATGGAACACAGTGAAGACAGTCCATCATCAAGTGGAGAAAATATGGCACAACAGTGACATTACCAAGAACTGGACATCCCTACAAAATCTATGAAAAGACGAGAAGAAAACTGGTCAGGGAGGCTGCCAAGAGGTTTACAGTAACAAAAAAGTAGCTGCAGGAATATCTGGCAAGTACTGGCTGTGTGGTACATGTGACAACAATCTCCCATATTCTTCATATGTCTGGGCTATGGGGTAGAGTGGCAAGATGGAAACATTTTCTTATGAAGAAAAACATCCAAGCCCGGCTAAATTTTGCAAAAAAAACCCACATCTGAAGTCTCTCAAAACCATGTGGGAAAATGTGTTATGCTCGTATGAAACCAAGGTTGAACTTTTTGGCCATAATGCCAAAAGATATGTTTGGTGCAAAAACAACACTGCACATCACCAAAAGAAACCACACCCAGCACAGCATGGTCTTTGGGCCTTAGTCAAGATAGAGGGAATTATGAACATTTCCAAATACCAGTCAATATTGGCACAAAACCTTCAGGCTTCTGCTAGAAAAGCTGAACATGAAGAGGAACCTCATCTTTCAGCATGACAACGACTCAAACCATACATCCAAACCAGAAGAAGATGAAAGTTTTGGAATGGGGTGATCTGAAGAGGGCTGTGCAAAGTAGATGCTATGCATACTAGCTCATTATGCCTTTTTTCTTGCAGGGTTTTTTTTTTACAGGAAAATAATTTTTGTGTTTACTTCCTAAAGGTGGAAAAAGTTCTGAAATGATTTATCTTTGTCTAATTTTTTTTTACATTACAGAAACCTGACATTTTAATGGGTGTGTAGACTTTTTATATTCTCTGTAGGTTAAAATACAATCATTTTAAATTAGACAAAATTTAGCTGTGTAGTAGGAATAAAACGAGTTCAGGAAAATGTATGCATGTCTTTTTATACTTGATTAAATGCAAATTTTTTAACCAATATATGTGTGCATTATATTATCAGGGAACCACCATTTAACACCCAGCTCTTCAACATTACTCTTTTACATGTATTCAATATATAGGGCTGGTGCTCCCTGATAATTTAAGCTGTTACAGCTAAGGGCCTTGCCTATATATTCATAATGCTCGATCTCTAATATTCCTAATTTCTAGCCACACCAGTGCCATTGTCACCAGAGCCAGTGCAGCCATTAACAGTGTCCCTGATCACCACTATAATCAGTACAGTGTGACCAGAGCAAGTGCAGCTAGTAACAGTGTTCCTGTTCACCTCCACACCAGTGCTGTTGCCTCTGCCTGCCGCCTGTACTGAATCTGGTCTGTTTATTGACCACTACCTGCTGCCTGACCTGGTCCTTCTGCACGTTCTACTGACTACATTACTCTCTCAGCCATCCCCTGCGGATAAATTCACTCCTAGAACCACAGGAACTCTTTTGTTCACCCTTTGTTCCACTTCCTTTACTTCCTGGCCAGTGAACATCACATTCCCGGGGGCAGCAACATACCAGTAGGCTAGGGTTGCTTGGCTTAAAAGTACAGGGACTGCTGTAGGTGATGCTACTTTTTCCTGAACACTCGTACAGATGCAAGCATTACAGTACAATCTTTTTGCCACAGTGCTGGTTGATTTTTTTTGTGATACACAAGATACAATATTCAGCACATATCTTACACATGGTATCTTCATGCTCATGAGGTATAGCAGAATGTGGGTGTAATTGTAAGTATAGATGTTTAAATGTGGTCATTTTGTGGGCGTTTATCCTGTCCTTGCACTTCAGGTCCTCCAGAAATGGGAAAGGTAGTCAGAAAATTTCCCTAATTTATGCCCCTAGTTGGTAAATGGTAAAAATTAAAACAGTGGTAATTTTTAAATGCCATCAAAAGATGAAAAATGGCCTGTACATGAGGGATCAGTGTAGTTTAAAGTGATTGTAAAGTCTTGTGTGTTTTTTCAATAAAAATAACAAACATGTTATACTTGCCTGCTCTGTTGCAGTGAATTTGCACAGAGCAGCCTGGGTCCTCTTATTCTCGGGTCCCTCTTCAGTGCTCCTGGCCCCTCCTGTCTATTGCCCCCACGCCCAGCCCCACCCCCTCTCTCTCCTGATTGGCTGGCTGACTGACTTAGACAGCTGCGGGAGCCAATGGCATCACTGGTGTGTCTCAGCAAATCAGGAGGGAGAGTCTTGGATGGCCGAGACACTCGTCGACATTGCTGGAGAGGGAAGGGTCTCGGGTAAGTATTAGGGGGTGCTGGGGTGGCTGCTGCACACAGAAGGCTTTTTATCTTAATGCATAGAATGCATTAAGATAAACCTTCTGACTTTACAACTCTTTTAAAGCTAAAGTTTGTTTATTTTTTTTTCACAATAGTTGTGTAATAATGTGTTATCTGCAGCCAGCTGCTTATGCCAAACACCTTCATTGCTGTGCTACTTTCAGAGCTGCTGGATACTGTCTGGAGTGGCTGTGTTCCAGGGCTGTAAGAATTAGCAGCCAGTGCTACAGAGAAATGTTGTACCGCTCGCCTCTCCTCCATACACATAACTTATGCTATTATTGCCCTTAAATGCATTCTGTCCTGTAAATGGCCAGGGGAATGTGATGCATTGTGGGGCAATAATATCTGGAGGCACAAGAAGGGAGATGTATTACCACAAGCGGCTGCCTGCAGGTACAGTAAAACCTTGGATTGCGAGCATAATTCGTTCCGGAAGCATGCTTGTAATCCAAAGCACTTGTATATCATAAGAAATAATGGAAACTCAAATGATTCTTTCAACAACCATTTATTCATAAGTCCTTCAGTTTATAGTCCATATAAAAAGATTTTAGCAATGTTGTAACCATAAAATGTCCACCCACAAACGGCAGCCTCCACAGGGGGATTAGAAGCAAAATCCTGCAGGAGCTACAGAGTATAAAAAAGGAGAGAGGCGCCTCTAAAGCCTCGTACACACGATCGAATTTCCATTGGACAAATCCATGGATTTTTGTCCGAAGGGCGTTGGCCGTGAACTTGTTCTGCATACAGACGGCAGAACTTTTTCAGCCAACATTCACGAAACAAAGTGGTTTTTCAGCTCTTTACTGCCACCCTTTGGGCAACCTCTGCTAATGTTGTCTGATGGTTAGCATTGGTTCTGAGCATGCGTGTTTGTACGTTGGATTTTAGTCCGGACTTGTGTACACACGATCGGATAAACCGACGGAACACATTTGTTGTCGGACAATTTGACTGGGCCGTCGCAACAGGACAGGCAAAACAAGCAATTGCTTGGGGCCCTGAGCTGGCCTGGGGCCCCAGCCTAGGGTGCCTGCCTGCTGCCTGTCACTGTCCTGGATTTCCGCCCTGGGTCCAGGGCTTGAGTCCTGCGGGAACGCATGGGAACGGCGTGCCTGCACTTTTTTCACAGCAGGAACGCTGTTCCCTTTGCAGGACTCAAGCAGCCGAGCCGATCCGCGGATTGCGGTCATAGGAAAGGCCGCGGCTTCGGCCTAGCTCCAGAGCGGAGGCCATCTTGTTACACCCGGCGGCAGCGGCCGAGGTGAGATGTGGACATTCCAGTGGGGGGGGATGATGTGGACATTCCAGTGTGGGGGGATGATGTGGACATTCCAGTGTGGGGGGATGATGTGGACATTCCAGTGTGGGGGGATGATGTGGACATTCCAGTGTGGGGGGATGATGTGGACATTCCAGTGTGGGGGGATGATGTGGACATTCCAGTGTGGGGGGATGATGTGGACATTCCAGTGTGGGGGGATGATGTGGACATTCCAGTGTGGGGGGATGATGTGGACATTCCAGTGTGGGGGGATGATGTGGACATTCCAGTGTGGGGGGATGATGTGGACATTCCAGTGTGGGGGGATGATGTGGACATTCCAGTGTGGGGGGATGATGTGGACATTCCAGTGTGGGGGGATGATGTGGACATTACAGTGCGGAGTCCCCCTGTCCGTCCCACGGTCCCCCTGTCCGTCCCACGGTCCCCCTGTCCGTCCCACGGTCCCCCTGTCCGTCCCACGGTCCCCCTGTCCGTCCCACGGTCCCCCTGTCCGTCCCACGGTCCCCCTGTCCATAAACAGTCCTAAACAGCATCTTAATGTTAATGTGAGTGTGTATGTGTTTTAAGTATGTTGGATTATATGCAACAGCAGTATTTGCACTGTTAACCTTTTTTATTTATATAAAGTGTGGGTGAGCTTAAACTTTATTGCTATGCTGTGGTACTTGTAGGCTTTGCGTGAGTGGGGGGGGGCCTCCATGTCCATTTTGCTTGGGGCTCCCAAATTCCTTCAAACGGCCCTGCAATTTGAGAGCATGCTATCCAACATTTGTTGTCAAATTCCAACGACAATTGTCCTATGGAGCATACAGATGGTCGGATTATCCGACAAAACCCTTCCATCACACAATTGTTGTCGGAATATCCGATCGTGTGTACGGGCCTTGAGTGTAGCAATATGGTTACATTTAATGACAGTACAACATTTAGCAACACATGGTTTATGATTGAAAGAGGCACACCTAAGTATGCAGGCATCCGGTGTAAAGCTGTCCACATAGACTGTCCTCCGCACCGCTGGCTTTCACCGCTGTCGGTCTGCAATCGTGACCAGGAAGACAACCCTAAAGTAGAGCGATCTGAAAGCGAGGCTTGAAGCGCTCGTGTAAGGGACAATGTCGATGGTGTGGAGGATGGTCTATGTGGACAGCTTTACTCCTGATGCCTGCATAGTTAGATGTGCCTGTTTAAATCATCAACCATGTGAGTTTCTAAATGTTGTACCTTCATTAAATATAACCATATTGCTACACTTGGAAGCGCCTCTGTTCTGTTTTATACTCAGTTGTGACATGACGCTACTTGTATAGCAAGACATAGCTTGTATATCAAGTACAAAATTTATTTAAAAAGGTTGCTAGTCTTGCAAAACGCTCTCAAAGGTTTTACTGTATAGGGATACACACCATTTTACATAACTAATGTCTGTGTCCCCAAAAAGGACACTTAAAAAGAAAAAGAAAAAAAAAGTGATTTGAAAAAATAGAGGATGAATAGAAAAAAAATAATTGAATATCACTTGGCTTATACTGTAGTTAGTGTATTTTAAACATAAGTACAAACATTTTATATATTTTTTTTCATTTTTTCTAGTGTTTTTTTTATTTATTTAATTTTTTTATTTCACCTGATAATTTTGCCAGTAGCACTACTCTTGTTTTATGTGTCTAGCAGGATACTGTATACTGTTATATTTAAGGTCGTTAATGTTTCAGTGCTGTTTATGTGTAGTTTATACTGTTTATCATTATGTGTTACAGACCAGTGCAAGGTTTGATCTTCCTTTTTAAGTGGCAGCCTGGAGAAGAGCCATCTGGATCTGTAGTACAAGATTCCCGTTTGGATACAATATTTTTTGCAAAACAGGTATTTTAAATAAAAATAGCATTTGATGTTTGCAGGATTATTTGTGCTGTCCGAACTAGTGTGCTGGGTATCAGCAGCAGGTATGTGGAGTGCATAAAACACAATACTATGCATATTACCGATACATGCTGCTCTCTCAATCTCAAATCCAACAATGTGTAGTTTTATATCAGCTAGTTTTCAGTAGAACAGCGAATTCAATACTATGGTATCCAATACCACAACATCAAATCCAGCAATAGGTAAATTAGTCTACTGTAAATGCAGCAACTGCTGTCACTCAAAACCCAGGAAGTGAAGTGCAGCTTTGTTACTGTTACTCACAGGCCACTGACAGTTTAGAATTCCTCTCCAACAGTAGCTGTTATTGCTTTCCAGGGGGGGGGGGGGGGGGGGTTATATGCACTCTGAGTGATGTAATCCCCTCTCAATGATGTTTGTGGTTTGTTACTCTTTCACTGTGACCATTGCCACAGTAATTCTTAGGGCCGTCTGCTCTCACGATGCAGAAACAGTTGCTGCTCATCCACTCTATCTTCCTCTGTGGTGTGTGGACTAAAGCCCTCCGCCAGGGAAGAACCAAAGCACATAATTTACTCGCATGCGCACTACACTTGAATGTGTGACATTCTATATCTAGACCTGGGTTTTGCCCAGAAGGTTTCATTAGATTTCACCCTGCCTTTTGGGAGGTTGGAAATTGACTGTCATGAGAGCAGTACAGGGGCTGCCATTGCACAAATGCTAATGTGTGGCTGTGGTTGACCTCATAGATCCAAATAAGCATGCTGTAAATGAGTCAAAATGTATCAGAACCTATGTCCTATTCTTTTTCTGGGTCAGCAACTCGAACAACACTGAAGTAAAAAGCATCAGACATCTAGCCAGCCAGGGAACTAGCATTTTTAAGGAGTTCAGAAATCGCAGCATCCATTAATCTCTTTTTCGAGACCCTTTGAGCAAAATCAAAAGGCAAATGACGATTTTCAAATAGCTTATTGTCCCTAGTAGGTAAGACATCTCTCTAGCTCTGTGGGATCAAGAAGTTGAAGCTGAAGATATTTCTTTTAAAAGTAACTGGCAGTATCATACTAGATCCCCCGCATCCTGGGTATTCACAAACATTTGCTAAATGTCATAACAGACTCTTAGATTCAGATATTTACTGCAGCTGCTTTCTGACACCTTGTGTTAGACTGGACTCAGAGATGCTGGTATTCTCCACAGTGGCCGTTGCCCCACTCCGTGTCATATTGTGTGTAGTGCATGAAGAGACTGTTCTGTGTCTTGCTGGGTAGATGCACCAAAGTTGAGGTTTTTACTTTTGAGCAGTTACACTTATTTTCACTTGGCTGGCAGCTTTGCTGTACTTGCCTTCTTGCCGCACATGAATCACTTTTTCCTTTCTTTTAGATATGTACTCTACGATAAGGATTTTACAGGTAAGGAAGAAATCGTATTTACTTTTATTGTACACCACGGGACACAGAGCCTTAGTCATTACATACTGGGTTGTATGGTCACCAGAGGTGATTTGACACTGGCACAATCAATGAGAACAAGTTCCCCCTCCCATACAGGAAGTACCTCGGTTTTTTTGCCAGTGTCCAAGAAGATTGGATGCGATGAGGATAGTGCTAAAGGAAACTCTGACATAGAGGCCCCTGGGGCAAAAGAGCTATACTTCGGGTCCATCCAAGACGCTTAAATTATTACGCCACAATTGGATGGTATCCGGGCCTCGCGCACGAGGTGTCGCCTGTAATGTCTCTTTAGAGGACTGGGCTCTAAGGTCCAGCACTTTTTCTTTTTTACAAATGCTAAAAGTCCTGGCAGAGTCTTTTACAAGGCCCAGGGAAGAGGCATCCTTTAAGTAGGAACCCATATCCCTGAAGGTTGGCACACAATACCCGCCGTGATGGGTGAAGATTGTTTTTTATCTGATTTTAAGTAAACCTGCAGCGGGGACAAGGTAAGCAGGAAAAAAGTATTAAGAATTTACCTTAAAGCGGAAGTAAACCCATCAATGTAACAGTTTAAAAAAACTGTTACATTCCCGGCATGCCGGAAATGCTAACTGTCCCATTGGTTGTACTCTCAAGCAAACTGTCAAACCATCCAATGGCTGGTGTCATAACAGATCACATGTGCAGCACCGTGGCAGTTGAAGTTTAAACAGAGGCCAAGATGGCAGCTTCCTTAGCAGAAAACGATAGGAGGGTTTACTTCCACTTTAACTTTTTCCTTGTGAGTGGATGTCTTTTCTATTTCTGCCACTAGAGGGAGTAAAGAGTCGAGTTTTACTCGCCAAGCTCCAGCAGTGTCAGGTCGTTTTTCAGACAGCACACTCTCCGCTGCAGAGCTCTGCCGTGGAACGATCAGTTCCTCTCCTCACTGCCATGATGCAGGAGAACCCTGCTTCCTCTCAGGACGCCATATCCCCCGGGGCCGGGCTTTATGGGAGCAAGGGGGGGAGCGTGGTCGTGGGTACGTTATCCACGGCATTTGCAGGCAGAAGCATTTAAAAGCCTATTAAACCTGCAGCTCTCCCCTGATCTGGGACACAGCGACTTCCAAGGGCACATAAGGTCTCTGTGGTTGGTTATCTGGGCACCCCAAGAGAGGACACCCACTGGGCATGAAACTGTGTGATTAGTTGCTTACTGTATGTAATAGGCTTAACTAGCACAGGAGTATATGTTGTTGATAGTACCTTGGCTTTGTTGCTTAGTGATATGTCTTTCCAAAGAAAAGATACAGGGACTAAAAAAGACAAAAAAACATTGCCGCCTGAGACGAGAGCCTCTAGCCGGTCCCGCTTGGTACTTTCCTCTCCGGCAATATATGACGAACCTGTACAGGATGAGCCATGGTCTCCATCAGGAGCCTCTCCTGTAGTGCTTGGGCCTGCATATGTCACTGAGGACTCTTTGGCAGTAGCCCATAACAGTTTAGAAGGAAGAATCACTTTGTTAATCGCTAAGTCCTTGCAAAAGGACAAAAAAACGAAGCAGAGCTCCTTCTGTTAGTTCAGATCTCCCCTCAGAAAGGTCTGAGGATGATGAGGAGGACATGGCACCATCAGAGGATAAGGATGAGGAGTCAGAGGGATCTGGGATTTCAGAGGAACCTTTTTCTGCTTTCCAGGTTCTAAAAATGCAAGTGGAATATTATACTGAAGGAGTACGCTCTGCATTTAAGTAACCTCCTTCGGAGTTAACTGAGGGTGGAAACCTCGAAAGCATGCTATAAGTAGGATTCCGCCTTTTGCCAATTAGGAGTGGATAGGAAATTGGCCCTGAGTACCATCAAGGGTCAAATATCGGCTCTATCAGTGTTTTTTCAGAAACCGTTGGCATCTCATTCCCTAGTCGGGCATTCATTCAGGCAGTACTGCGGGTACATCCGCCAGTCAGATCGCCCTTGTGTCCTTGGGATCTGAACTTAGTATTGTCAGTTCTTCAAAAGCAACCTTTTGAACATATTCGCCATATTCCTTTGATTCTTTTAAGCAGGAAATTGGCTTTTCTGATCGCTATCTCTTCTGCTAGAAGGGTATCGGAGCTAACAGCTCTTTCTTGTAAAGAGCCTTACCTAATTTGTCACAAAGACAAAATTGTACTACGCCCTCATCCTACCTTTCTTCCAAAGGTGGTGTTGGCGTTTCATTTAAATCAAGACATTGTTTTGCCTTCTTTTTTTCCTGAACCGCGAACAGTGGAGGAAAGTTTATTGCACTCTCTAGATGTAGTGAGAGCAGTTAAAGTCTATCTGCAGGCTATGGCTCAGATACGTAAAACAGATGTTTTTTTGTTCATTGTGCCAGATGGTCCCAGGAAGGGCCAGCCGGCATCAAAATCCACCAGGCTTCGATGGCTCAGATCTGTAAGGCTGCAACTTGGTCTTCAGTCCATACATTTTACCAAATTCTATCAAATAGATGTAAGAGGACATGAGGACTCCGCCTTCGGGCGTAGTGTACTGCAGGCAGCAGTCTAGGGCTTCTTGTCCATTGGCGGCCTGATTGATCTGTGTCTCCCACCCTTCATATTAAGCATTGCTCTGGGACGTCCCACTTATATAATGACTAAAGCCTCGTACACACGGTCGGACTTCCATCAGACTTTTTCCGTAGATTTTTGTCCGAACGGAGTTGGCCGGGAACACCCATAGCATACACACCACAGGACTTTTCTGCAAACTTTCCCAAAACTTCCAACATCGCGTGGTTTTCTTTCTCGTACATCACGGGACACAGAGCGGCATAGTCATTACTATGTGGGTTATATAGTTTACCTTCAGGTGCTGGCAACTTCCAAACCGGAAGTACCCTCCCCTATATAAGCCCCTCCCATCCGGGAGCACCTCAGTTTTTTTGCCAGTGTCTAAGGTGTTGGCCAAGAAGTAACATGTGTTTTTCACTGAGCTTGCGTACAGGTTCTTTTGGGCCTCAGTAAGCTATTCCGGATCCGACCAAAAAAGCTTCATAGCTAAACGGTCGGTACCCGGGCCTTGCAGAGAAGAGCAAGGTTTTGCCTGTAATGCTTCTCTTAGGAGAGCTGGACCCTGGGATCCAGAGCTCTGGTCATACCCACGACCAAGATGTTTTCTGTGCAGGGTGCTATACAGGTCCAGGGGAGTGGAATCCTTGGGAACCCGGTCCCTGAAGGTTTAATTACAATGCCTGCCGTGATAGGTGAAGTTTGGGCTTCTGTGGCCAAACAGAGTCCTGCGGTGGGGAAAAGGTAAGTGGGGGCCCCTCAGGAACTTGGTTCTATTGAGGGGGCCCCCAAGCCTAATATGTCTTTCTGTCTGTTACCTAACGGTATTCCCGCTAAATATTTATGCATGCCTGTAACTACTAAAAAATGTAATATTTTTAATAGTGGTCAAGAAAAAAAAATATATATATATAGACTGCGGTACCTGTGTTAATCCACTAGAGGCCGCTGTGGAACGTTTCTTGTCATGTGGACTAGTTTCTTTTCATCAGAGCAAGTCCAGGCAGATGGTGAGTTCTCTTGTGGGAAACTGCTTCCTCTGCCATGTTGCAATGCTCGTCCATCCCCCGGCCTACGGCAAAGGGCCCTGTCTCCTGTCCCTAGTTTCCCTTTTCAAAAAAGAGCGCCGAAGGCGCACGCGCCTCTATATATAGAGGTGAGCTGGGAAAGGGGGCGGAGCTTGGGGGATGACGCTCTGTGCGCGCCGCAGCGCTTCTGCGCATGTGCGGGCGTCCCAGCATGTTAAAAGGCACAATTATGTGTTGTGAGCTGGCTATGGAGTGCAGAGACAGAGCTGGCAACATTTAAAAAAGGCATACAGCAAGCGGTTGATGCAGGCATCCCCATAGAAAGGCACATTAGTAGACACCAACTGTTTTTATAGCAGCAATTGTGCTAGACTATTGTCAGTAAGTGGTGTATTTCGGCTGGAATACCTCAGCTTTGGGCTTAGGAATATGCCGTCTAAAAACTCCGGGACTAAAAATCCCAGGAAGCATAGGGGGTCTCCATCGGGCTCTGAGGATCTTGGGCATGCTTCGGCTGCACCAATCTCCCCTGAAGAATCAGAGGTTAGTGACCGTAGAGCACCCTCAGGAGTACCTGGTACTGTGGCTGTCCTCAGTTCACCTGCTCCTGTGTATGTAACAGAGGAGGTTTTTTCCTCAGCTCTGGGAGGGCTGGAAGAGAGATTGTCAACATTGATCGCTGCCTCCCTGTCACAGGGAAAGCGCGCCCGATCTCTGTCTCCTCCCTCAGAGTACCTGTTAGCAGAGCAACAGTCCCATACAGGGATCGACCTACCTGAAGGGGATTAGGATGAGGTCGATTCTGTTGTAGAGGAATCGACAGTGGAAGAGCCATTCTTAGCATCACATGATGAAAGATTATGGGTTCAGTCCCTGACTAACATGGTCCGATCAGCATTTAAAATGCCCCTTGCGGAGCCATCATCCACTTCTGTCTCCTCGTTGGGGTCGCTAAAAGCTCCCCAGACTGTTTGTTCCTTTCCGATCCATCCTTTACTGGAAGGGCTCATTTACCAGGATTGGGAGCATCCTGATAAAATATTTACTCCTCCCAAGAGATTTCAGGTGGTCTATCCCATGGAGGATAAGTTCATCAAAAAATGGAGGGTCCCTACAGTGGACGCAGCCATCTCTTGTGTGAATAAATCACTGACATGTCCAGTGGATAATGTCCAAATGTTCAAGGACCCAATAGATAAAAAAATTAGAGTCCTTATTAAAATCTGCTTTTGCTACAGCAGGCTTGGTGACACAACCAGGGGGTCTGCCAAGCAGTGAAGGATCAGTTGAAACAGGTCTTAAGAGACTTGCCAGATCAGCAGGCTCTTGCCCTAGCTGATCTACCTAGAGCCTTATGCTTTGCGGTTGACGCTATAAAGGATTCAATCCATCAGGCCTCCCGCCTTACGCTGTCTGTAGTACATATGCGTAGGCTTCTATGGCTCAAAAACTGGTCTGCTGAAGCTCCCTGTAAAAAATTGCTGGTCAGCTTCCCATTTCATGGTGAACGCTTATTCGGGGAAGACCTGGACAAATATATCCAGAAAATTTCCAGCGGTAAAGGTACACTTTTGCCGGTTAAAAACAGAATTAGAGGTCCCTCTTTTAAGAGGCCTGCTTCTCCAGTCCCTAGGACATCGGCTGTGAAACAGTTCCGACGGCCTCCTCGGTCAAATCCGGGGGTAAAAATCAGGGACAATTGCAGGGTAACAAGAAACCCTGGATCAGGAGAGGTACAAAACCTCCCCCAAAGTCAAATGCATGAAGGGTTGCCCCCACTCAATCGGGTGGGGGGAAGACTTCAGTTGTTCGCAGAGACCTCGCGGGACACGATCAGAGACAGATGGGTGCTCTCCGCAGTAAGTCTGGGATACAAATTGGAGTTAAAAGACTCCCCTCCTTCCCATTTTATAAGGTCAAACGTGCCAAGGGATCCCCAGAAGAGAGGATCCCTCCTGTTGGCACTAGAACAATTATTGCTCCAAGCAGTAATTATAGAGGTTCCCCTGGAAGAATGGGGGTTCGGGTTTTACTCAAACCTCTTTACAGTCCCGAAGCCAAACGGGGACGTGAGGCCCATATTAAATCTAAAAGGGCTAAACAAATTCCTACATATCAGGACTTTCCGGATGGAGTCGATCCGATCGGTGGCCACTGCCCTACAAGGGGAGGAATGGTTAGCCTTGATCGACATCAAAGATGCTTATTTGCACATTCCCATCTTTCCAGTCCACCAAAAATTTCTACGCTTTGCGGTAGAAGGGCGCCATTTTCAGTTCAGAGCCTTACCCTTCGGTCTGGCCACAGCACGACGAGTGTTCACAAAAATTATGGCCCCATTATTGGCCAATCTAAGAACACGAGGTGTAACGATAATGGCATATCTGGACGACTTGTTGCTGATAGACCACTCAGTGGAAAAACTAGAAGTGGTTGTTCACGAGACAATCGAGTATCTGAAATATCCCGGTTGGATTATCAACCGAGACAAGTCAGCCCTAAAACCAGTCAAAAGTCTGGAATACTTGGGGCTAAGGCTGGATTCAGACCAGAGAAAATTTTTCTTGCCTCAAGAAAAGGTGTCGTCTTTGAGAGATTTGATCCACCTAGTGGGTACAAAAAGACAGCCATCCATACGCCTGTGCATGAGGCTGCTGGGAAAAATGGTGGCATCATTCGAAGCAGTACCCTACGGTCAATTCCATTCAAGGAATTTGCAAAGGGCCATACTGTCAGCCTGGAACAAGAAAGTTCAGGCCCTAGACTTACCAATGTCCTTGTCCCCTTCCGTTCGCAAGAGCCTCCGTTGGTGGTTGGTTCCCCAGAATCTGGAAAAAGGGAAATCCTTCAGTCCGATTTCTTGGAAGGTGGTCACTACAGATGCCAGCCTTATAGGCTGGGGAGCAGTACTGGAGCAATGGTCTCTCCAGGGCAGATGGTCGGATGCAGAAAAGGCCCTGCCCATCAATCTCTTAGAGATACGAGCAGCCCGGTATGCCCTAGTAGCATGGACATCCAAACTCCAAGGGTCCCCTGTCAGAATTCAATCGGACAATGCCACGGCAGTGGCATATATCAATCATCAGGGTGGCACCAGGAGTCGTGCAGCCCAGAGGGAAGTAAATTGCATCCTGAAATGGGCAGAAAGATATGTCCCAGCCATATCCGCGGTATTCATTCCAGGAGTGGAGAATTGGAAGGCGGACTTTCTAAGTCGCCAACAATTATGCCCAGGGGAATGGTCACTTCACCCCGAGGTTTTTCGGACAATATATCAGCGGTGGGGAACACCGGATGTAGATCTGCTAGCATCCAGATTCAACGCAAAGGTGGACAGGTTTGTCTCTTGGACAAGGGATCCCCTAGCTTGCGGCTCGGATGCCCTAGTGTTCCCTTGGGATCAGTTCAAGCTGATATATGCATTCCCACCGCCACAATTGTTACCTCGATTACTCCGCAGAATCAGGGTAGAAAAGAAACCAGTGATTCTGGTGGCTCCAGCGTGGCCCCGAAGAGCATGGTACGCGGAGATTGTAAATATGTCTGTGGGGAGTCCTTGGACCCTCCCACATCGTCCGGACCTGCTTTCGCAAGGACCGATATACCACCCTTCCTTACCAGCCCTAGGTTTGATGGCCTGGCTATTGAAGCCCACATTCTAAAAAAGAGAGGTCTCTCTAATCCTGTGGTATCTACCATGATCAATGCCAGGAAGCCGGTATCCAGGCAGATCTACTATAGAATCTGGAAAAGGCGTACATCGCCTGGTGTGAAGCCAAGAAATGGCATCCACGTAAGTACGTAATAGGTAGGATTCTGGACTTCCTACAGTGGGCTGTAGATAGGAAGCTTGCCTTGAGTACTATCAAGGGTCAGATTTCGGCCATGTCAATATTTTTTCAGAGGCCCTTGGCTTCGCATTCACTAGTCAAAGCCTTTATACAAGGAGTGATGCGTATTAGCCCTCCGGTTAATATTCCCATATGTCCATGGGACTTAAACCTGGTTCTGTCGGTTCTACAGAAACAACCATTTGAACCATTACAGCATATTTCCCTGGTTCTTCTCACCAGGAAATTGATTTTTCTAGTAGCCATTTGTTCGGCTAAAAGAGTGTCGGAATTAGCCGCTATGTCCTGTAGGGAGCCATATCTGGTTATCCATAAGGACAGAGTAGTGTTACGTCCTCATCCAGCCTTTCTTCCTAAGGTGGTATCGAGGTTTCATTTGAACCAAGATGTGGTTCTTCCTTCTTTTTTCCCCAAACCTAGTTCGGTAGAGGATAAGTTATTGCATTCTTTGGATGTAGTAAGAGCAGTTAAAGCTTATCTAAAAGCCACTGCTCAGATTCGCAGAACGGATACTTTGTTTATTCTGCCGGAAGGCCCCAGAAAGGGTCAGGCAGCGTCAAAATCTACTTTAGCCAAGTGGATTCGACAGGTCATTATGCAAGCCTATGGCTTGAGAAGGAGACCGCCTCCGTTCAAAGTTAGGGCGCACTCCACGAGAGCAGTTGGAACTTCATGGGCAGTGCATCACCAGGCCTCCCTGGCTCAAATCTGTAAGGCCGCAACATGGTCTTCAGTTCACACGTTTACTAGGTTCTACCAGGTGGACGTTAGAAGTCAGGAGGATGTCGCCTTTGGGCGCAGTGTGTTGCAGGCCGCAAAAGATCCTCATGTCTGATAGCGCTCAGCTTATGTATGGTGTACCCCCCCCCCCCCCCCCTCATTGGGCATTGCTTTAGGACATCCCACATAGTAATGACTATGCCGCTCTGTGTCCCGTGATGTACGAGAAATAAAAATCCTATTTTCTAACAGCTTACCTGTAAAATCCTTTTCTTGGAGTCCATCACGGGACACAGAGCTCCCACCCCTCTTTTGGGGACACTTATTGCTTTGCTACAAAACTGAGGTGCTCCCGGATGGGAGGGGCTTATATAGGGGAGGGTACTTCCGGTTTGGAATTGCCAGTGCCAGCACCTAAAGGTAAACTATATAACCCACATAGTAATGACTATGCCGCTCTGTGTCCCGTGATGTACTCCAAGAAAAGGATTGTACAGGTAAGCTGTTATAAAAATCCTATTTTTCTGCTCTTTTCTGCTCTTTACCGCCACCCTTTGGTCAACTTAGTTGTTTTGTCCATCGGACAAAAGTCCGATGGTTTTCTGTACACACGGTCGGACTTTGCTCCATCGGACTTTTGTTGGCCAAAAGTTTGTCCGTTTGCAGACCCAACTTTTGTCCGATGAAAACAAGAAAAATGCAAAAAAAAGTTTGTCCGATGGAGCGTACACACGGTTGGATTGTTGGTCCAACTTGTTCAAAATGACGTTTGTTGGCCAAAAGTCCGACCATGTTTACGGGGCTTTATGCTCTGTGACCCGTGGTGTACGATAAAGAAAGTAGGATTTTTTAATAACAGCTTACCTATAAAATCCTTTTCTTTGAGTACACCACGGGACACATAGGTCCCCCCCTTCATATGGGAACCTTACTGCTTTGCTACAAAAACTGAGGTACTTCCTGTATGGGAGGGGTTATATGGAGGGGAACTTGTTCTCATTGCTTGTGCCAGTGTCCAATCACCTCTGGTGACCATACAACCCACTATGTAATGACTAAGGCTCTGTGTCCCGTGGTATACTCAAAGAAAATGATTTTACAGGTAAGCTGCTGTTAAAAAATCCTACTTTTCTCCCCCTTCCAACATGTTCCTTTGCTTTCATTCACTTTTTTTATTTTTATTTGGAGGCCTCCCCTTTCTTCAGTGCAGAGGCCTATTTTTAAGGAAATGTTAGCTCCTGTACTGTCTCAGGTTTTTTTTACATCTCTTCATAGTACTTAAATTAGACATTTGTCTACTGCTTCTTGGATTGGAAGGCTCTTTTTTAAGATTTTCTCCACCTCCAAAAATTTGTGATGGAATTTATCCAATTGACAGGCATCTCTAGAACAGGGAGAATTCATGATCTTGGTGGACTCTTGAGATGTAGTCATGTCCCCGTCTATTTTCTTATCTTCAAGGTTTTCTGCACTTTTTGCTTGGGGAGCAGCACTTTCAGTATGTATCCTTTTTGCTCTTGGTAAGGGTACAGCTCTCAGGGTATTTTATCAAGGTTCTTGCTCCAATGCCAGTGGTGCTGAGAACTAGGGGAATCTTGGTAATTGCCTTCATCGACTATCTTAATATCGATGCCCCATTATTCTTAGATTATCAATGCAGTCTGCTAATTGCACCAAATTCTTTGCAGACCTTGAGGTGGCTGGTAAATGACCAGAAGTTATCTGTAGTTCCACTGCAATAACTGGAGAACTTGGGCCATTTCCTGGATACAATATTTTATTGATTACTTCATAGTGAAGGCTTCTACTTATTTCCATGCCAGGACACTCCAGAGGGACATTCTCTCCAGAAGGGACATGCCTCTCCTCTCCCTGTGCTGGAATATGTCTTCTATATCAAACCTAATCATCTGTTAGCTCTAGTTGCTGATGGCGTCGCAGGTTCTAGCCCTTTAGTGCGAGATCCTCACGGTTGATGTGCGCCTCCTTGTTTAGGGAGGCGTTTTTGGCTTCCTGTCAGTACAGGGGTTGGTAGATGCATGAGAACTTCAAGGTATCTATTAACATATTGGAGATATGCTGCTCTTTTCCTCGTGGTGAGCTCTGCTGTACAGTAACGTGAAAGAGGCTTATACTAAGCTAAAGTCAGGTACTTGCACTGCTTACATTTTAATGATGTTTTAAAAGAGAAGTTTGGCTTTTTTTAGGGCTGCGGAAATTAACGATTAATTAGTCGATTAATCGTTTAATTTCTTTGATCGATCAAAATAATTTTGATCGAGGATGATCCGCGGAGTGAGCTCCGCGGCCATCTTGGTCCACCCAGCGGCGGCCTAGTAGCGGCGCGCTGACGTCATCATCATCCGCCTGCTTGTGCCGTCTACTCTGCGGTTCTGCCTGGATTTTAGTCTGGGGGGAGATGTGGGGAGATGTGAACATTACAGTCTGGGGGGGCAGATGTGGACATTACGGTCTGGGGGGAAATGTGGAAAATTTGTAAAAACTGTGCGTTTATAATTGAAATTAGTCGATTAATCGCAAAAAAAAAAAAACTATTAATCGAACACGAAAATTTTAATCAGTAACAGCCTTACTTTTTTTATTTATTTATTTAATTTTTTTTTAAGAAATCATATTTACCTAGGTGGATGCTGCAGCATCAGTCCATAGCCGCTTCTAAGACTGAGAACTGAGCAATCAAACACTGCAGTTCTCAGTGCTCTGTGAGCAGAGAGCTGGTAACTGTCAGTCAGCGCTCTCTACTCTGAACTCCTGTGTTCCACAAAAGTACAGTCAAATGAGTTTTGGATGTACTTCTCCTTTAACCACTTGCTGACTGTGCTATAGCCGCATGACGGCTACAGCGCGATCGTCCAGTTCTGGTACGCAAGCATATATGATGACTTCCCGTGATTGCGCACTCTGTGATTGTGCGCTTTGTGAATGCGCTCTCTGTGATTGTATTGTCCTCCGGGCATTGCTGATCACAGATTGAGGTAAAGAGCCAATCGTGTCCAATAACAGCTGATCGCAGAGGTAAACAGAAGCCGGTTATTGGCACTCCTTTCCTCACGCTAACAGCATGAGGAGAAGAGACACAATAACCGGTTTGTGTAAAAGGGACAAGGGCACTGTTCATCAGTGCAGTCCCACCAGTGCTGCCAATTAGTGCCTCCTCATCAGTGTCACCTGTCGGTGCCCGTCAGCGCACATCAGTCAGAGAAAAATTGCTAAGGAGGCACTCCCAATGGGTCTTGAGCAGGATTGTATCCATCTGTAAACCCATGCAGTGCTGATAAGCTAAGCCTAATTCTCTGCTGCCTTCAGTGTCTCCCGTGAAAGCAGGAAGTGAGGGGAGTGGTGCTGGGTAAGCGTTTGACAGGAGTGATTAGGACAATAGGTGGGGAAATTTTTACCTTAATAAAGACACAAAAAAAAAAACAGCGCTGTCCCAATACACAATTCTACAACGATTGTGGTCTATATGAAAGTCCTATATGAAAGTCCTATATGAAAAGTTCTCTTGTCCTAAGTGCTGCAGCTCTCACAAATCCACTGGGTGGCGGACATGAATCTGAAAAAATACAAAGGGAGAGAGTGCAAAGGCTACCCTAGTGTAATACTGTTTTTTTTATTGGAAATTAGCAGTTAAAAATATGAGGATTGCACTCAGACATGTGATGTGTATTCACATATACAGCTCAAATTTTTCAAGCCTCTCCTGGTCTATGTAGATTGGCTCACAAGGCAGCGGCGTTAAATGGAGATGTTCGTATGTAAGCTAGGAGTCTGCTTCCTCATCTCATATGCTGTGCAGCGCTTGCACGGACCAGCCGGCTCAGCGTGACGTCACTCGTGGCCTGGAGTGGGAGTCGAGGTCAGTGTGCTGTCTCCTCTAACACACGTATACAAAGTTGCTATGACAACATGTTTAGGAGGCGTGGCCTCCTTCAGGTAACGCCCTCATCGTCTCTGCTATTCCTATATACGTAACACTCCACGCCCCTCCTCCTAAACAGCCAATGGCTTTACCATAGACCAGGAGCTTGGAGTTTACAACAGGAAGTATATATACAGAGAGGGTTTTTTTTTTTTTAAAAGCAACAGCGTCCTAAACTAATTAAACATAAATTACAATTGTATATAAAGAGAAGTTTTAGTAAGACTAATCTTATCATATACTAATAAAAATATTACAATTTTATATATAAAAAAAGGTATAAGCTATATGAAATTATAAAGGATTATAAATATTGATCATAAAATCTAGCTTGCATTTTATAGTTATCATTGCTATCAACAATAAAACGTGCTATGAGAACATTAACATATTAGACTATCCTAGACATGTTAATAATATTGATGTAATTGATGGTATTTCATAAAGGTTATAAATTTTATTTAAAAAATAAATTTGTGTGTGCGCGCACACACACACACACACACACACACACACACACACACACACACACACACACACACACACACACACACACACACACACACACACACACACACACACACACACACACACACACATACACACATACATACACACACACACACACACACACACATATACACACATATACACACATATACACACATATACACACATATACACACACATACACACACATACACACACATACACACATACACACATACACACATACACACACATATATACACACATATATACACACATATATACACATATATACATATACACATATACACATATACACATATACACATATACACATATACACACATATACACATATACACACATATACACATACACACACCCCCACACGTTAAGCATGGGGGTGGATCAATCATACTTTGGGGTTGTATTGCAGCCAGTGGCACAGGGAACATTTCACGAGTAGAAGGAAAAATGGATTCAATAAAATTTCAGCAAATTTTGGATGGTAACTTGATGCCATCTGTGAAAAAGCTGAAGTTAGAGGATGGCTTCTACAAATGGATAATGATCCTAAAGACACCTCAAAATCCACGGGGGATTACATCAAGAGGCATAAACTGAAGGTTTTGCCATGGCCTTCACAATCTCCTGACCTCAACATTATTGAAAACCTATGGATAGACCTTTAAAAGAGCAGTGCGTGACAGACAGCCCAGAAATCTCAAAGAACTGGAAGACTTTTGTAAGGAAGAATGGGCAAAGATACCTCAAACAAGAATTGAAAGACTCTTGGCTGGCTACAAAAAGCGTTTACAAGCTGTGATACTTGCCAAAGGGGGCAGTACAAGATATTAACTCTGCAGGGTGCCCAAACTTTTGCAGACGCCATTTTTTGGTTTTCTGTAATTTTGAAAGTGTAAATGATGAAAATAAAATCTAACTTTTTTTGACATATAAGAATGTCTAATCTGTAATTTGATGCCATTTGGAGATTTTTCCATCTTTCCTTGGCTTCGTTATGCACAGTAATAGACCTTTTTACCTTTCGATCCCCACTGTGTGTGTGTGTAATATATATGTGTGTGTGTGTGTGTGTGTGTGTGTGTGTGTGTGTGTGTGTATATATATATATATATATATATATATATATATAATTTAGTATGTATGGCTGAAACAATTAATCGACAACTAATCGATTATGAAATTAATCGATTACCATTTTCATAATCGATTAATCGGCCAGTAACATAATGGGGTTAAAAAAACAAATTGGCCCTTTATAGTACAAAGAGCAAATCTCTACTGTAAATATTACTTTCACTGTCCCACAGTAAAAAAATTAACCCTTTACAGTAGCGTTTTTTTTTTTACTCTTTTTGTACTAATTTTTTTTTTTTTTTTTTTAACCCCATTATGATGTTACTAAACATCTCAGGCCTGGGTCACACCTCTGTGCTTTTTGCAGAAACACACTACAGTTCATTTACACGGTTTCCTATGGGATACGTTCACATCCATGATTTTTTTCAGCTGCTGCGTATTTGGAAAGGGCAAGGGCAAAATGGTCCATTTTTTTTTTTTTTTTTCAATATACTTCAATGGAGAAGCTGCAGAAAAGTATGTAATGCGTTTTTGTGGAAATTTGTGTTTTTTAACCACTTAAGCCCCGGACCATTTCGGGCCATTAGGACCAAGCCTGTTTTTGGGATTCGGCACTGCGCTGCTTTAACTGTAAATTGTGCGGACATGCAATGTTGTACCCAAATGAAATTTGCGTCCTTTTCTTCCCACAAATAGAGCTTTCTTTTAATGGTATTTGATTGCCTCTGCGATTTTTATTTTTTGCGATATAAATGGAAAAAGACCGAAAATTTTGAAAAAAAATGATATTTTCTACTTTTTGTTATAAGAAAAATCGAATAAACTCAATTTTAGTCATACATTTAGGCCAAAATGTATTCAGCCACATGTCTTTAGTAAAAAAAATGTCAATAAGCGTATATTTATTGGTTTGCGCAAAAGTTATAGCGTTTACAAACTAGGGTACATTTTCTGAAATTTACACAGCTTTAAATTTATGACTGCCTATCTCATTTCTTGAGGTGCTAAAATGGCAGGGCAGTACAAAACCCCCCCAAATGACCCCATTTTGGAAAGTAGACACCCCAAGGAAATTGCTGAGAGGCATGTTGAGCCCATTGAATATTTATTTTTTTCGTCCCAAGTGATTGAATAATGACAAAAAAAATAAAAATAAATAAAAATTACAAAAAGTTGTCACTAAATGATATATTGCTCACACATGCCATGGTTATATGTGGAATTGCACCCCAAAATACATTCTGCTGCTTCTCCTGAGTACGGGGATACCACATGTGTGGGACTTTTTAGGAGCCTAGCCACGTACGGGACCCCGGAAACCAAGCACCGCCTTGAGGATTTCTAAGGGCGCAAATTTTTGATTTCACTCCTCACTACCTATCACAGTTTCGAAGGCCATAAAATGCCAAAATAGCACAAAACCCCCCCAAATGACCCCATTTTGGAAAGTAGACACCCCAAGCTATTTACTGAGAGGCATGTTCAGTCCATGGAATATTTTATATTTTGCCACAAGTTGCGGGAATATGACAAACTTTTTTTTTTTTGCACAAAGTTGTCACTAAATGATATATTGCTCACACATGCCATGGGCATATGTGAAATTACACCCCAAAATACATTCTGCTGCTTCTCCTGAGTACGGGGATACCACATGTGTGGGACTTTTTGGGAGCCTAGCCGCGTACGGGACCCCAAAAACCAAGCACCGCCTTCAAGGTTTCTAAGGGCATAAATTTTTGATTTCACTCCTCACTACCTATCACAGTTTTGAAGGCCATAAAATGCCAAGATGGCACAAAACCCCCCCAAATGACCCCATTTTGGAAAGTAGACACCCCAAGCTATTTGCTGAGAGGCATGGTGAGTATTTTACAGCTCTCATTTGTTTTTGAAAATTAAGAAAGACATTTTTTTTTCTTTTTTTTTTTTTTCTTTTTTTACATTTTCAAAACTTTGTGACAAAAAGCGAGATCTGCAAAATACTCAACATACCTCTCAGCAAATAGCTTGGGGTGTCTACTTTCCAAAATGGGGTCATTTGGGGGGGTTTTGTGCCATCTGGGCATTCCATGGCCTCCGAAACTGTGATAGGCAGTGAGGAGTGAAATCAAAAATTTACACCCATAGAAATCCTGAAGGCGGTGCTTGGTTTTTGGGGTCCCGTACGCGACTAGGCTCCCAAAAAGTCCCACACATGTGGTATCCCCGTACTCAGGAGAAGCAACAGAATGTATTTTGGGGTGTAATTCCACATATGCCCATGGCATGTTTGAGCAATATATAATTTAGTGACAACTTTTTGTACATTTTTTTTTTTTTTTTTTTGGTCATTATTCAATCACTTGGGACAAAAAAAAAAAATATTCAATGGGCTCAACATGCCTCTCAGCAAATAGCTTGAGGTGTCTACTTTACAAAATGGGGTCATTTGGGGGGGTTTTGAACTGTCCTGGCATTTTATGCACAACATTAGGAAGCTTATGTCACACATCATCCACTCTTCTAACCACTTGAAGACAAAGCCCTTTCTGACACTTTTTGTTTACATGAAAGAAAATTTTTTTTTGCAAGAAAATTATGTTGAACCCCCAAACATTATATATTTTTTTAAAGCAAAGGCCCTACAGATTAAAATAGTGGGTGTTGCATTTTTTTTTTCCACACAGTATTTGCGCAGCGATTTTTCAAACGCATTTTTTGGGGGAAAAACACACTTTTTTTATTTTTAATGCACTAAAAAACACTATATTGCCCAAATGTTTGATGAAATAAAAAAGATGATCATAGGCCGAGTACATGGATACCAAACACGACATGCTTTAAAATTGCGCACAAACGCGCAGCGGCGACAAAACTACATTCATTTTTAAAAGCATTTAAAAGCCTTTACAGGTTACCACGTTAGATTTACAGAGGAGGTCTACTGCTAAAATGACTGCCCTCGATCTGACCTTCGCGGTGATACCTCACATGCATGATGCAATTGCTGTTTACATATGACGCTAGACCGACGCTTGCGTTCGCCTTTGCGCAATAGCAGGGGGGGACAGCGGTGCTTTTTTTTTTTTTTTTTTTTTTTTATTATTTATTTGGCTTTTTTATTTTATTTTTAAACTGTGCCTTCCATATTTAATTTTTTTACCATTTTTATCGTTATCTCAGGGAATGTAAATATCCCCTATGATAGCAATAGGTAGTGACAGGTACTCCTTTTTTTGAAAAAAATTGGGGGGTTAGACCCTAGATCTTTCCTCTGCCCTCAAAGCATCTGACCACACCAAGATCGGTGTGATAAAATGCTTTCCCAATTTCCCAATGGCGCTTTTTATATCCGGGGGGGGGACATTCCCTCCCACTGCTTGTAAAAGCAGTCTAGAGGCTAATTATCTGCTAGAATTGCTTTTACATGAAAGCCGGCTGCTGGCTGAAAAGAATGATACCAAGATGATACCTAAACCCGCAGGCATCATTCTGATATAAACATTCAAAGTCCAGCAACATACCAGTACGTTGCTGGTCCTTGTTGGACATGTATTGTAATCTTTTTTTTCATACAGCCTATTGGCTGAACGAAAAAAAGAGATTGATTGGTGGGTATGCCCACCATTAGAATACCTCCCTTCATCCACCCACTTCTAATGATGGGCATATATGCCGAAGCATGGGGGCATCCTCCCGCAAAAAAGTTATGCCGCGTACACACGGTCAAGCCTTCGTCGGAATTTCGACCGTATGTACGCGGCATAAAAGGTTATGCCGCGTACACACGGTCGGACTTTTCCACGGATAAGCCTCCGTTGGAATTTCGACCGTATATACGCGGCATTAGGAGCAAAATCGCTCCTCCGCCCCTGCTGCCCCCATGCTTCGGCATATATGCTCTTTTTTTTAACTGTGGTGGTGAAATCACCTCCTACAGCGTTGGAGTCACGGCTTTATGTATCGTGGGAGCAAACGCTGTTGCTGTCAAGATAAATAGATCCGCGCTGCAACTGAATGGCGTACCTGCTAAGCAAATGGTGGTTAACATTAAAACAAAGTAACATTACAGTACAACAGTAAGACCTTACCATGCCATACCTGCAAAGCAAATACCAAAACAAAACCTAGTAAAAAATAAAAAAATGTTTTAACGCAACCTGTGCCTAAAATATATATATGCCGAAGCATGGGGGCATCCTCCCGCAAAAAAGTTATGCCGCGTACACACGGTCGGAATTTCGACCGTATGTACGCGGCATTAGGAGCAAAATCGCTCCTCCGCCCCTGCTGCCCCCATGCTTCGGCATATATGCTCTTTTTTTTAACTGTGGTGGTGAAATCACCTCCTACAGCACTGGAGTCACGGCTTTATGTATCGTGGGAGCAAACGCTGTTGCTGTCAAGATAAATAATTCCGCGCTGCAGTTGAATGGCGCACCTGAAAACAAAAAATTACATACCTGAAAAGCAAGCATGATAAAACATTGCAGAATAGAATACAGTAAAAAAGAGCAGAACAATAGAGAGAAAATAGAGAGAGAGAGAACAATAAAACGACAACTATTTTTGGTTTTTTTATTTTATATTTTTTTTGTGTTTTGTTTTTTACGGTTTTTTTTTCTTTTTTACACTTTTTTTTGTAACTTTACAACTGTAATGGTTCGGGTCTCTCAAAATGTAATGGCATCTTGGGAGACCCTGTGTAAGTGTGTCCTAGTCTGTGAAATGCTGTACCCTACGCTAAAACTTCACTTTTGAGTGGTAGCGTTCAAAACATTCACCTTGGCAAAGACCAGGCTTGTCAGGACAGCGTGGACAAAAACTACGGGTGTCACGCCTAAATCCGCGCTTGCTACAGACACGACATCTTTTTTGGGGGTGGCTTTGGGTAGGGGTACTCGGGAGGACATACGAATAATGGCTCTCATGCAGCCGGCTTACTGCATTTGGTTGGGGATGGTGAGGTGCAGAACCGCCTGGATACAGGAGTTCTGTGACTATCTCATTCTGGAATTTTAGAAGAGATAACGTCCCGCCTGAAGCTCTGTATAGCACATGAGCGTTCAGCAAAGCCAATTGGAATAATGATAGAGACACTTTTTTGTACCAGCGTCTCGCCTTACGGTCAATTAGATACGGCGCCATCAACTGGTCGTTGAGGTCCACCCCTCCCATATTTTGGTTATATTCGTGGACACAGAGGGGTTTCTCCACAACACCAGTCGCCGTAGGAATTTGGACTGTCGTGTCTGCATGAAGGGAGGTAAGAAGGAAAACATTCTTATTGTCCCTCCACTTCATAGCGAGCAAGTTATTACACTTCAAGCAGGCTCTCTCCCCTAGCCTAAGACGGGCATCTACAAGCCGCTGGGGAAAGCCCCGGCGATTAGGTCGCACGGTGCCACATGCTCCAATCTTATGATCAAACAAGTGACTAAACAGTGGCACGCTCGTGTAATAATTGTCCACATACAAGTGGTACCCCTTTCCGAATAAGGGTGACACCAAGTTCCACACTATCTTGCCAGCGCTCCCTATGTAATCCGGGCAGTTGACCGACTCAATCTGACTGTCTTTTCCCTCATAAACCGTAAAGTTCACTACATAGCCTGTTGCCCTGTCACAGAACTTGTAGAGCTTGACCCCGTATCTGGCACGCTTGCTGGGAAGGTACTGCTTGAAAGACAAGCGGCCAGAAAATTTAATCAGGGACTCATCAACACAGACAACTTGATCGGGAGTAAACAAGGCTGCAAAACGTTCGTTGAAGTGGTTTATGAGGGGCCGAATTTTATAGAGCCGGTCGTATTCAGGGTCCCCACGTGGACGACAAAGTTCATTGTCGTTGAAGTGCATGAACCGCAAAATCTGCTCGTATCGTGCCCTGGACATGGAGGCAGAGAACACGGGCATGTGGTCAATTGGGTGCGTGGACCAATAAGCACGCAATGACGGAAATTTATGTGTGCCCATGTTGAGGGAAAGGCCCAGAAAGGTCTTAAATTTGGAAACCGTAATTGGTTTCCAATTTCTGGCAATTTTAGGCAACTGGGGGTTAGCGGCGATAAATTGACCAGCATATAAATTACTCTGGTCCACAATAGATCTATAGAGATCTTCCGTGAAAAACAGCGAATAAAAATCGATTGGCATAAAATCAGCTGTTTCCACCTGAATACCGGGTTGGGCAGTGAATGGGGGAAGTACGGGTTCTGCAGAAGTGGTGGGGACCCAATCAGGATAGGCAAATTCTGCAGGAAGGGCAGTATGGGCACGACGGGCCTGCCTTTGTCTTCTTGGTGGCAGCGGGACACTACTTGTGCTTGCCACCTCGCCAGCTTGAACTGCACTTATGGGACTCGCCACGTCACCAAGTGTTACTGCAGTGCTGGATGTACGTCCAGGCTGTACTAGGCCGCTGGTGCTTGCCAGTTCACCAGAAGGAATAGCGGCGCTAGTACTACTCTGCTCCATGATACGAGAGACCTGCGGTTCTTGCTCCTCAACAACCTCAGAAGATCGGGATCGGGTACGCCTGACCTTAGCAGGGACCTCAACTTCGTCGTCAGAGCTATCTGACGTGGGGCCGCTGACGTCACTGTCTTCTACGGGAAGATATTCTGAGCCTGAATCTGACAGATACGTGACCTCCTCTTCACTATCTGTCATGCTCAGAATCTCGTAGGCCTCTTTACTAGTGTACCTTCGACTTGCCATTTTGGGCTCTAAATTTAGGGGTACACTAGTAAGATTCACAGGAAAAAAAGCACCTGACTGTCGTCAGCAAATATATCAAACGCTACAAAAAAACTGTTAGCGATCGCAGGGATCAGGCCTGTCTCTGCGAACGCTGCAGTTATGTGTGTTGTGTTTGGTAAGTGACAGTGATCGATCGATACTGCACTTGGGTGGGCTGGGCTGGGCTGGGCGGAGGGGCTAAACGCAGGTACTAGCAGGTATCTGGGCTGATCCCGCTAACACTGCGTTTTTGGGAACCCTAAACCGCTGGGGATGCTAGTATAGATCTGATCAGATACTATACCACTAAGGGGGGTGTATGCTTTGCGCGTGGGTGTTAGCGTTACTGGCACTAACCTAACACTGCCTGGGGCGACGCAGACCCTCTCTGGCGCTAAAACCTAATTGATCTCACCCGCCGGGCTATCAGGGGGGTTAAACCTTTATTGGGTTATATACGGCGGGTGCCCTGATGCTATAAAAAGCAAACTAATCAACCAGCGTCACCCGTAACCTTTATATGGTGATCACTGGTGAAAGGGTTAACTAGGGGCAATCAGGGGGTTAAAACCTTTATTAGGTTAAATATGGGGGTACCTGACACCAATAAAAACCTGCGGCGAACCTAAAAAAAAAATAACTGCCTATCTAAAACACCAGCGACACGAATACAGCGATCGGAAAAACAATCGCTTAGTGACGCTGAAGTTAGGGGGTGAAAGGGTTACCTGGGGGGTGATCAAGGGGTTAAACCTTTATTAGGGGGGGTTAGGGGGCTACCCTGGACCTAAAGGGGCCTAATCCTAACTGCCTTGCAACTTTTTACAATCACAGATGACACTAAATGCAGTGATCAGTAAAATAAATGATCACTGCAATCAGTGACACTGTGATTGGGGGCTTTGGGGTGACCTGGGGGGTGATCTGGGGGTGACTGGGGGGTGATTTGTGTGCCTATGTGTACCTACGTGTCAGTGGACTGTTGGAGCACTAACCTCTGTCTTCACTCCTCGGCGCCGGGAACGAAAAGACCGCGGCGAGGGAGATGACATCACTTCCTCCAGCCTGTGTTTACATCACATGGCGGAGGAAGCAATTTCATTGGCCGGGAGCGATCGCGAGGGGGGGGGGCAGAATCGAGCGGCCGCCCCCTCATGCCTGATCGCTCCCGAACACTTAACGGCCGCTCACTGCAGTGAAGGGGGGTCCGGATGGACCCCCCAACTGCACAAAGGCGATCACGTAGATCTACGTGATTCTGCCTGTCCGTGCCATTCTGCCGACGTAAATCGGCGGTGGGCGGTCGTTAAGTGGTTAATCTGCCCAACAACAAATTGGCCCAAAGAAACCAAAGAAATGTAAAAATGCAAATCGCAGCAAAATTCCCTTTTTTTTTTTTTTCCTCCTTTAAGGTTATTCACCGATTAATCGAAACAATAATCGGCCAACTAATCGATTATGAAAATAATAGTTAGTTGCAGCCCTATATGTGTGTCCCTCTCCCTCCCTCCTATTATTACATGATATTTGATATAAATGTTTGTTGGCATAGTATAGTTTCTATAGCTGTCAATATATGACCATATTGATGTATGATATAAATCTCTGTATGAATACTGTATTTATTGGCATATAACACTCACTTTTTTACCCTGAAAATAGAGGGTAAACTGTGCCTGCGTGTTATACGCAGGGGGCTGTGGAAAGTTTTTTTCCCTGAAACTTCCCTCTTAAAGTTAGGGTGCGTGTTATACGCCTGTGCGTGTTATACGCCGATAAATACGGTATGTTATACAAATGATTAAAATAAAATATAAATTCGATACATTCAGGGGTAGTGAGGTTGGGCTGTCGCATATGAGTGCACCCATCTCAAGTTCCTCATTTAACCCCTCCGGTGACATGCTATTAAGGGTAAATATCCAGTAGGATTTACGTTTACATAAACAAGCAAATCTTTCACCTTCTGGGATGGACATAGGTATGGACTCAATCCCAAAAAGTTCCAGACCATCAGTACTACCCCCATGTTTATATTTAAAATGACATGGTACATTATGCTTTTCAGTTTTCTTCTCTATGAACCTGCGGTGTTCACCGAAGCGTTTCCTCATTGCTCGCACCGTCCTACCTACATAGAGGTACCCGCATAGGCACCTTGGTCCATAGATAACAAACTGAGTACTGCAGCATATAAACTGTTTAATGTTAAACTTACGACCATCTTTGCTGTTAAATGACTTTTGGCCATGGATAATCTATATGCTTTACATCTGGTACCTTTAAATCTGTAATGTCATATAATTTTTATATTTATATTAGTATATGATAAGATTGGTTTTACTAAAAATATATATATATACTCGAGTATAAGCTGAGTTTTTCAGCCCTTTTTTCTCTTGTCATCCATGGACTGACACAGTGTGTCTTTACACTTTACACGTGGGTTATGTCCCTGCTTGCAGGAGAAGACCTAGGCAGAATGTGAGATGTTATACATACATTCTAAAAGCCAGAGCTAAACTGCCCCGCCCAGGGGGGCGGTCCCTCCGGACATAACCCTCCCACTGCAGTCAGCAGACCTCAGTTTTTTTTTTTCTGCCTAGCAGAAGGAGAAGACATGGCTCTCTCAGGAGCCAGTCTCCTGACCTATTTTTTATTCCTTTTGGAATTTTTTCTTATTTTATTTTTGAGATCTTCTATCAACTGTCGGCTGGCAACAGGTTGGGTACAAGATATCCTCGTAGTCTTCCCTGTCCGACCATCGAGCATGCATGTTCCTCGCCTTGTGTGCGTGAGACTCGGTTCACGACATGCCCCACGACTCCAGGGGTGGCCGGTGGTGGGCTTCACGCTCCACGGTCCTCTCAAGATTGAACAGTCCGGCTGTATCTTTCACGGTGGACCGGGCAGACAGCTACTCAGTACCGCACTGTGATAGTTCTGTCAGAAACACACCAGTGGGTCCCTCAGGGGACAGGTAAGTAGTCTCTCCTGGCTGCAGGTGAGTACATGCTGTGTGTTTCTTGTGTGGGGGATTTTCCCGGTCTCCCCCTTTTTTTTTTTTTTTTTGTCACTCTCTGTCACCATTGCTGGCGCTGTGCTGTGTGGGGTGCATGGGGGCCATACTGTCCTGGGGGGGGGGGGCTCATGCTGCTCTGCATTTCACTGGGGCTGTTTTTTTTTTTTTTTTGGATGTGTGGGGGCCTGGGCGCCGTTCGGCGCCATGTTTGGTGTGTGTGCTTTATTTCACATTGGCGGCCATCTTGCCGTGGTCCGCCAGAGCACATTGCGGGGGCCATTTTCTTGTAGCCGCACGCTTTTCAAACACTAGGTTGGCCTCTATCGCCGCTCGGAGCGGCGCAAATCTCCTCACACTCTCTCCTCTCAGCTCACTCACGCTGAGCGGCGCAGAGAGACAGGGCAGCGGAACCGAGCGGTCCTGGTCAGGTTGGTGGGTCCCCTGGGCATTCCCCTACTTGGTTAGCGCAGCCTGTGGGTGGACTTTTTTCTGAGGAGTCTCAGAGAGGGACTTTATGGAGTCAGTGTCACCAGCTTCCCCTCACATGCCAGAGGCAACAGGCAGTGCTCCAGCACCTGCGGTCCCCATGGACCAGTTGTCGGCAGTCCTGGAATCATTTGACCAGGATGGAAGCGGTGTGCGAGCGCGAGGGAGCAAAAAAGCGCCCTCCCCCCACTTTATCTCCACAAGGGGAGTGCTCTGATTCAGATATGGGCCTAGCTATTGCTGCTCAGGACCCTAGCTCTGAATATTTGGATGGTTTTGAACAGGACATTCCTTGTGAGGAAGACTCCAGTTCTGAGTCAGTAAATGACAGGGCGCTTGTTAGTGAACTCATTGATGCTGTGAGGGACACTCTCAGGCTGAATGCTTCAGCTGCAGAACCTCAGGCTGAGGCAGTCTCCTTTTGGTTCTTTTAAGGCCAAGCCTTCTAAAAAGGTTTTTCCATATGTACCTTTCTTTGACCAGCTCATTGACCAGGTCTGGGAAAAGCCGCAGAAGACTTTCATGGTCCCGCAGGGTTTGTCTATCGGATACCCCTTTGAGGATGCCCTGCTTAAAAAGTGGGCTTCTCCCCCAGTGGTCGACCCTCCAGTCGCCCGTTTAAACAAGGCCACCACTCTCCCGATGGAGGGGACTCCTGCGTTTAAGGACCCCACTGACAGGAGGTCAGAGGTGGTGAGTAGAGCCATGTTCGCCTTGTTGGGATCCGCCCTACGGCCCGAAGTAGCGGCGACCCTTGTGTCTCAGACACTCACGGAATGGGCAAAAATTTTGCACCAAACTGTACAGGAGCATAATCTTCCTCCAGACACTATTGCTCTGGCCCACCAAATGGTGCAGGGTCTGATATATGTGTGCGACGCCACGTTGGACGTGGCCCCTTTTAATATCCAGGGCCTCTGTCTCGGCGGTGGTATTGCGTCGTCTTATCTGGTTGAAATGCTGGTCTGCTGACCTAGCCTCTAAGAAGCTCCTGACGGATCTACCTTTTAAGGGTGGTAGACTTTTTGGTGCTGCTCTGGATGACATCATCAAGGATGTTACGGGAGGTAAAAGCACTCTTCTTCCTCAAACTATCAAGGGTAAGGAGGCCCGCCGTAAACCGGGTCCTTCCTTTCCAGCAAAAAAGGTTTTTTTTTCGTCCGTCAGAGTCCACGGGTAAGCCCTCCCAGACTGACAACAGTGCGGCTGGTGGGCACCAGCGCCCCTGGGTGCGTAAGCCTAACAAGCCGGCTCCCAAGCCCGCCTCCGCGTGAAGTCTTGCCCCCGCCCGATTCGGGGGTGGGGGGACGACTTTGCAGGTTCACGGATCGGTGGACCTCCCGGATCTCCGACCGGTGGGTGTGGTAGGTGGTCACCTCAGGATACAGAATAGAGTTCAGTTTCTGGCCCCCAGACAAATTCTTTCCCTCAAATCTCCCTCTCCTTCCTGCCCATCGGGCAGCCCTCTTGGGGGCTGTACAGGATTTGATCGGGTCCGGAGTGATTGTGCTGGTTCCGTCCCAGGAGAGGTTTCAGGGGTTCTACTCGAATCTGTTTGTTGTTCCAAAAAAGGACGGGGTTCGGCCAATCCTGGACCTCAAGGCCCTGAATGCCTTCGTGAAGGTGCAAAAGTTCCGTATGGAATCCATTCGCGCGGTGATCGCTACACTCCATCGGGATTTTCTAGCGTCCTTGGACATCAAGGACGCCTACTTGCATGTTCCGATCTGCGCAAGCCACCAGAAGTTTCTGCGCTTTGCGGTCGGCGAAGTCCACTATCAATTTGTGGCTCTTCCCTTCGGCCTAGCCTCGGCACCGAGAGTGTTCACCAAGGTGCTGGCTCCGGTCCTAGCTTTGCTGAGACAGCGAGGCATTGCTATCGTGGGCTATCTGGACGATCTTCTAAGAGCAGACAGTGGCTCCGAATTAGAAGAAAGTGTGACTATCGTCAGTCAGACCCTCAGGGACTTCGGGTGGCTCCTGAACGTTCAGAAGTCGGTTCTGGTCCCGACTCAGCGTCTGGAGTATCCAGGTCTGATTCTGGACTCCTTGGAGGCAAAGGTATTCCTACCTCCGGAGAAACTGCTGACACTTCAGTCTGCAGTGCGGGTGCTGACGTCCCGAAAATGGTCGTCAATCTGTTTTTGCATGAGAGTCCTGGGACTCATGGTGGCCTCCTTCAAGGCCGTTCCTTATGCCCAATCGCATACCAGGGCTTTACAGAAAGATCTTGTCCACCTGGGACAAATCCCCGTTGTCCTTGGATCTTCAGATCCAGGTGAGTCACCTGGTCAGGGCGTCCCTGACGTGGTGGTTGAGGTCCCCGGCTCTTCGGTCCGGGAAGTCGTTCCTCCCCATCCAATGGACGGTGATCACGACGGATGCCAGCCTGACGGGCTGGGGGGGGGGGGGGGGGAGTCTGGGGAGTCCTGCCGGCCCAAGGGCTTTGGACTCCGGACGAAGCCCTCTTACCGATCAATGTGCTGGAGATACGGGCAATCAGACTGTGCCTCTCCTCATGGTCGGAGAAATTACAGGGTCACTCCATCAGGATCCAGTTGGACAATGCCACGGCAGTGGCGTATGTCAACCATCAAGGGGGGACTCGGAGCTCAGCTGCGGCTTCCGAGGTCGCCCGCATCCTGAGGTGGGCCGAAAGAAGCGTGCCGGCTCTGTCGGCCGTCTACATCCCGGGCGTAGACAATTGGCAGGCGGACTATAAAAGTCACCAGAACGCTGGACCAGGGAGAGTGGTCCTTGCACCCGGAGGTCTTTCAACTCTTTTGCAGACGGTGGGGCACGCCGGATGTGGACCTGATGGCCTCTCGACTCAATCGCAAGGTGTCAAGGTTTGTGGCCATATCCAGGGATCCCTGGGCGGATGCCTCAGATGCGTTGGTGGCCCATGGGGTCGGTATCACCTGATATACGTTTATCCTCCGCTGCAGTTGCTCCCTCGCCTGCTGCGCAGGGTAGCGACCGAGGGAATTCTGGTGATCCTCATTGCTCCGATTGGCCTCGGCGTCACTGGTACGCCGATCTGGTACGTCTCGTCGCGGATGTTCCCTGACGGTTACCAATGCGGGGGGACCTTCTGTCTCGAGGTCCTATATTTCATCCTGCTTTACAGTCTCTGGCTTTAACGGCATGGTTATTGAAAGCCAGGTGCTGAGAGACCGAGGTCTCTCGGATTCGGTCATTTCGACCATGTTAAGGGCACGGAAGTCTTCCTCCAGAAAGATCTATCACCGTACATGGAGAGCTTACATCGCCATGTGCGAGGAGCTGGACTGGCGCCCACAAACGTATTCCGTTCCCAGAATCCTGCAGCGTGGCGTGACCCAAAAGCTCGCTTTGAGTACCATTAAGGGTCAGATTTTGGCCTTGGCCATCTTCTTTCAGCGACCACTGGCGGGTCATCCCTTGGTTAGCACCTTTTGTGCAGGGGGTTCGCCATGTGCTCCCTCCTGTCAAGCCTCCTCTCCCCCCGTGGGATCTGAACTTGGTGCTCTCGGTTCTCCAGGAACCTCCCTTTGAAAATATCAGAGATATTCCCCTCCTGACTTTGTCTCAGAAGGTGGCCTTCTTGGTGGCCATTACTTCCATTAGACGAGTGTCTGAGTTGGCGGCCTTGTCCTGCAAGTCGCCCTTTTTGGTCATCCATAAGGATAAGGCGGTGTTGCGTCCGCGACCTTCTTTTCTGCCAAAGGTGGTCTCGGCCTTCCACTTAAATGAGGACATTGTCCTCCCGTCCTTGTGTCCTCACCCATCGCATCCCAGAGAGTTTGCGCTTCACACTTTGGATGTGGTACGAGCCTTGCGGGTGTACCTGTCTGCTACTGCTTCTATTCGGAAGTCTGACTCACTGTCTGTGGCTGTCTCTGGTCCAAAACAGGGCCAAGCGGTTTCGTCTGCCACCATTTCTAGGCGGATCAGACAAACCGTCATTCAAGCTTATGCTCTCAAGGTGCGGGCCCCTCCCTTTCCGGTTTCGGCGCATTCCACCAGGGCAATTGGTGCTTCCTGGCTTTCCGACATCAAGCGTCGGTTGCACAAGTGTGCAAGGCGGCGACCTGGTCGTCTGTTCATACCTTTTCTAAGTTTTATAAGGTTGATGTGGCTGCATCTTCGGATGCTTCCTTCGGCCGCAAGGTGTTGCAGGCCGCTGTTTGAAGTTGCAACTCCTCGTTAAGGAGCTCTGCCTTGTTTGGAGTGAAGTTTTTGGTTTTCCATTTATACTGCTCCCATCCCTCTTGACACTGCTTTGGGACATCCCATGTGTAAAGTGTAAAGACACGGATGACAAGAGAAAATAGGATTTTTGTACTCACCGTAAAATCCGTTTCTCTGGCATCCATGGACTGACACAGCACCCACCCTTCTTTTTAAGTTTGTACTGCTTTGTTACAAACTGAGGTCTGCTGACTGCAGTGGGAGGGTTATGTCCGGAGGGACCCGCCCCCCTGGGCGGGGCTTTTCAGCTCTGGCTTTTTAGAATGTATGTATAACATCTCACATTCTGCCTAGGTCTTCTCCTGCAAGCAGGGACATAACCCACCGTGTAAAGACACGCTGTGTCAGTCCATGGATGCCAGAGAAACGGATTTTACGGTGAGTACAAAAATCCTATTTTTTTAGGCTGAAAATGCCCCCCTCGGCTTATACTCGAGTCAGTGTCCCCACTTACTGTTCTCTGGTGTCTTCGGTGTTCTCGGGGGATGAAGAGGCTTTTAATTAAGCTCCTGAGCTAACTGCATTTGCCGACGGAGGTGAGGGAGATAAGATACGGTAATTGTAATTTTATGTTTTATATAGTTTAGGACACTGTTGCTTTTTAAAAAAAATAAAAAATAACCCTCTCTGTATATATACTTCCTGTTGTAAACTCCAAGCTCCTGGTCTATACGGTCACGCTGAGCCGGCTGGTCCGTGCAAGCGCTGCACAACATATGAGATGAGGAAGCAGACTCCTAGCTTACACACGATTATCTCCATTTACGCCGCTGCCTTGTGAGCCAATCTATCTACATAGACCAGGAGAGGAGGCTTGAATCGAGCTGTATATGTGAATACACATCACATGTCTGTGTGAGTGCAATCCTCATATTTTTAACTGCTAATTTCCAATAAAAACAGTGTTACACTAGGATAGCCTTCGCGCTCTTTCTCCCTTTGTATTTTTACCTTAATAAAGAGAATGCATTAATTACTTCAATACCAGGAACTTTCGCTCCTTTCTGCCCAGGACAGTTTTGAGCTTTCAGCGCTGTTGCAGTTTGAATGACAATTGCGCGGTCATGCAACACTGTACACAAACTAATTTTTTTTTTTTTATCATTTTCTTCCCACAAATAGAGCTTTCTTTTGGTGGTATTTGACCACCTCTGCGGTATTTATTTTTTGCTAAACAAACTAAAAAAAATTTTTTTTTGAAAAAATAAAAATGTTTTCGTTTGTTATAAAATATTGCTTTCTCCTTTACTGACGGGCACTGATGAGTTGGTACTGATGAGTAGAATTGATGGGCGGTACTGATATGCAGCACTGATGGGCACCGATAGGTGGCACTGATGGGCGGCAGTGATTGGCACTGACAGGTTGCATTGGACACTAATAGATGGCACTGATGGGCAGCACTGATTGGGCAGGTACTGGACACTGGCACTCTGGTGGGCACTGATTGGCACTTGGGCACTCAGAAGGTGTTATGATGGGGCTGTGCTGATAATCAATGTGCTGATTATCAGCACAGACCCCCCTGACAGGGAGAGCCGCCTTTCGGCTCTCCCTGTCAGCGCGAACCGAGGAATGCCGTTTACCGGCACTTCCTGGTTCACCGCTGTGATCAGCTGTGATTGGTCACAGCTGATCACGTGGTAAGAAGCCTCTGTCAGGCTTCTTACCATGATCGGAGATGCGATGTATCAGACTGACTCGCCGCACTAGCGCGCCCCCTCCAGCATGTTATCCTGCTGGACGTCATATGACACCCAGTCAGGATGACAGAACCACTTCCCGGCCATCATTCTGCATACGGTGGGTGGAAGTGGTTAAGGTAAAGGATTGTTTTTTAGGCCCCGTTCACACCTGAGCGATTTTCAACTTGAAGCTTGTAGCTCTAAAACGCTCAACAATCCAAATCTCATTCATTTCAATGGCCCCTGTTCACATCTGGGAGTTCTGTCGCCTGAAGCAAAACGCCTATCGCTCAAAAAAGTACATTGGCTTCTTTTTCCCTTTATCGTCTTTCAGGACAGCACCTTGAGAGTGTGGCTCCACCCACTTGACAGGAAACACACCTCCACCAAACTTCTTAATAGGAGGCTCCTGTCCACTTATCAGTTTTTGTGTTTCCTCCCGGCGGGAACACATGTGGGGGTTAGGAGCTCTCTAGGTGCTGTCCTGAGAGGCCAGATCTCCCTACTCCACCTGTTTTTTTTTTTTGCATACCTCAGTCTGATTCCTTCCATTTCCATGGGCTAGAGAGTGCCTTGTGGATGGGCTCCTTCTCCCTCATCGGTGCTCAGAGGAGCCAGGACTGCTCCGGGATGCTGCCCTTCGGCAAGGTAGACGGCGCGGACATTTTTTTCTTGTCCGGGCAGCCAAACGGCGCCGCCATCTTGGGAAGGTCAGTCAGGCTGCTTCTCCCGGAAGTGAGGTAACCGGAGCGAGTGCGAGGCATGGAGATGACGTAATTTCCTCCGGAAGGAACAGGTTTGGTGCCTTTTTTAGCCGGTTCTGGTCCGGTGCAGAGGCGCTAGTGGAGTCCGGAACCGACGTTTGCCAGCAGCATTGCGCTGCTTCCTCAACATGGATGCAGGATCCGCAGCGAGTGGCACAGGCACCAGCGCAAGGCCCAGGCAAGGAGTAGACTGAGGTTCTACTCTTATTTAATATGGGGTCTCTCTCTAGCTCTCTTCTCCCTTAGAGGGGGTTTGAGTTATTTTCCCCCCTGGTGGCGGGGGCCTTTCTGGGCACATGAGTGTAGTGGATCTCTCACTGTGCACCTGTGGTGAGCATCTTGAATGGTTTTCAGGTTGGCTCAAATGGATGGTTTGTCTTTTTTTTTTTTTTTTTTTCCTTTCCCTTATGGCAGGCCAAGAGCTCTGAGCCAGGGAATAAAAAGAAATGTCCTTCATGCAAGTCTAATCTACCTGAAGGCTGGAAAAAGACTTTGTCAAACATGTATTGACGCATTAGTGAAGGGGAAGAGTCTTCCGCTTGCAGCAACATAATCACATTGGTAAAAAAGAATTGGATGCTACCATTCAATCTTTTAAATCCTCACTTACAAAACCATCCGTGAGACAGACCTCTACCTCACAAGACTCACTGTTAGTCCTGGTAGTAGAGACAGAAGAGAGTCCTCTGAACCAGGAAGGTCCTTCCCCCTCACATTCTCAAGAATCGGATGAGGAGGAGGACGACGAGCTGGAGAATGTCTTCAAGATATAAATTGTCTTTGGAACAAGTTGATGGCCTCCTAAAAGCTATTCATGCGACTTTAGGCTTAGAGGAAGAGCGTACAGAGTTATCTATTTTTTTTTTTTTTTTAATCAGGTATTCTTTATTTCTTTTGTATAAACATACTTATACATATACTTCTTTCCACTTACAAAATTATAGATATCCTTTACCACATATAGTGAAACATTAGACCCATTCTCCCTTTCCACACCCCACACATTTCCCTTTCTCTCCCCTCCCTTTCATTCCTCCCTCCCGCCCTCCCCTCTACCATACCTCCACCTCTATCCATTGTTTCCATATCTTAATGAATTTATTTTTATTTCCTCTCTTATTATATATAAATTCTTCCTTCCTAATGGTGTCATCTATTACTTTCCTCCATTCTGTTCCTGTTGGGGGATCTTTTGCTTGCCACCTTTGTGCTATGAGTTTCCTGCCTTGGAACAGACATCTTAATACTGCCGTTTGCGTATCTCCTGGTATTCCCCTTTCTTCCATCAAACCTAGCACACATAGCCTGGCCTCTAGCTGTAAGGATGTCCTGAATACATAATTTATTCTATCTATTATTTCTTTCCAATACCTAAAAAAAAAAAAAAAAAAAAAAAAAAAAAAAAAAAAATTAAGTACTGTCCGTGATACTTTTTTTATTTGCACTAACATAGAATTTTTCAGGACAAGCTTTCGGGGTATGTCCCCTTCTTCAAGGTCCAAGCAGTACTGATTCACAATTTTTTTAGCAGAATGTTGAAACAAAACAAGAAAAAAAATAAAAAATCTCAGAGGGAAAGGAAAAAAAACACATACAAATCAATGGTAATAAAGATAGCAGCAGAGTTAGTGAGATAAGACAGAGGGAGAGCTATAGACTTGAGGGGGGAGATGCTAGTCACAGAGGGGGTCATAAAACCTTAGTATAATGGGTAAGGAAACCAATATCTAAATTTAGGCCATTCGTTATTGTGTTAAAAAGAATTATCATTCTTACAGCTTGGGGCACCTCCAGACCATATGTATCAAGTCTCCTTGCTCATTTCCACATCTCTGGCATTTCGCGTCTTGTCTTCTACCGAACTGTAACCTTCTTTGGGGTGTGTAATATGCTCTGTGTATTAAATATGGTTGGGAGATCATTTGGGAGGGGGAGAGTGAGACTTTGGGGCCTGCTTCCAATATCTTTTTCCACTGTTCCTGTGTCATTGGACCCACACAGAGTTATCTTTACACGACAGGATGTATGCAGGACTCCGTGAGAACCTTTCCAGTCCATGCAGTAATTTCTGAGGCAATCGAGAAAGAGAATGGACTGATCCTGAAAAGAAACCTTTCTTTGCTAGGGCACACAAGAAGGTTTCCTTTTTGATGAAGACCCAGCAGCTCCCTGGAATAAGGTTCTAAAACTCGATGCAGCCTTTTCTCAAGTCTCAAGATCTACTGATCTAGCATTTGAGGACATGGGGATTCTGAAAGATCCCATGGATAAGAGGATCGATCAGCAATTAAAAAGGGCCTGGCAATCCATCATGGGCAACCTTAAGCCTGCAATGGCGACTACTTGCGTCTCCAGAAATATGGAGTATTGTTTGAACCAGCTTAAAGCTCCTATAATAGCTGATTCTCCAAAGCAAGAAATCCTGGACTTCTTTTCAACACTGTCAGCAGCTGTAGGATGATGGCAAAATCTGCGGCCCTTAATAACTCGGATGGAGGGCACTGTGGTTGAAAACCTGGCCGGGGGACACAGCGTCTAAAAACAAGCTGTGCCGAGTACCCTTCCAAGGGGATTTATTGTTTGGCCCCGATTTGGATGCGGTTCTTGACAGAACTGCAAACAAGAAGAAATCTTTTCCTGTCAAAGAAAAAGCAGACGGGCAAAAAAAAATTTCGTCCTCAAAGGGCTCAAGAACATAACCTCAAGAGGAAGAAAAGCTGGTCAGGGCAGAAGGGAAAAGGCAAGGGGAATGTCTTGTTCCGTCCTCTCTATGCTCACCCAAGGTTACAGAATAGAGTTTTCATTCCATTTTGGCCAAAAAGGGCATGGTTTACCACCATTCTTTGAATGGCAGTCAGTCTTGGCGGCTGCCTCTCCGGCAGGACTTCTGCAGGGTCCGATACACCATCCGGAGGTGGCCAGTTTAAGCCTCACGTCGTGGTATCTGAGAGGCAGTTGTTGAGACGAAAAGGTCTGTCTCGACCCCTGGTGACTACCTTGCTTTCCAGTAGAAATTTAGTTACCAGAAAGATTTATGCTAAATACTGGAAGGTTTACAACTCCTGGTGTCACTCGTCAAATAGAGTGGTGAAAAATCTAGTGTCAATTCTGGAATTTCTTCAGCATGGAGCAGAAAACTTGACTTTTTGGCATGGCAGATTACAAAGTTTTTGGCCCCATAGGCTTCAATAGAAACACCTGACTTGATCGTTTGCCGCACGTTTTCTGCTAAAACAGGCAGCTCTCCACACCTAATCCCCCCCCCCCCCAGTGCTTTCTATTGGCTAAACAAAAATGCCTGAAGCTGTAAAACGCTTGTAAATACACTTCTAAGACGCTTTAAAAATGATAAAATTAAATAAAGCCAGTAAATTTCTATGCTCAGGTGTGAATAGAGCCTTTGATTTTAGAGCAACTTTGGCCTAGGGGGCGCCAGAGGAACAGGAAATTAATTTAGTAGAATTTTTTTCATTTGGAATCTCTTGTTTTCAAAATGTTCATTGATTTTCTAATCGTTAGTTGGTCAAACTGACCGTTGTTTGTGACCGCAGTGGGTGAAAAAATTTGATGGAGCAAGGTGGAAAATATGTCTCGCGTGAACACATTTTTAACAGTGAATGTGGTTTTTCATTCAAAAAATTACATTCTTTTTAAAATTTATGAAGACATCAAATGTACTGTACTTGTACGAATGTTTAAACAAACGTTCATTTGGAAATCTAGCCTTTAGTTCTTCTGCGAATTTACAAAATAAAATAAGCCAGATAAGATCACTTTAAAGCGTAACTCTCTAGGTATTTTTAAAGCGGTTGTATTGACAATTTTGGTACTTTTACCTACAGGTAAGCCTATAGTAAGGCTTACCTGTAGGTAAAAAAAAATCTTCTAAACCTTTATTCCCCTCG
>CM055120.1:230009671-230027171 GCA_029206835.1 Rana muscosa
TTAACGACCGCCCCACTGTAAATATACGTTGGCAGAATGGCACGGACAGGCACAATCACGTACCTGTACGTGCCTGCCTTCGTATGGGTGGGGGGTCCAATCGGACCCCCCTCCGGTACAGTGAGCGGCCGGGATCGCTTTGGGAGCGATCCGTGATGAGAGGGCCGCCATTCGATTCTGGCCACCCCCTTGCGATCGCTCCCGGCGAATCAAATGCTTCCTCTGCCTGTGTAATGTTTACACAGGCAGGAGGAAGTGATGTCATCCCTCATGCGGCGCTCACATATACCGAGTGCCGCATGAGAGAAGACACAGGTTAGTGCACAAACACTACACTAACACCAGCACACATCGGCACATGATCGCCCCCCCCAGATCACCCCCCAGTCACAGTGTCACTGATTGCAGTGACCATTTATTTACTGATCAGTGACATTTGTGACTGTAAAAGTGTCAGGGCAGTTAGTTTTAGGTCCAGTGTAGCCCCCTAACCCCCCCCCCTAATAAAGGTTTAACCCCTTGATCGCCCCCCAGGTAACCCTTTCACCCCCTAGCACCGCCGTCACTAAGCGATCGTTTTTCTGATCGCTGTTTTAGTGTCGGTGATGCCGATAGGTAGCCAGTTATTTTTTTTTAGGTTCGCCGCAGGTTTTTATAGCGTCGGGTACCCCCCGTATATTACCTAATAAAGGTTTAACCCCCTGATTGCCCCTAGTTAACCCTTTCACCAGTGATCACCATATAAGTGTTACGGGTGACGCTGGTTAGTTAGTTTGCTTTTTCTAGTGTCAGGGCACCCGCCGTATATAACCCAATAAAGGTTTAACCCCCTGATTGCCCGGCGGGTGATATCAATTAGGTTTTAGCGTCAGAGAGGGTCTGCGTCGCCCCAGGCAGCGTCAGGTTAGTGCCAGTAACGCTAACACCCACGCGTGAAGCGTACACCACCCTTAGTGGTATAGTATCTGAACAGATCAATATCTGATCTAATCAGATCTATACTAGCGTCCCCAGCAATTTAGGGTTCCCAAAAACGCAGTGTTAGCGGGATCATCCCAGATACCTGCTAGCACCTGCGTTTTGCCCCTCCGTCCAGCCCAGGCCACCCAAGTGCAGTATCGATCGATCACTGTCACTTACAAAACACAACACACATAACTGCAACGTTCGCAGAGACAGGCCTGATCCCTGCGACTCCAGTGCTGTAGGAGGTGATTTCACAACCACAGTTAAAAAAAAAAAAAGAGCATATGTGCCGAAGCATGAGGGCAGCAGGGGCGGAGGAGCGATTTTGCTCCTAATACCGCGTACATACGGTCAAAATTCCGACTGAGGCATGCCCGTGGAAAAGTCCGACCATGTGTGTGCGGCATAACTTTTGCAGGAGGATGCCCCCATGCTTCAACATATATAAATGGTGCATGTATGCCCATCATTAGAAGTGGGTGAATGAAGGGAGGTATTCTAATGGTGGGCATACCCACCGATCAGTCTCTTTTTTTTCGTTCAGCCAACAGGCTGCATGAAAGAAAAGATTACAATACATGTCCAACAAGGACCAGCAACGTACTGGTATGTTGCTGGACTTTGGTTATACCAGATTGATGCCTGCGGGTTTAGGTATCATCTTGGTATCATTCTTTTCAGCCGGCGGCCGACTTTCATGTAAAAGCAATCCTAGCGGATAATTAGCCTCTGGACTGCTTTTACAAGCAGTGGGAGGGAATGTCGTCGCCCCCCCCCCCCCGGATATAAAAAAACGCCATTGGGAAATTGAGAAAGCATTTTATCACACCGATCTTGGTGTGGTCAGATGCTTTGAGGGCAGAGGAAAGATCTAGGGTCCAATAGACCCCAGTTTTTTCAAAAAAAAGAGTACCTGTCACTACCTATTGCTATCATAGGGGATATTTACATTCCCTGAGATAATGATAAAAAAAAAATATATATATATATATATATGGAAAGAACAGTTTAAAAATAAAATAAAAAAGCAAAATTAATAATAAAAAATAAATTAAAAAAAGGCACCCCTGTCCCGCCCTGCTCTTGCGCAATAGCGAACGCAAGCGTCGGTCTGGCGTCATATGTAAACAGCAATTGCATCATGCATGTGAGGTATCACCGCAAAGGTCAGATCGAGGGCAGTCATTTTAGCAGTAGACATCCTCTGTAAATCTAACGTGGTACCCTGTAAAGGCTTTTAAAGGCTTTTAAAAATGTATGTAGTTTGTCGCCACTGCGCATTTGTGCGAAATTTTAAAGCATGTCGTGTTTGGTACTCGGCCTAAGATCATCTTTTTTATTTCATCAAACATTTGGGCAATATAGTGTTTTTTTGTGCATTAAAATAAAAAAAAGTGTATTACTCTTTCGTCCATGGACCGACACAGCTTCTCTATTGACAAAGTGGGTATTATCCGTTAATTAGGAGTGACTAGGCAGAAAAACTTGTAAAAAGTGTTGCATCACACCTTCTACAGTACCGCCCAGGGGGCGGACCCCCTCTGGGTATAACCTCTCAGTCTGCATCTCGCAGATCAGTTTATTTCTGTCTAGCAAGGAGTAGGACATGGCTCCCTTTGGGCCCATTGGTCCGGGGGAAAAAGTTATATATATTTTTTTGCTACATTTTTGTTTCCTGCGATCTTCGATCAACTGTCGACTGGGTGACAGGCTGGATCCTCGATCCATGTAGTCTCCCCAGTTTCGGCCATCGAGCGTGTGCCGACCCTAGCTACGCGCTGGGTTTTCCACGACATGTCCGTCGCTCCATGGGTGGCCGGTGAGCCTACGCTCCAGGGCCTGCATCGGACCGCTCAGCTTCGGCTGACCTTACGGCCGAGTCGCAGCAGCCTGTCTGGTGAGCGTCACGCTCCAGGGCATACATATGATCGTCCCTTTTGGGTCCAATCACAGCATGCCTGGCCAACAGTCACCTTCCGTGCGCGGATGATGATCTGTTTGGAATGTCTTCCAGCATAATACATGCAGGATAGGTAAGTAAAACTCCCCTGCCTCGGCTGGGTGATTTAGCTGGACATTCCTGGAGAGATCAAGTAAGTGGTTGTGGCCCCTTTCTTCCCTCTCTCCCTGCCTTTCCCTCCTCCCTGGGCTTCTAGCTAAAGGGTGCTGGGGGTCACTTAAGGGGTTCCACTGGAGCGGGGCTGGCAGTAACTAACATTTAAAAGAAATTTAATTTCTGCTTATCTGTGTGTGTGTGTGGTGTGTGTTTCCTCCTCCATGCTGTCGGTGGCCATTTTGAGGTGGTCCATGCTGAGTTCAGCCTCTTGTGACTGCCCGGCGGCCATCTTCCTGTGGTTCGGCCACACCCACTGACCCCTATCAGCTGATCGGCAGCCGTGTTTGTCCACCCTGTATGTATATATTGCCATTCGGCGGCCATCTTTTTGTGGGCTACGGCTGCTTGACCTCTATCTTCGGCTCGGCGGCCATTGTCTTAGAGCCCACATTATCTTCCATACAGACGTTTTTGGCAGCCATTTTGCGAGAGCCTCCGGCCTCTAGGGTGCATTACACTGGCGTGAAAATTCACACAGGAAGTGCTGTTAAAAGAAGCAGACTGACACAGCAGCAGTGGGACAGCATCACAGGTGCAGCATACGGCAGCATAACAGTACCGGTCCAGGGTGGTGAGTCCTCTGGGTAACCCAGCATCTCGGCAGCGCAGGAGGGTGGCCTATTGATATCTTGCCTGGAGCCCTGTGAGTGTCAGCGTGTGGTCAGCATGGCATCTGAGCCAGATGTCTTCTCCCCTGAAACCCCAGATTTAGCAGCTGGTGCCCCTGAGGTGTCTATGAACGCTATGACGGCAATCCTAGAGGCGTTTGCTGCCAGGGTGGAAGCAGAACGCGGGAATACAGGGGGTAGTAAACGCCCCGTCCCCTGCAAGCTTCTGGGGATAATTCTGATGCAGAACCAGGTCCAGCTACGGCTCCGGGCCCAGATTCTGACGCATCAGAGACTGCAGACCGTGACCGGACAGTCAGGATGACTCAAAGTCCAGGTCAGTACGCGAGACGGCTTGGTATCTGACCTTATTACTGCAGTGCGGGATACGCTAAAGTTGGAAAATACTGCAGAAGCAGCAGAGACTCCGGTCCACTTGGGTTTCATAGACCTGCCCGCACTGCTAAGGTGTTCCCTTGTATGTCTTTTGATAAACTCTTATACAAGGAATGGGAGAACCCACTGAGGGTCTTTACAGCCCCAAAGAGGTTTGCGGTACGGTACCCCTTTGAGGAGAGTTTTCTGAAGAGATGGACCTCTCCCCCTATAGTGGACCCTCCGGTGTCCAGACTTAATAGAGCCACCACAATTCCTGTAGAAGGGGCTCCTGTTTTCAAGGACCCTGTGGATAAGAAGGCTGAAGCACTTGCTTGCTACCTATACTCAGTGGTAGGCTCGGCAGTATGCCCAGAATTGGCGGGGGCCCTAGTGTCTCAGACACTTACTGAATGGGCAAGATTGCTACTCCAGGGGTTAAGGAGCGAGATACTCCTCCTGATGAGATAACATTGGCCGACCAGTTGGTCCAGGGCCCTAGGTTTGTCTGCGAGTCAGACATGGATACTATTCCCCTGCTGTCTAAAGCTTCGGTTTATGCAGTAGCAATACGCCGCCTGATCTGGCTAAAGGGCTGGTCTGCGGACCAGACCTCCAAGAAAGCCCTGTTGGATCTGCCTTTTAAGGGCGACAGACTTTTTGGGGCCACAGGAGGTAAAAGCACTTTGCTTCCTCAAACTAGCAAGGGTAGGGGCCACGCCAAGGGCAAGGGCCCTCCTTTACTGCACGCAAGCGTTTTTTTCGTCCCCCTAGGGCGACAGGGAAAAGACCCCAGACCGATAAGGCGCCTGCCCAAGGACAAAAGCGTCCTTGGTCCCGCAGACCCAACAAGCCTGCGGACTAATCTGCGTCCGCATGAAGGTCCGCCCCCACCCAGCTCTCGGGTGGGGGGACATCTTCGCAAATTCGCGACTCAGTGGACAGCTCTAGTCTCCGACAGGTGGGAGTGCGAAGTAATCTCCTCAGGCTACAAGATAGAATTTCTCTCTTGTCCACCGGACAGATTCATCACCTCCAATTTCCAGCTACTACCGACCCGTCGGGAGGCCCTGTATGGGGCGGTCCAGGGTCTACTGGAACGCGAGTTAGATATTCCAGTTCCAGAACAGGAACGGTGTCAGGGTTTTTACTCAAATCTGTTCATTGTGCCGAAGAAGGATGGGGTTCATCCAATCTTGGATCTCAGAGCCCTCAATTGCTTTGTGAAGGTACAAAGATTTCGGATGGAGTCGGTTCGATCTGTAGTCACGCCTCTCCATCTGGGGGACTTTCTGGCCTCCTTGGACATCAAGGACGCATACCTGCATGTCCCCATATACTCCAGACACCAGAAGTCTCTGTGATTTGCTGTCGGGAAGAACCACTACCAGTTTGTGGCCCTCCCGTTTGGCCTTGCCTTAGCACCCAGGACATTCACCAAGGTGCTCGCTCCGATTCTGTCACTTCTAAGACAGCGGGGTATCGCTATCATGGGATACTTGGACGACCTTCTACTGAAGGCGCCTTCAAGCTCAGAATTTAGAGGTAAGCGTGTCCATTACCTGTCAGACTCTTCGAGACTGTGGTTAGATACTAAACACGCAAAGGTCAGTATGGTGCCCACTCAATGCCTAGTGTACCTGGGGTTGATTCTGGATTTCTCAGAGGCAAAGGTATTCCTCCCTGTGGAGAAGTTGCAGACCCTTCGGGGCTGCAGTACGGCAGCTGACTTCCAGGAATTGGTCGTCACTCCGTTTTGGCATGCGAGTGTTGGGCCTCATGGTAGCCTCCTTCGAGGCGGTCCCATCTGCTCAATACCACACTCGAGTGTTACAGAAGGAAGTTCTGTCCAGATGGAACAGATGCCCTTCATCTCTGGATTATCAAATCCGAGTGAACCACCTAGTCAGGAGATCCCTGGTATGGTGGCTGACAGCACCGGCTCTAATGGCCGGGAAGTAATTTCTTCCGGTTTACTGGATAGTGATCACGACGGACGCCAGCCTTACAGGTTGGGGCGGAGTCTGGGGTGTTCAGTCGGCGCAAGGTCGCTGGACCCCAGAGGAAGCCCTCCTGCCGAACGATCGCCTGGATTTCCAGGACATCAGGCTGTGCCTCTTCAAATGGTCTGAGGCTGCAAGGGCGTCCAGTCAGGATCCAATCAGACAACGCCACAGCAGTGGCATATGTCAATCATCAAGGAGGAACAAGAAGCTCAGCTGCAGCATCTGAGGTCGCTCGCATCCTGAAGTGGGCAGAGAAGAGCGTACTGGCACTGTCGGCCGTGTACATTCCGGTTGTGGAAAACTGGCAGGCGGACTACCTGAGCCGCCAGATGCTGGACCAGGGAGAATGGTCCTTACACCCGGAGGTGTTCCAACTCCTCTGCCCAAGATGGGGCACACCAGACGTAGATCTTCTGGCTTCCCGACTCAATCGGAAGGTATTGAGGTTTGTGGCCCGGTCAAGAGACCATGGGCAGACGCAACGGATGCGTTGGTGGCATCGTGGGGTCAGTATCGGCTAATTTATGCCTTCCCTCCCTTAAGGCTTCTTCCTCTTCTGCTCCGCAGAGTGGAGGCAGAGGGAGTTCCAATGATCCTAATCGCTCCAGTTTGGCCTCAGCGTCCTTGGTACGCCGATCTAGTACGTCTGGTAGCAGACGTCCCCAGGCGCCTACCACTACGGAAGGACCTGCTATCGCAAGGTCCCATACTCCTTCCTGCTTTACGGTCACTGGCTTTAACGGCATGGCTGTTGAGAGCCAGGTACTGAGAGACCGGGGCCTGTCAGATTCAGTAATCTCTACTATGAGAGGTGCTCGGAAACTGTCCTCTAGGAAGGTTTATCACCGCACTTGGAAGGCCTACATCTCCATGTGTGAGGAAATGAAATGGCAGCCACGTACTTATTTGGTTTCCAGAATCCTTATGCTTTTACAGCATGGCTTCCCGGCTTGCCTTAAGTACGATTAGGGGACAGATATCTGCCCTGGCTGTCTTTTTTTTTTCAGCGACCCCTGGCGGCTCACTCTCTCGTGAGTACATTTGTGCAGGGGGTTCAACATATGGCCCCTCCGGTCCGTCCCCCGCTACCTTAGTGGGACTTGAACCTGGTCCTCTCGGTGCTTCAGAAGGCACCGTTTGAGAATATTAGAGATATTCCCCTGTTGACACTTTCTCAGAAGGTGGTCTTTTTGGTGGCTGTTACGTCAGTTAGACGAGTCTCTTAACTGACAGCCTTGTCCTGCAAGGCTCCCTATTTGGTTTTCCACAAGGATAAGGTGGTGCTGTGGTCGCAGCCTTCCTTTCTTCCGAAGGTCGTTTCGGCTTTTCATCTCAACGAAGACGTACTTCCATCCTTGTGTCCTCATCCGTCGAATCCTAAGGAGTCGGCGTTGCATTCCTTGGACGTTGTCCGAGCTTTGAGAGTATACCTATCTGCTATTTCCCTGTTCCGGAAGTCAGACTCGCTGTTTGTTTCGGCGGCTGGTCCCAAGAAGGGCCAAGCAGTCTCGTCGGCCACCATCTCTAGGTGGATCCGACAGATAGTAATCCAGGCTTACGCCTTAAAGGGTCAAGCGCCCCCCTTTCCGGTCACGGCGCATTCGACCAGGGCAAGAGGTGCCTCTTGGGCTTTCTGACATCAAGCGTCTGTTTCCCAATTATGTAAAGCGGTGACTTGGTCATCCGCTCACACTTTCACAAAATTCTACAAAGTTGATGTAGGTGCATCTTCGGATGCCTCTTTCGGCCGCAAGGTTTTGCAAGCGGCTGTTTAGAGTTGCAACTCCTCCGTTGGAGTGCTGTTTGGGGTGAAGTTTATTTTTATGCTGTTACCACCCCTCGTTTTTTCTCTGACACTGCTTTGGGACGTCCTACTTTGTCAATAGAGAAGCTGTGTCGGTCCATGGACTAAAGAGTAAATAGGATTTTTTACTCACCGTAAAATCCTTTTTCTCTGAGTCCATGGACCGACACAGCACCCACCCCTCCTTTTAAGTTTGTACTGCTTTTTGACGAACTGATCTGCGGGATGCAGATTGAGAGGTTATACCCAGAGGGGGTCCGCCCCCTGGGCGGTACTGTAGAAGGTGTGATGCAACACTTTTTACAAGTTTTTCTGCCTAGTCACTCCTAATTAACGGATAATACCCACTTTGTCAATAGAGAAGCTGTGTCGGTCCATGGACTCAGAGAAAAGGATTTTACGGTGAGTAAAAAATCCTATTTTTTTTCCCAAAAAAATGCGTTTGAAAAATCGCTGCGCAAATACTGTGATGAAAACAAAAAATGCAACACCCACCATTTTAATCTGTATGGCCTTTGCTTTAAAAAAATATATAGTGTTTGGGGGTTCAACATAATTTTCTTGCAAAAAAAATAAAATGTTTTCATGTAAACAAAGTGTCAGGGCTTTTGTCTTCAAGTGGTTAGAGTGGATGTAAGCTTTCCTAATGTTGTGTATAAAATGCCAGGACAGTTCAAACCCCCCCCCCCCCCCCCAAATGACCCCATTTTGGAAAGCAGACACCCCAAGCTATATACTGAGAGGCATGTCGAGTCCATGGAATATTTTATATGTTGACACAAGTTGCGGAAAAACGACAATTTATTTTTTATTTTTTTTGCACAAAGTTGTCACTGAATGATATATTGCTCAAACATGCCATGGGCATATGTGGAATTACACCCCAAAATACATTCTGTTGCTTCTCCTGAGTACGAAGATACCACATGTGAGACTTTTTGGGAGCCTAGCCGCGTACGGGACCCCAAAAACCAAGCACCGCCTTCAGGCTTTCTAAGGGTGTAAGTTTTTGATTTCACTCCTCACTGCCTATCAGTTTCGGAGGCCATGGAATGCCCAGATGGCACAAACCCCCCCCCCAAATGACCCCATTTTGGAAAGTAGACACCCCAAGCTATTTGCTGAGAGGTATGGTGAGTATTTTGCATATCTCGCTTTTTGTCACAAAGTTTTGAAAATTGAAGAAAAAAAAAATTATTTTCTTTCTTCATTTTCAAAAACAAATGAGAGCTATAAAATACTCACCATGCCTCTCAGCAAATAGCTTGGGGTGTCTACTTTCCAAAATGGTGTCATTTGGGGGGGTTTTGTGCTATTTTGGCATTTTATGGCCTTCGAAACCGTGATGGGTAGTGAGGAGTGAAATCAAAAATTTGTGCCATTAGAAATCCTTAAGGCGGTGCTTGGTTTTCGGGGTCCCGTACGCGGCTAGGCTCCTAAAAAGTCCCACACATGTGGTATCCCCGTACTCAGGAGAAGCAGCAAAATGTATTTTGGGGTGCAACTCCACACACAACCATGGCATGCGTGACCAATATATCATTGAGTGACAACTTTTTGTAAATTTTTTTTTTTCATTATTCAATCACTTGGGACAAAAAAAAAATATTCAATGGGCTCAACATGCCTCTCAGCAATTTCCTTGGGGTGTTTTCTTTCAAAAATGGGGTCATTTGGGGGGGTTTTGTACTGCCCTGCCATTTTAGTACCTCAAGAAATGAGATAGGCAGTCATAAATTAAAAGCTGTGTAAATTCCAGAAAATGTACCCTAGTTTGTAGACGCTATAACTTTTGCGCAAACCAATAAATATACGCTTATTGACTTTTTTTTTTTACTAAAGACGTGGCTGAATACATTTTGGCCTAAATGTATGACTAAAATTGAGTTTATTCGATTTCTCTTATAACAAAAGGTAGAAAATATCATTTTTTTTTCAAAATTTTCAGTCTTTTTCCGTTTATCGCAAGAAAAAAAAAATCGCAGAGGCAATCAAATACCATTAAAAGAAAGCTCTATTTGTAGGAAGAAAATGATGCAAATTTCGTTTGGGTACAACATTGCATGTCCGCACAATTTCCAGTTAAAGCAGCGCAGTGCCAAATTCTGAAAACCCCTCTGGTCCTTAACCTGCATAATTGTCCGGGGCTTAAGTGGTTAAAATTGTTTATTTTTTGTGAAACCGTGAAAATCAAAGCTATGTAAAACTAAATTGGCAACTTACATAAAACACTTTCTACTTCATCTGTTTAATGTTATACTGTTATTCTAATGTTATACTATGTCTTAAAGCTAATCTTAACTACTTCAGCCCTGGAAGATTTTACCCCCTTTGTGACCAGGCCATTTTTTTTTTTTTTTGCGATATGGCACTGTTAATTTAACTGACAATTGCACGGTCGTGCAACGCTGTACCCAAATAAAATGTAATTTTTTTTCCCCCACCAATAGAGCTTTCTTTTCGCGGTATTTGATCACCTCTGCAGTTTTTATTGTTTGCGCTATAAACCAAAAAGCGCGACAATTTTGGAAAAAAAGTTTTTTCTGCTATAATGCATATCCCATTGCAAAAATCGAATTTCTTCATAAATTTAGGCCAATATGTATTCTGCTACAAAAATCCCAATAAGTGTATATTGGTTTGCGCAAAAGTTATAGCGCCTACAAATGATGGAATATTTTTATTTAATTTCTTTTTTTTTTACTAGTAATGGCGGTGATCAGTAATTTTTAGCGGGACTGCAACATTGCGGCCGACAAATCGAACACCTAACTGACACTTTTGATGCTTTTTTTTGGGGACCAATGACACTAATATAGTGATCAGTGCTAAAAAATATGCAGTTGCTGTACTAATTACACTGGCAGGTAAGGGGGGTTAACACCAGTGGCGATCAAAGGGTTAAGTGTCACTCTAGGGGGTGTTTACTAACTGTGGGGGGATTACTCAGGAACATAAGATCTCTGTTCTCCCCGGTCAGAACGGTGATCTGCCTTGTTTACAAATCGCCAGTCTGCCTCTCTGATTGGCTCTCCCGTTTTCCAATCGGCACGTGAGTGCCCCAGAGGCTACTGCACAAAGCGACATACTGGTACGTTGTTTCAAGCAGCCAGGCTGCCTTGCCATAGTAAATGTGCAGAAGACAGTCCGGACATTGTTAAATCTTTCTCGAATTATATATTTTTTTTTTTTTAACAGAGATGTTCGAATGAGGGGTTTAACTAGACTCCTTATGTCTTCGTGGGAAAATATTTGCCCACCTACACCCTGACACTGAAACCAGTCTCTCCCTGCTCACCATCCTGAAGTTACTAGGTAGTTAGAATGCTGGCTAAGGCTCCATGTACACAGAAGCTCAAAAACGGTTGTTTTGAACGCCAGATTTCTGGCAGAAAAAGCTACTTTAAAATATAGCTTTTACTAGCATTTATTAGCGTTTTTCAGTGTAGCGTTTTTTTAGCTTTTTTTTTTTTCCAATGGATCAAACGCTGGCGACCAACGTTTTGCGTTTTTTCCCCGCCGAAAAACGTCACTTTGAACGCGAATTTCTTGCGTTCAGAAAAAAGCCCATTAACTCCACTGCTCATTAACGCTAAAAAAACGCTATGTGTACATGAACACATAGGCTAACAGAGTGCAGTTAATGGGCTTTTTAAAAAAACGCCAATAAACTGCAGTTTATCAGCTTCAGTGTACATGGAGCCTTAAAGGGGTTGTAAAGGTTTGTTTTTTATTTTCTAAATAGGTTCCTTGAAACTCGTGCATTGTTGGTTCACTTACCTTTTCCTTAGATTTCCCTTCTAAATATTTTTTTTCTTTGTCTGAATTTCTCACTTCCTGTTTCTCCTCACTAAACTTCACACCATCGTCCGAGTGGTGTGGAGTCAGCCAGAACAGCTTACTGAACAGCTTACTGAGGAGGAACAGGAAGTGAGAAATTCAGACAAAGAAAACAAAGAAAAAAAATCATTTAGAAGGTAAATCACAGGAAAACGTAAGTGAACCAACAATGCACTAGCTTAAAGGAACCTATTTAGAAAATAAAAAACAAACCTTTACAACCCCTTTAAAGCGAAGGTTCCGCCAAAATGGTTTTTTTTTTAAAAGCCAGCAGCTACAAATACTGCAGCTGCTGACTTTTAAAAAAATGGACACTTACCTGTCTAGCGCGCCCGCGATGTCGGCAGACGAGGTCGAGCAGTCGCTCGGTCCTCAGATGCTGCCGCTGCCATTCTCGGTGAGGGAATCAGGAAGTGATGCCTTGCGGCTTCATTGCCCGCTTCCCTACTGCATATGCGTGAGTAGCGGTGCGCGGTCACTGGTCCCTGTTCTCTCCTGGGAAAAGTGTGTTTCCCAGAAGACAGCGGGGGGGGGGGGGGTGACGTGAAGGGGCTGGAAGTGGTGCAAATACCTGTACAGGTATCTGCACCCCCCTCCCCCTGAAAGGTGCCAAATGTAACACCGGGAGGGGGGAGGGTTCCGAAAAGTGGAAGTTCCATTTTTGGGTGGAACTCCGCTCTAAGTCCTTCTGCATATTGCTGCTCCTAACTTCTCACTTTTCTAGAGCTTTTGGCATTTTTTTTTATTTTTTTGCCTAAGCCCCTGTACATAACTCTAATAAAAGCCTATGTGTCCATGCACTCAGTCTTTTTACCAGAGCTTAGGAGCAGCAGAGTTTAGAGGCAGTCAAAGCTCCTTCTAAATCTGTTCTTACAGGGGGACGGCCATCCGCCAGAATACTCCGATCAGTGCCCTCAGCCATTGGCTAAGAGTGCTAATTTTTCAGCATGCTTGTCCGACAAAAGCTGGGCAAGCGGCCAGCTTCTGTCAGACCGGCTGCCATACACACGGGCCAAATGTCTCCCAGCATTCGGCCCAGGGCTTTAGAGTAAACTGGATACAGTACCTGAGTTAAGGCAGCCATCAGAAGAAGGTTGGCATCAGATCCGTGAAAGTTCCATTTCTGGGTGGAACTCTGCTTTAACTCAGGTTATCTTTGTTGTAATTGGTAGAATTGATAAGCAGATTTTCCCCAACGCAGATTGTTTCTACCCTTAGCAGAAAGGTCATTGGGTTATAATTATAATAAGCTTCTTGTTTTAGTCCTTTTGATTGCCATGAGCAATAGTTTACATCATTAGCTTCTTAATATTCTTTGAATCCAGGACAGATTTTCTGCTGAAATAGTGATCTATTTTTAGCTTTTGGCAGAATTATGGCATGAATGTAGATTGTCAGAATAAAGACCCCTTTCACACTGAGCCGCCCATAGCATCGGCGGTAAAATGCTGCTATTTTTACCGCCGACGCTATGGGCGGATTTGCGGCGCATTTCGTCAGAGAAAGGGTTAAAACCGCCTACAATGCGGGTGATATAGCCGTGCTGTCCCATTGATTTCAATGGGCAGCAGCGGTGGAGGAGCGGTATACACACCACTCCAAAGATGCGGCTAGCAGGACTTTTTTTACCGTCCTGCTAGCGCAACGCTCGAGTGTAAAAAAACCCTCAGGCTTTCACACTGGAGACGATGGAGCAGCTTTTTAAGGGCGGATTGCAGGCGCTATTTTTAACGCTATAGCGCCTGCAATACGCCCTCAGTGTGAAAGGGGTCTAAGTAAATGGAAAATCTTTGGAATTAGGAAAATTAAAGTAGAACCTCACCCAAACTATGAAGTACCACTAATTTCTACCAAACCCCAGCCCCCCCCCCCCCCCCCAGCCTCTAACTCGGTTGCAGCATTTTTGGGAGGAGGGAGTGAGTACTTTGCATTCATTGGGAAAATGCAACGTGTTTTCTGGCACCTGTGCTAAGTAACAGAGTGGTAAGGTTTTACAGAAAAAGGCCAGTCCTGTTTTTGAGCATCTATAATAGGTTGGTGGAACATGTGCATATGTCACTGTTACTCCTAACACCTTGAATTTGTTATTTCTAGCCTACTCCTATTATTCTCAACAATTTTAAAGTTTATAAACAAACCCAGTAAAGATCACTACACATTTGCCTCTTGACTTCTGTGACATGTAGTCATTATGTCCTGTGAGTAGGCAATGCTGTGTCACACATGTCAGAGTCTTCTGAGCTACAGAGGAGCTCGGAGGAGTGACAGGACATGGAGTCAGTACAGGAATCGCTGCTTGCAGGTAGCAAGGTATCAAAGGATATGTACTCATTAGAAAGTAAAGCAAAGGGATGAGCAGAAGAGAATCTCTAAAGCACACAGGCAGTCCAGGAAATTGTTGAAAGAAATGGCCAGCAGACAGAGTAATCGCAGCATGGAAGGAGATATTTCAAGTAAGCTTTTATTGGATTGTCAAAAACTATTATTTGTATTGTTAATACAATACAGATGTTTAAGTGTATTCTGTGACAGTAGAACTCCTTTAAAGTGGTTCCTGCTGATTAACATCTGTTTTTTAAGAATCGGAAGATCCTAATTTTTCAATCCACTAATTGTTCGGCACAGCAGGGAGGGCACTCACTACCTTTTTAGATACCTTTTTTTAAGCACCTGCCTGCTAAGATACAAAATGTATTGATTTTTTCTGAAATGGAGCTTACTTCCTGTGATAAAGTACAGTGAATGGATTTCGCTTAACAATAGCGCTGTGCCACTATACAGGACTGTATATCAAAACATGTTTTATACTTTTTATTATGATTCATGTGGCCCAATATATATTTTTTATCCTTGTTTTCTAAAATAATTTACGGTATATAACAAACCAATAAATCATAGTTGCTGGGATTGACTATTATATTTTTCACACGATGTATAAAAATGTTTGACATTCTTGGCATATTTGTTCATCATTGAGTCTGTATAAGTTGCAACAAACATACATTTTTATTTTTCCCCAGGTAATAAACAATGCATGTGCTACTCAAGCAATTGTCAGCATTTTGTTGAATACAAACCATCTTGATGTACACTTAGGAGAAACCCTCACAGAATTTAAAGAGTTTACCCAAAGTTTTGATGCTGCGGTAAGTACCTGATTATCTTCTTTTTTTTTTTTTCAAAACATATTTTAGGTCTGTTTTTGTTAATGTGCATGTATACTGTACATAACAAAAAGAAAATCCCAGATTCCTGTGGCTCCTCTAAAGAGTGCACAGCTGTAGCAAGTCGTCTTTCTCTAAAACTTCGGACAGATTTGTATAAGGTTTTAAAGTTTGTCTTTGATAGCTCTCGAGCTGGCTATACAAATTATAATGTGACTATACAATCTCTGCAGACTCCTTTTTTAAGATCTACATACTATATATCAAGAGGGCCTACCTAAAGAATCCAGTCATTTTCTATCCAGGCAGGTAGGCTTTTGCCGCTACCTAGTTGCTGATAAAATTTATGGAGACTGAACAGTCTCTTGTATGCATGGCTATCTCAAGAAAAAAAATAATACAGTTGGCTCCATTACATATTTGGACACCGGCACAATTTTTAGTTTTTTAGTTTTTTCAGGTATTTACCAAAACATAATTGAATTATAGTGGATATGGGCTGAAAGTGCACACTGTTAGGTTTAGTTTGAGGGTATGTACATCCAAATCGTAGGAAGAGTTTAGGAATTACAGCTCTTAATAGCAATCCCCCCTTTTTCAAGGGACCAAAAGAAATTGGACAATTGAATCAAAAGTGGTTTCATGGCCAGATGTGGGCTACTCCTTTTTGTTATTTCTTCATCAATTAAGCAGGTAAAAGGTCTAGAGTTAATTCTAAGTGATATTTACATTTGGAATCTATTGCTGTGAACCTACATCATACGTTCAAAGGAGCTGTCCATGCAAGTGAAACGGGCCATTGTAAGGTTTCAAAAAGGGTGAGGATGGAGCTTCCTCTCATGTGACACCGCAGAGAAGCCTGTGCAAACGAAAATCTACATCTCCTACACCTCACGGTCGAGGGGAACTTTGCCAGAGCCAGCAGAGCGGCACCAACAGACGTCGGAACACCCCCATCCTCGATGGACATCATTTTCAAGTGAACCTGTAGGTATATATACTATAATTACTTAAATGATTACAGTAGGATTCATTTAGTTGGCGCCTTCAACCCCTTCTTTTTTTTACACTTCTTGCTGACAGAGGACATGGACACCCTCTGAGGATGGCTGCCTCCTCTTGTTTTTTAATATACAGATTGACTTAGAAGTGCCATTAGAGCCACTATTACATTCATTTTAAAGGCATCACATCGCTAGGAGCGCTGGAATCCCCCCCCCCCCCCTTCTATGAATCCATCAGAGAAAGCCGCAACATTACGAGTGTCCAAATCAACAGCTTGGTACATTCTGTGGAAAGAACGCACAAGTGAGCAACGCAACATAAAAAGACGCAGACGTCCATGGAAGACAACAGTGGTGGATGATCGCTGGATCCTCTCTGGGTGTTGTAAATGGGTTTTTCTTTACCCTAGACAAGTGAAGGACACTCTCCAGGAGGTGGGCGTATCATTGTCAAGGTCTACAATCAAGACAAGACGTAAAAAGAGAAAATACAGAGGGTTCACTACAAGGTGCAAACCATTCGTAAGCCTGAAGAATAGAAAAGCCAGATTAGACTACAAACATCTAAAAAAAACAGACCAGTTCTGGAAAAGCATTCTTTGGATTGATTGAAACTAAGATTTAATCTGTACCAGAATGACAGGAAGAAAAAAGGTGTGGAGAACTCTTGGAACAGCTCATGATCCAAAGCACACAGTCATCTGTAAAACATGGTGGCGTCATTGTGATGGCATGGGCATGCATTGCTTCCAGTGGCACTGGGCCATTGGTGTTTATTGATGTGACAGAAGCAGCCGGATGAATTCTGCAGTGTTTAGAGATACTGTCGGCCCAGATTCAGCCAAATGCAGCAAGGTTGATTGGAAGGTACTTCACAGTACAGATGGACAATGATCTAAAACGCACTGCAAATAGCAACCTAGGAGCTTTTGAAGGAAAAGAAGTGCAATATTCTGCAATGACCGAGTCAATCACCTGATCTCAACCCAATTGAGCATGCAATTTACTTGCTGAAGGGAAAACGAATGTCAAAAAGACCCACAAACAAAGAACTGAAGACAGCTGCCGTTCGAGCCTGGAAAAGCATCAGAAAGGAGGAAACAGTCTTTGGTAATGCCCATGGGTTCCAAACTTCAGGCAGTCATTGCCAGTAAAGGATCCTCAACAAAATATTAAAAATTAACTTAACTTTTTTTTTTTATTATATTCATTTGCCCAATTACATTTGAGCCCCTAAAAATGGTTGCAGTTCCTAAAATTTGTACTTTATGATTATGTTCAACCCCTTGAATTAAAGCTGAAAGTCTTCACTTCAAATTCATTTGGATTGTTTTGTTTTATTTTTACAGAGCCAAAAGTATGAAAATTGGGCCTGTGTCCAAATATATATGGACCTAACTGTATATGCTTAGTTTATGCCCATGTGGATAAAGTTAGATGATTTTTGTGCTGTTTTAGCTGCAGGGATACCTAATTTGGGAAGCTCCCAGACGACGTGTGTGTGTGTGTGTGTGTGTGTGTGTGTGTGTGTTAGTTCACTAGTGCCGCTGACCAGACCATAAGCAAAGGATGAAAGCAGATTTCTTATGTCACTTTATAGTTGTCTGTTCTTTCAGA